>JAAGEH010000376.1:849537-1329821 GCA_011751065.1 Lasiurus cinereus
GCCTTCCAGGTCTAGGGACCCTACCCATGTATGAATTTTGTGCACCAGGCCTCTAGTCAATAATAGCCTTAAATGTAAATAGATTGAATGCTCCAATCAAAAGGGATAGGGTAATTGAATGGATACAAAAACATGACCCAATTATATGCTGTCTACAATAGACTCACCTTAGAACAAAAGACTCATATAGGATGAGAGTGAATGGATGGGAAAAAATTTTTCATGCAAATGGAAATGAAAAAAATGCTGGGTAACAATACTTATATCTGATAAAATAGACTGTGCAATGAAGGCTATCACAAGAGACAATAAAGGTCACTATATAACACTAAAGGAATTGATCCAACAAGAGGATTTAACCCTGTTAAACATATATGCACCCAATATAGGCTATCAATGAGTTCAAGAAAGAAATAAAAAAACTTTTTGGAAACAAATGAAAATGAACATACAACAAGCCAAAAACTCTGGGAGACAGCAAAAGGAATCCTGAGAGGGAAGTTCATAGCATTACACACCTCCATCAAAAAACAAGAAAAATTAATAATAACTCCAATATTTTAACTACAACTTAACGAATTTCAAAGAAAACAACAAGAAAAGCCCACAATAAGTAGAATTAAAGCTGTAGTAAATGACATCGAGACTAAAAAAAAAAAAAAAATACAAATGATCTATAAAACCGAGAGCTGGTTTTTGAAAAGATAAGCATGATTGATGAAACATTATCCAGACTCATCAAAAAGTAGACAGGACCCAAATAAATAAAATCAGAAGCAAAAGCAGTGAAGTAACCACTGACACCATAGAAATACAAAGGATTGTAAGAAAATACTATCCCTAACTGGTTTGGCTCAGTGGATAGAGCATCGGCTTGTGAACTCAAGGGTTCCAGGTTTGATTCCAGTCAAGGGCATGTATCTTGGTTGCGGGCACATCCTTAGTAGGGAGTGTGCAGGAGGCAGCTGATTGATGTCTTTCTCATAGATGTTTCTAACTCTATATTCCTCTCTTTCTCTCTGTAAAAAAATCAATAAAATATATTTTAAAAAAAGAAAAGAAAATACTATGAGTAATTAAGCTGGCCACCCTGAATGAAATGGACAAAACCTAGAAAAATACAATGTTCCAAAACTCAATCAGGAAGAATCAAAAAACCTGAAAAGGGATAATAGAACTAATGAAATAGAAGCAATAATAATAATAATAAAAAACTCCCAGCATATAACAGTCTGGGTCCAGATGGCTTCACAAGGGAGTTTTCCCAAACATTCAAAGGAGAACTAACACCTATCCTCCTCTAACTATTCCAAAAAATCCAAGAGGAAGGCATACTTTCAAGCTCTTTTTATGAGACCAGTATTATCCTAATTCCAAAACCAGATAAAGACACTATGAAGAAAGATAATTATAGGCCAATATTTCTGATGAACATAGATGCTAAAATCCTCAACAAAATATTAGCAAATAGGATCCAGCAATATATTAAAAAGAAAAAACACCATGATCAAGTGGAATTTATTCCAAGGATGCAAGGCTCGTACAATTTTTGCAAATCAATAAACATGATGCATCACATAAACAAATTCAAGGACAAAAATCACATGATCATAACAATAGACACAGAAAAAACATTTGACAAAATCCAACACCATTTTTGATAATAAATCTCAGCAAAGTGAGAATAGAGGGATCATACATCAACATAATAAAGGCCATATATGACAAAGCCAACATCATACTCAGTGGACAAAAAATGAAACCATTTCCCCTAAGAACAGGAACAAGACAAGGATGTCCTCTTTCACTACTCTTTGTGTGTGTGTGTGTGTGTGTGTGTGTGTGTGTGTGTGTGTGTGTGAGAGAGAGAGAGAGAGAGAGAGAGAGAGAGAGAGAGAATTATCACTGAGGATATTTTTCCATTGGCTTTAGAGATGGTGGAAGGAAGGGGGAGAGACACATGTTGATTGGTTGCCTTCTGCATGTGGCCGGACCAGGGTCTGGGATCAAGCCTGCAACGGAGGTACATGCCCTTGACTGGAATAGAACCTGGGACTCTTCAGTCTGTTGGCCAAGGCTCTATCTACTGAGCCAAACCAGTGAGGGCCGCTTTCACCACTCTTATTCAACGTAGTACTGGAAGTCCTAGCCACAGTGTTCAGACAAGAAAAAGAAATAAAAGGCATCCAAATTTAAAAGGAGGAAGTAAAATTCTCATTATTCGCAGATGACATGATATTGTACATGGAAAACCCTAAAGACTTCACCCAAAACCTACTAGACTTAATAAATGAATTTGGCAATGTAGCAGGATACAAAATTAATACCCAGAAACAGATGGCATTTTTATACACCAATAATTAATTCTCAAAAAGAGAAACTAAACAAACAATGCCAGTTACCATTGCAACAACAAAAATTAAGATATTTAGGAATACATTTAACCAGTATCATTTAACCAAGGAGGTAAAAGGCTTGTACTCAGAAATTACAATACATTGAAAAAAGAGACAGAGGAAGATATAAACAAGTCGAAAAATATACTATGTTCATGGGTTGGTAGAATTAACATCATTAAAATGTCCATACTACCAAAAGCAATCTACAGATTCATTGCAATTCTTATTTATTTATTTTTTTAAAATATATTTTTATTGATTTTTTACAGAGAGGAAGGGAGAGGGATAGAGAGTTAGAAACATCGATGAGAGAGAGACATCGATCAGCCGCCTCCTGCACGTCCCCTACTGGGGATGTGCCTGCAACCAGGATACATGCCCTTGATCAGAATCGAACTTGGGACCTTTCAGTCCGCAGGCCAATGCTCTATCCACTGAGCCAAACCGGTTTTGGCTCATAGCAATCCTTATTAAAATACCAATGGCATATTTCACAGATCTAGAACAAATACTTAAAAAATTTATGTGGAACCAAAAAAGACTCCTAATAGCTCAGCAATCTTAAGAAAGAAGAACAAAGTTGGAGGGATCACAATACCAGATATCAAGTTATACTAGTATTAGAAAGCCACAGTAATCAAAACAGCCTAATACTGGCACAAGAATGGGCATATAGATGAATGGAACAGAACAGAGACCCCTGAAATTGACTCAAGCCATTATGCTCAATTAATATTTGACAAAGGAGGCACGAGCATACAATGGAGCCATAATAAAAGGTGTTGGGAAAATTGGACACATAAATGCAAAAAAAATGAGACCACCAATTTACACCATACACAGGAATAAACTAAAAATGGATAAAAGACTTAAATGTAAGCCAGGAAACCATTAAAAAACTAGAGGAGAGGAGGAAAAATGGTGGTGGAATAGACAGACGCGTCTGGAGCTTTCTCGCTGGGCAGAGGGAAAGAGAGCAGCTGAGAGTCACATTGGGAGTGTTTATTGGCAAGTTAAGAATCAGTTATCCTCCAGGAGAAGGTGGTAGACTGCTGGACGGGGCTCTCCTGACCAGGCAGCCCCACTGCCACGGGGTTTTTGTCTGCCGGAGCCACCAGTGCGAATGCAGAGACCGCGCCATCTTGCAGAGGGAGGTGGATGTCTGCGGCGGTCTGAAAAGCTATAGCTGCAGCACCTATCAAACAGCTGGGGGACCAGAACACCTCTCTCCAATCGGCGCAGACACAGAGACTCAGAGGAGAGCCACAGGGCACACGGAAAGGTCAGATTTCGCTTGGGGTAAGGTGAGGTCGCCTGTCCCACAGAACAGAGATGCACACACTGTGGAAACTGGGCTGCTGGAAAGCTGCTTCTTAAGAGGTCTGCGGATGTGGGGCAGGGCGTGCTCCCTAAGTGTGGAAGCGGACTCTCGGAGCTGATGAGAGAGGGGAGCTCTAGATAACAACTCATTTTGATCTGAGGCAGAAAGACAGCCTGGGAGTTATTACACTGTCCCAGCTGCAAAATCCCCACAAACCGGTTTTGAGAACCACAGAGTAGCAGGATCTGAGCACAGCCTAGAGAGGTCCTGTGCTTAGTCTCAGAGGTCAGTTCCAAACCACTGCCACCCAGTGGATGATGCACAAATTGACTCTCGCATAACCACAAAAGAAAAAAGAGATTAAGAGGAACACAGGGAACTGCAATACCCTCCCTATTGGAGTGCCAAGAAGAACAATAGTGGAAGTGAATGACCATTCTATTTTTTTTCTTTTTCTTTTTTTTAAAATTTTTAATTTAATTTTATTTTCATTTTTGCATATTTTAATTAAGAAACTATTTTTTTCTTTCCTCCTGAATTGATTTTACCATTTTAATTATTACATTTTTGTTTTCAACTAGTATTATTACTACTACTATTTTACCTTTTTGGAAAAAAAACAAGTGTCATTTTGTTTTCCCTTTATTTTACTTCGGGATTAGAGTTCTACATTCTATTTTCATCTTTCCTTTAGCATAATTTTACTCTATCTCAACTCTACCTTTATGCCAACACTTTCCTCCTAACTTTCCCCATTTTGTTGTCTTGTTTTCTCTTCCCCTTTTCCAATTTTAGACTCTCCCTATTCTTTCTCTTTACCTGGTTAAAATTTCACCCCACGTATATATCTAATTTCAAATCCCCTACTCCAAGTCCATACAAACCTCTCTCTTCTTGTCTTCACTAGCCAAAGAGTTGTTTTTCTCTATGTCTTTTTGTTGCTGTTTGCCTGAACGGTGATTATATCGATTTTTTGTATGTTTTTGGGGAGATTCTTTTAGCTTATTCTACTTGTTTATTTTGCTTTTTGCTTGCTTTGTTTTGGGGTTTTTTTTTTTACCTCTCTTTTCCCTCGCCTCCCTCAATACCAGTTGTTATTTGTAGTTTGTATTAATCTCCAGGTATTGGTTGCCAGCATTTGTTGGGATTAGTGACTTTTCTATTGGAGTTTTCTCCTGACATCTATATTTTGTTCCCCTTTTCTCTCTTATCCTCTTTCTTTTCTCTCTGACTTTTTTCTCTTTCCCTTTCTTTTTCTTCTTCTCCTTTAATTTTTTTTGTTCATTCATTCATTTTTTTTCTCCCTCTCCCAATTTGATTTTGGCACTTCTTTCTTTTCTTTTTTCCTCATTTTTCTCTTCTTCTTTCTCTATTTACCCCTAATTTGTCTTTCATTGGTGGTCACCTTATTTGTGATTATTAACATCCTGAATACATTTCTGTTCAGTGCTTTGTCTGTTGTACCTAATCGTGTTGTAGTTTGTGCCTTTGAAACAACATAGGAGAGAGAACTACATAACCAGACACCCGGAGAAGAAAGACCATGGGCAAAAGAAGAAGCAGCCTGCATACGACAGAAAGGCAGGTATCACCAGAAAAGGAAGTAAACGAAATAGAAGCAGAAATAAGCCTGCCAGAGAAAGAGTTCGGAGAAATGATCATAAGGTGGATGAAAAGAATGGAAGACAAAATTGACAATGTGAGTAAAAGCCAAGAGGAAATGAAGAAGACCCAAGAGGAAATGAAGAAGAAGGAAGAAGAAATGCAGAAGAACCTAGAAGAAATGGAGAATAATCAAGAAGAAATGAAAAATGGCATCACTGCTATAAAGAACTCAATAGAAAGCATCAAAAGTAGATTGGAAGAAGCAGAGGACCACATCAGCGAGCTAGAAGACACAGTAGGAAAAAATACCCAAGTACAGCAGCTTCTAGAAAAAAAAATTAAAAAGCAAGAGGAGAGCCTAAGGGAACTTTGGGATAACACGAAACAAAACACCATTCCCATAATTGGGGTTCCAGAAAGAGTGGAAACTGAGCAAGGATTAGAGAACCTGTTTGAAGAAATAATAACAGAAAATTTCCCCAATATAGGAAAGAAAAAACCCACACAAATCCAAGAAGCTCACAGAGTCCCAAGCAAAATGAGCCCCCAAAAACTGACACCAATGCACATTATAATTAAATTGGCAAACACCAATGACAAAGTAAGAATCTTAAAAGCAGCCAGAGAAACAGGAAGTTACCTACAAAGGAACCCCATAAGACTAGTTACTGACTTCTCAACAGAAACTCATCAGGCCAGAAGAGAATGGAATGAAATATACAAAGTCATGCAAAGGAAGGGTCTTAATCCAAGAATACTGTACCCTGCAAGGCTTTCAACCAAAATTGAAGGTGAAATCAGAAGCTTCACAGACAAAAAAGACTAAAGGAATATATTACCACCAAACCAGCAATGCAAGAGATGTTAAAGGGTCTGCTGTAATAAAAAGAAATAGGAAGCAAAGAAGGAACTCTGGAGTAAAGACTAAACATGGCGACAGATAAGTACTTATCAATAATAATTTTAAATGTAAACGGATTAAATGCTCCAATCAAAAGACATAGGGTAATTGATTGGATAAGAAAACATGATCCATATATCTGCTGTCTACAAGAAACCCACCTCAGGAAAAGAGATGCACACAGATTGAGGGTGAAGGGATGGAAGATGGTATTTCAGGCAAATGGAAATGGAAAAAAAACTGGGGTTGCAATACTTATATCTGACAAATTAGATCTCAAAGTGAAGGACATAACAAGAGATAAAGAAGGCCACTTCATAATAGTAAAGGGAACAATCCATCAAGAAGAAATAACTGTGGTAAACATATACACACCCAATATAGGAGCACCTAAATACAAAAAAAAAAAAAACTCCTGGAGGATATTAAGGAAGAGATAGACAACAATACAATCATAGTAAGAGACTTTAGTACCCCACTGTCACTACTGGACAAATCCTCTAAACAAAAAATCAGCAAAGAAACATCAATCCTAAATGACTCACTAGACCAGATGGAATTAAGTGACATCTTCAGAACATTTCACTTTAAAGCCACAGAATATACATTCTTCTCTAGTGCACATGGGTCATTTTCAAAGATAGATCCTATGTTGGGTCATAAGAAAAATCTCTTCAAATTCAAGAAGATAGAAATCATATCAAGCATTTTTTCAGACCACAGTGGCATAAAACTGGAAATCAACTATAATAAAAACAATAGAAAGAAATCAAATACATGGACACTAAACAGCATGATATTAAACAACGACTGGGTAACCAAAGAGATCAGGAAGAAATAAAAAACATCATGACAATGACAACACAACAATACAAAATTTATGGGACACAGTGAAAGCAGTCTAGAGAGGGAAGTTCATAGCTCTACAAGCCTACTGCAAAAACAGGAAACAATGGTAATAAATTACCTAACCCTACAACTCAAAAGAGCTAGAAAGAGAGCAACAAGAAAAGCCCAGTGTAAGCAGAAGGAAGGAAATAGTAAAGATCAGAGTGGAGATAAACAACATAGAGAGCTGAGACCGGTTTGGTTCAGTGGATAGAGTGTCGGCTTGGGGACTGAAAGGTCCCAGGTTCGCTTCCAGTCAAGGTTATGTACATTGGTTGCGGGCACATCCCCAGTAGGGGGCGTGCAAGAGGCAGCTGATCGATATCTCTTTCTCATCGATGTTTCTGGCTTTCTATCCCTTTCCCTTCTTCTCTGTGAAAAATCAAAAAAATATATTAAAAAACACACAAAAACAAACAAACATGGAGACCAAAGAAACAATTCAAAAGATCAGCACAACCAAGAGCTAGTTCTTTGAAAGGATAAACAAGATTGATGGAACTCTAGCCAGGCTCAGCAAGAAGCAAAGAGAGCAGACCCAAATAAATAAATCAGAAATGAAAGAGGAGAAATAACAACAGACCCCGCCGAAATACAAAGGATTGTTAGAAAATACTCTGGACAACTCTATTCCAACAAATTGGACAACCTGCAAGAAACGGACATATTCTTAGAAAAATATAACCTTCCAAAACTCAATCAGGAAGAATCTAAACATCTCAATAGTCCAATAACTATGGAAGAAATTGAAGCAGTCATCAAAAAGCTTCCAGCAAATAAAAGGTCAGGACCAGATGGCTATACAGGAGAGTTTTACCAAACATTCAAGGAAGAATTAAAACCTATCCTCCTCAGACTATTCAAAAACATTCAAGAAGAAGGAACACTTCCAAACACCTTCTATGAAGCCAGCATCACCCTAATACCAAAACCAGATAAAGAAAACACAATGAAAGGGAATTATAGGCCAATATCTCTCATGAACGTAGATGCCAAAATCCTCAACAAAATTCTAGCAAATCGGATCCAGCAGTACATCAGAAAGATCATACACCATGACCAAGTAGGATTCATCCCAGGAATGTAGGCATGGTACAATATCCGCAAATCAATAAATGTGATAGATCAAATAAACAAATTGAGAGATAAAAATCACATAGTCATATCAATTGACGCAGAAAAATTATTTGACAAAATCCAACACCCTTTCTTGATAAAAACTCTCAGCAAAGTGGGAATAGAAGGATCATACCTCAACATCATAAAAGCCATATATGATAAACCCACAGCTAACATCATACTCAATGGGCAAAAACTAAAACCATTTCCCCTAAGAACAGGAACAAGACAGGGATGTCCACTCTCACCTCTCCTGTTCGACATAGTACTGGAAGTATTAGCCATTGCAATTAGACAAGAAGAAGAAATAAAAGGCATCCAGATTGGAAAAGAAGAAGTAAAGCTGTCCTTATTTGCAGATGACATGATACTGTATATAAAAAACCCGAAGGACTCCATCCCAAATCTAATTGATTTAATACATGAATTCAGCAATGTAGCAGGATACAAAATTAATGCCAAGAAATCTGTGACATTTCTATACACTAATAGTGAAATTACAGAGAGACTAAATAAGCAATCCTATTTACCATTGCACCAAAAAAATTAAGATACCTAGGAATAAACCTAACTAAAGAGGTAAAAGACCTATGTGTAGAAAACTACAGGACACTGATAAAAGAGATAGAGGAAAATGTTAACAGATGAAAGAGCATACCATGCTCATGGATTGGGAGAATCAACATCATTAAAATGTCCATACTACCCACAGCAATCTATAGATTCAATGCACTACCCATTAAAATACCAACAACATATTTCACAGACCTACAAAGAATTCTTCATAGATTCATCTGGAACAAAAAAAAGACCACAAATAGCCACAGCAATTCTGAGAAAGAAGAATAAAGTAGGTAGGATCTCAATACTACATTTCAAGCTATATTACAAAGCAACTGTTCTCAAAACAGCCTGGTACTGGCACAAGGACAGACATATAGACCAATGGAATAGAATAGAGAGCCCAGATATTCACCGAAACCACTATGCTCAACTAATATTTGACAAATGAGGCATGAACATACAATGGAGCCAAGATAGCCTCTTCAATAAATGGTGTTGGGAAAATTGGACAGATACATGCAAAAAAAATGAAAACTGGACCACCAACTTACACCAAATACAAAAATAAACTCAAAATGGACACAGGACTTAAACATTAGAAGGGAAACCATAAAAATACTAGAGGAATCCATAGGCAGCACAATCTCAAACATATGCTGAAAGAACTTCTTCACTGATACTGCTCCAAAGGCAATGGAAGCTAAAGAAAAAATAAACAAATGGGACTACATCAAAATAAAAAGCTTTTGTACAGCAAAAGAAACCATCAACAAAACAACAAGAAAGACCACTATATCGGAGAACATATTTGCAAATGTTATCACTGATAAAGGTTTAATCTCCAACATCTATAGCCAACTTATATAACTTAATAAAAGGAAGATAAATGATCCAATAAAAAAAAATGGGCAACGGGCCTAAATAGAACCTTTTCGAAAGACGACAGAAGGAAGGCCAAGAGACACATGAAAACATGTTCAAATTACCTGAGAGATGCAAATCAAAATGACAATGCGATATCATCTCACACCTATCATCAACAAATCAACAAACGACAAGTGTTGGCGAGGATGCGGAGAAAAAGGAACTCTTGTGCACTATTGGTGGGAATGCAGACTGTTGCAGCCACTGTGGAGAACAGTATGGAGTTTCCTCAAAAAACTAAAAATGGATCTCCCATTTGACCCAGCAATCCCAGTCTTAGGAATTTATCCTAAGAAATCACAAACCCCACTCAGAAAGGATTTATGCACCCCTATGTTCATAGCAGCACAATTTACAATAGCTACAATTTGGAAACAGCCTAGATGCCCATCAGCAGATGAGTGGATCAGAAAACTGTGGTACATCTACACAATGGAATTCTATGCTGCCATTAAAAAGAAGGAACTCTTACCATTTGCATCAACCCAGATGGAACTGGAGAGCCTTATGCTTAGTGAAATAAGTCAGTCAATGAAGGAGAAGCACCACATGATCTCACTCATTTGTGGATAATAAAGAACATTGTAAACTGATGAACAAAAGGATAGATACAGAGGCAGTGAAGCATCAAACAGACTGTCAAATTATAGCAGGAAGATTAAGGAGAGGTGGGGTAGATAAGAGATCAATCAAAGGACTTGTATCCATACATATAAGCATAACCAATGAACATAGACATTGGGAGGTTGGGGTATGCCTGGTATGCCTGGGAGGGAGGGGGGACAATGGGGAGATATGTATATATGTAACACAATTTAAAAAAAGAAAAAAATAACTAGAGGAAACCACAGGCAGCAAAATCTCAGACTCCTCTCATAGCAATATGTTTATGGATACATGTCCTAGGGTAATAGTCGGCAAACTCATTAGTCAACAGAGCCAAATATCAACAGTACAATTGAAATTTATTTTGAGAGCCAAATTTTTTAAAGTTAAACTTATTCTAATGCCACTTCTTCAAAATAGACTCACCCAGGCCATGGTATTTTGTGGAAGAGCCACACTCAAGGGGCCAAAGAGCCGCATGTGGCTTGTGAGCTGCAGTTTGCCAACCACGGTCCTAGGGGAAAGGAAACTAAGGAGAAAATAAACAAATGGGACTACATCAAAATAAAAAGCTTCTGTACAGTAAATGAAACCATCAACAAAATGAAAGGGAGCCCACTGTATGGAAAACATATATTTGGCAATAACACATCTGATAAAGGTTTAATTTCCAAAATATATAAGGAACTCATGCAACTTAACTAAAGGAAGACAAACAATCCAATTAATAAATGGACAAAGAATCTAAATAGACACTTCTCCAAAGAGGACATACAGATGACCAAGAGACAAATGAAAAAATGCTCAAAGTCACTGATCATCAGAGAGATGCAAATTAAAATGACAATAAGGTACCACCTCACACCTGTCAGAATGGCTACCATCAACAAATCAACAAATGACTAGTGCTGGCAAGGATCTGGAGAAAAGGGAACCCTAGTGCACTGCAGGTGGGAATGCAGACTGGTGCAGTCATTATGAAAAACAATATAGAGTTCCCTCAAAAAATTAAATATGGAACTGCCATTTGACCCAGTGGTCCACTTCTAGAAATATATCCTAAGAGACCCAAAAGACCACTCAGAAAGAATGTATGCACCCCTATGTTCATAGCAGCACAATTTATAACAGCTAAGGTCTGGAAACAGCCCAAGTGCCCATGAGCAGATGAGTGGATAAAAAAAAATGTGGTATATTTACATAATGGAATACTATGCAGCAGTAAAAAAGAAGGATCTCTTACCTTTTGAGACAACATGGAGGGACCTGGATTGTATCATGCTAAGTGAAATAAGTCAGAGAAAGAAAAATACCATATGATCTCACTCTCATGGGGAATCTAATGAACAAAATAGATCCAGAGATGCAGAAACAGACTATGGAATCTCAGACAGAAGTTGGATGTGAGTAGCTGGGTGGGAAGAGATCAACGAAACAACTTGTACTAGTATGCATGTATGCATAACCCATGGACACAGACAATAGGTTGTGAAGGCCTTGGCGGGGAACAGGAGTGGGCCAGAAGGTGTCAATAGGAGGGAAAAGGGGGAAATAATAAGCATGCAAAGGCCTCTCAACTGGAGGGAAAATACTTTCAACAATAAAGATTTAAATTTAAAATAATAGAATCTGATTTGGAGGTTTGATCCTCTGCCTGGTCTGGTTGCATGTGGGAGGCAACCAATGGATGAGTTTCTCTCAAATTGATGTTTCTCTCCCTCTTCCTCTCTCTCCCTCTTCCCACCCTTCTACTCTCTCTAAAAATCAATGAAGACAATATCCTTGGGTAAGGATTTTAAAAAATGTGTCCATTTGAGATGTCTTTGAGGAGACTGATAGAAGACGAGCAGAGGGTCAGAAGGATCCCTATCAGACCCCACTTGGCAGTGCCAGAGATGATTTGAGCATCTGGCCCCTCATAGTCAGTGCATGTCATACCTATTGGCCAGAAAGCTGGTCGGTCAGCCAGCTGGTTACTTAGCCTTTATTATATATACAGATTAGAAGAGAAAGGGGGAGAGGAGAGCCAGCTCTCACATTGAGAGAACTGTTTGGCAGTTTCCTATTAAGTGAAACAAACACTATGTTGACCCTAAGAATCAATGTACCTGTCAAGAAGGGCTTCTGGTGGCTGACTGGGTTCAAATTTAAAAAACAGATCATAGCAGCTCCTTATGCAAGTCATACTTCAAGGGAAAGCCTGCCTGGGACTGCGGGCTTGCACCTGTGTCAGTGCGTGAGGTCTGAGCCAGACTTGTAAAGGTGTTCCTGGGATAGTATCTCAACCAACAGGGCTGAAATTTTCCCTGTCCAATTGGAGCTACACTATTATAATAGCCTCATTAGCATCTTCATCAACCAATCAGAATGGCTCCATTCTGACCAACCAGGACAGTGCTTTTTGGACCAAACTGCCAGGATTTGAAGTTCTCATTTAGGGACCATGGTAGTGATTGAGATCAAATAGTGGCTACCTTTTGTGGGTGTGTGCCTATGTATGTGTGTGTGGAGTTCTACAGCTTCATGTGAGAGTGGGTACCTGTGTGTGCACACATGTGCGTGTGCATGTGCGAGTGTGTGTGTGTGCGTGCGCACGCGCGAAAGCTCTACTCCCTCACAGGATGCAAGGACACTTCCCAAGGCAGCTGTCAGATGCACAGAGCAGAATTTACCTGCATTTGGGGCCCAGTTGAGAGGCCTTTGCATGCTTATTATTTCCTTGAGATATACATTATACATTGAGATATACAATAAAGTGAGCACATTATAAGTGTCCAACCCAGTGGATGCTGATCTATTTACACTATGCCCTTGGAACCCTGTTTACCTGGGTTTTATAATCTGGGTGGGAGATATGACAATAAAAGAATAGTAAATGGCCAAGACTGGTTTGGCTCAGTGGATAGAGTGTTAACCTGCAGACTGAAAGGTCCCAGGTTCAATTCCTGTCAAGGGCATGTACTTTGGTTGCAGGCACACCCCCAGTGGGGAGTGTGCAGGAGGCAGCTGATCGATGTTTCTCTCTCATCGATGTTTCTAGCTCTCTCTCCCTCTCCCTTCCTCTCTATAAAAAATCAATAAAATATATTAAAAAAAGAACAGTAAATGGTCATTAATTCACTTTTTAAGCACTTACCCTGTGCCAAGCACTGAACTAGGCACTAGACCTGCAGCAGAAACTCGGATATGTCCTGCTGTCAAGGTGCTCACAATCTAGTCAAGTTTTGGAATGTAGCACAGTGAGAGATTAAATATACTTATTCTATCTCCTAAATATTTCCCAAATTTATCTTCTCTCATTGGTCCTATCTTAGTTTAGGTCCCTGCCTTCTCTACTTCTTGGGCTAATGTAGTAGTTTAATGGATCATGTTTCCAGTCCTCTGCTTCTGATTTATTCTCCAGACCAACAGCCCTTCTTATTTTTATCTAAAAATTTAAGCTAATGGGTCTCCATTGCCCAGGCAACTCTGGTGTCAGCCTGCCTGGGCTTGACTCCTCACTTAGAGGGTCTATATTTCTGACCACAGACAAGCTCTTTAAATACCCTGAGCCTCATGTTTGTTTTCTGTAAAATGGAGATAAAAATAATTATACAAAACAACACCAATCTCCCTGAAGAGGTTGAACTCTAATCTGTCAATAGATATTCATATGAAAATGCTAAACCTCCACATGCACATCTATTTAATCCTCCCAATAATCCTCATTGCTGTTACTCTCATCTCTCTGAACTACCCAGTAATATCAAGGTGCTTGTATTCATGAACACGCCCATTGTTTTCAAAACCCTGAGCGTCTATCCAAGCTCCTACTCTGAGCTCTCTGTCTCTTCTTCCTCCTGGCTGGGTCTTAGTCAGCTTAAGACTCAGTCCAGGCCCTGCCTCCTACAAGGAGCTGTCCCTGAAGCTGCAGATACAGCTGGGTGCCTTTGTAGGCACCTTCACAACTCCCCGGATTGAATCTGTCTGTCTGCCTCCTGTTTCCCCACTTGCTTAAGTGAGCTCCTTCCAGGCAGGTGTGACTCAAATGCTTTTGTGTGCCCCCAGCTGTGGACCCCGCCTGTCAGGGCAAGTGCTCCATGTATTCACAGGCCTGAGCAGAACATCCAAGCATTTTCTTAAAGGAAGTGGCCGTTGAGTTGGCCTTGAGGCATGGGTAGGACTTTTAGAAATTCTTTTCAAACAAGTTGTACATTCACACAATTTCAATTCCAAAGAGAACAAAAGGGCTTACAATAAAAATTAAAAGTAGGTCGCCCCTCAACCACTCAGCTCCCTTCCCCAGAGGCAAACATTGGTATCAATTTCTGGGTATTCTATACAAGCAAGAATTGTCTGTCTCTCCCTCCCTCCTCACTCGTTCCTCCCCCCCCCACACACACTTACTCTGCAAAAATTTAAACCAATAGGAAAGTTGCAATAGTGGTATACTACATACCCTTTGTCTAGATTCACAAATTAACATTTGCCACATTATGCTCAATATTTTACAGCATTATATCATGTAATGCTCACAACCATACAATCATGTCAATTGTGTAGATGAGGTAACTGAGGCAGTGAAGGGACTTACCTAAGGCCGCAGAGCTAGTGAGGGATAGAGGTGCGTGTTCTCCCTAAGGCATCTTCCTTTAGTTCCCTTTGGAGGAAAGTATTTTCTTGCTATATTGAAATCTACCTCTCTAGGATCAGATCACCACCAGATGATCAGTGGAAAAGTACACAGCTCTGGAAGCATTTGCTACTTCTCTCTCCCATAACCTTCCCATTCCCTAAGCAACAGCTGCTGTCCCTGCCACTAATATATGTTTCAACATCACCTCCGCTGTGAGTGTTGAGTTAGCTCACTCCCGTTTAAAGACTCAGATAGTTGAGTCCTGACTGCCAGCACCATGACACTTATATGCCTGATCTTGGATCCAAGGTCCTGGTTAACCTGTCCTCATGTCTGTCCTGCTCCTTCCTCCTCAGCCTCTCACAGTCTGCTTAAATTTCCCTACCTCCTTCAAGTGCCCCTATTTTTCCAAAGAGTGTATTTCCCCCTCTCTGGGCTCCTTGCATCTTCTGCCTATGACTCTTTTCCATTCTTCTCCAGGTGGTCCTTTGGCCAGGAAGCTGCACAAATTGATTCGGGCTTGATCAATGGGGATGAGAATTCCTAGTTTAGTGTCTGGCATACGGTTAGCCTTTATTCACCTCCCATAATAGGACTGACAGCTCCAGGAGGCTGACATCTTCTCTTAGTCATCCCTTGAACCCTAACTTGTATTTCATAACTTCTCCTTGCTGCCTAGGGTTTCAATGATGGAGGGAGGTAGAGGTGCACATAGTAAGTCCAGGCTGGGCTCCGGTGAGGAGACACGATTGGGAAGGCGCTGTTGGAAGTGTAAGGTTTGGAGGGAGCCCGTCCGGAGGTCGGTTCTGCCCCTTCTCCCCGAGGGTTCCCGCCCCTGCAGCTGTCAGTGCCCACTGGCCTCGGCACCCCTCCACCAAACCTGACGTACCCTTGCGGCGCCCCACCTTCCTCGCCTACAAGTTACCTTACACCAGCAGCTCTTTATCCCGCCTCTGATTTCTATTGGCCGAGGGGTTTCTTTGTTAGCTGAAGCTCACCGCTGCCATTGGTCCGTAGGGCCGCCGATCGCGTCGGGGCGAGGCTCCGCTCCGCACATCCCCGCGTGCTTCCTCTTCCCCTGCTCCCGCCCCCTCGCCCCCCCGTCCCGCCCCGCCCGCCCCGCCCCGGGAGTGCGTAAGTTGCTTCGCTCCCATTTGCTGCGGCCGCTGGGTGCGGGGGCAGAGGCAGCCGGACCGGCCGCAGGGACCGCGGCGACCCGGTGCCTGAGAGGCGGGCCGAGCGCGGGGAGGTAGGGGCCCAGGAGGCCGCGTCCATGGGCCCGCGGCGGACGGGCGGTGGCTGTACGGGCGGGCGGCGGGGACCGCGCGCTCTGTGAGGGCCTGGCCCACATCCCGGCCCCACGGAGCCGCCCTGACCGCCGGGGTCGCGCTCCGGCCTGCGTCGGCGGCCCGCGGCGCGGTGTGAGGCGGGGACATGCCGCGGCGCCCGCGCTGACCGCCGAGCCGCCGTGCATGGTGCCGCCGACCCTGCAGCCGCCGTCTGACGGGCCGGCCTGTGGGCCTCGCCGCCGCCGCGCCGACCATGTCGGCGGCCAAGGAGAACCCGTGCAGGAAATTCCAGGCCAACATCTTCAACAAGAGCAAGTGTCAGAACTGCTTCAAGCCCCGCGAGTCGCATCTGCTCAACGACGAGGACCTGACGCAGGTGAGCGGCGGGGTCCCGGAGGCTAGGCGAGGCCGGGCCTGGCGCAGGGCGGCCACCGCGCTCGGTGCTGCGAGGGGGCGAGGGGGCTGAGGACGCCCGGAGCGCCTCTCCCGGGAGCAGGCCGCCTCCCCCGCTCTGACGTCTGGTCGACAACAGTCCCGCATGGAAAAGAAGGCAGACGCTGCCCTGTCCCGAGGCGGGCGCGGGTGGGGGTGCATCGGAAGACTCCTGGGAAATAAAAGAGCCGGAAAAAATGTGCATGAGTCCTGGTGTGTGCGTGTGGGGAGGAGGGGGGAGGAGGGGGAGGTAAAGAAGGGGAGAGAGAGAGAGAGAGTATTAGGGTTAGGGTGAGGGTGGGGGGTGGGAAATATATTGATGGACAAAGAGAAAATGCTCAAGTATGCCGAAAAATAACATCCTTTCTCGTTCCATCGCCCTGCCGTGCGATTCATGCTTTTTGGGTGACTCAAAAGTGCCTGGTTTTTCTTAGTATGAACAAAGCGCCGAGGATTTCTTGCTGCTTCACAGGACACCCCCCCCATCCCCAGTCTGTCGTAGGACCCAACGTCCACTTGTCCCCCCACGAATGGCCAACGGAATGGGTCTGGCTGGGTGGACTGGGTTCCCTCTTGTCAGACCCATCCTGCCCTTTTTCTCTTATTGTCGCTGTCAGGGGTTGGAGAGAGGTTAGGGCCCTGAAGTCGGAGGGTAAGGGGGGAGGTTCTTGCCCTTGAACTTAAACTGGGGGGCCTTCTGTTGGTGGTGGGGCTCCTCTCTCGCCCAACCCACCTGTCACTTGTCAAGGAATGAGGAGACCTTGGATCCTGGGGAAAGTCGGTTCCCTTTATCTGTCAGATGAGGGCTCTAGGATGGTTCCATAGCTCCCACACCTGCCTCTTTGAAAACACGGGGTCCTGGGGCCCCAGGCCTGGAGTGATTTAGGAGAGGAGGGGATTTGTATTGGTAACAGCTCCCCAAGAAGTTGGGCTGTGGCCCCACTGGTGTTTGGGAACCTGGCACTGGCTGACCTCTGAGCTCCCAGGGAACAGAGAGGTCTTGGGGCTTTCAGATTTGTTGGATTTCCTGACCCAACCTTGTCTGCATCCCCTTGGGGGTGTCTGTGCCCCGCTACTGCACCCCAGACTTCATCCTCTCCAGAGCTTTCTGTCATGCCCCTGAGAGACATTCCATTCTGGGGAGACCTGGCTTACCCACTGCTTTTTCAGAAGAACCCCAGGAGCAAGATGCTGCTGTCATGCTGCCAAGTGCTCACAGGGTCTGCTTGCTTACTGGGCTAAGGACAGTTGAGAGTTGGGTGTCAGGGCAGGAGTTATGGCCTGGGACATAGTGCCTTCCTCTGAGGTCCGGTTTCCAATAGCCAGGAAAAGACTCCTTTCATGTAAAACCCAAAGCCTAACTAAACGCTGAAGGCTGCAAAGTTGTAAGATTGTTAGGACAAAAAAGCCAAGCCAGCTCTGGAGGGTGAGTTTGGTTTCTGGCTAGGTGTTCTGGCTGTGGGTTGGGCAAGGAGGAGTATTCCCTCTTTTCCACCAGATGCCTTTTTCTGGGAAGCAGTTTATGTGCTAATGGGGTCCTGGACCAGGAGCCAGGAGACCTTGCTTCTAATCTTGGCTGTCACTTTCAGTTGTGTGACCTTGAACAAGTAAGTCCCTTTGCCTCTGTACAGTTCATTTCCTTTAAAAATATTTTTTATTGATTTCAGAGAGGAAGGGAGAGAGAGATAGAAACATCAGTGATGATAGAGAATCATTGATTGGCTGCCTTCGCATGCTCCCTCCAACCCCCCCTCTCGCCTCACTGGGGATGTGGCATGAGCCCTGGCTGGGAATTGAACCCTGACCTCCTGGTTCATGGGTCGATGTTCAACCATGGAGTCACACCGGCTGAGCTAGTTCATTTCCTTTTCTATAAACCAGGAGTAGAGATTCCTGACTTAACCTCACTCACCAGGCTATTGTGAAAAGCAAGGACAGGTGTTTTATTAGATTTTTTTCTTAACATTAAAAAAAAAGACAAAGACACCTTTGGAATAGTAACCTGGGTTAGGAAGTCCTGAGCTTGGGGAGCTGTTCTGAGAGTTTCCTGGTTACTCCAGGCATCAGAGGGCTTGTTTTCTGATTCTTAGGCTTAGATTAACTAGGATGAAATATGTATATTTGGGTTGAATCTATTAAAAATTTTTAAAAATCTGTTGATAATTAATTTGATTCAAAGGAGTGTGGTTATACATTCAAAGTGCTTTTTCTCTTTCACTGTGTTCAACTTGAATTGTTGATTTTAAAACAGACCTGAATGGTGGATTCTGAAATAATGTGAGCGGCTATTTGTGCTGTGAGAGATTAGGTCAGCCTTCTACCTCCTGGGATCTTTCAGGAAGAAACTACTCTTGAAAAGAGGAGGGGGACCCAGGGCTATTGCCAAGAGCCTTCACCCCTGCTCTCTGCATGCATCCGGCCCCTCCCTTCCCACTCCCAGCTTCTTATTCTCATCCTCCAGGCTTCTTTAGAAAACCTCAGCCAATTGGTTCCCATCAGTCTCCCCCAAGTCCTTGCTTGCTTCCTGCTCCCTTTTCTGCCCTGAGCTTATTTTAGACCATCAAGGCTGGAAGATAGATCAGCGATAATTGAGGCCACCACTCCCCCCGTACCCCCTTTAAGAATCCGAGGACACTGAAGCCAGTGAGACTGGCTTTTGCCCTGGGATGTCATCGTCCCAAGGGTAGGCATTTCTCCCAGCCTTCTGATTTGAGCTTATTCCCACAGCTGTGGCTTTTGTTTGTTTTCCCCCAGAAAGGTATAGAAACCTCTTCCAGGGACTGCATCGTAGCCTCAGACCTGGAAGAGACTTAAGATCAGCTAATCTACTTTTAACCACGAGAAGACCAAATCCCATAGAAGGGAACAGTTTGCCCACTTAGGGGACACAGTCACATTCTTCATCTACTGTTCTTCCTCTGCTCATATAAAGAGTCTACAGTGGCCATCCCATAGACATGTGGTGAGGAGAATTCTGTCAAGGGTGATTATGTTACAGAAGGTTCCTTAGAGAGCAGGCTTCGGGCATCCCACTAGGGACCTTGAGATTGCTAGCTCAGTTCCGTAGTCTTCCTCCCGACTGGAATTCAGAGTGATCCAGGAAAAGTAGTAAGCAACAATCCTTTACCTGTCAGGGCATCCTCCAGCCCCAGCCCCTGTCCACAGGATAGCATCTATCCTTCCGTTCTTCTCTTGTGCATTTCCTGTGCAGGTATGGACTCATATTCATAGTTAAAACCTTTTTAAACCTAAACTGTATGTACGTATTTGCAACATATTTTTTTCTGGTTAGTAACATGTCTTACAACTCTCTTCATGGTATTAAATACAAATATACAGCCAAAACCAGTTTGGCTCAGTGGATTGAGTGTCGCCTGCGGATTAAAGGGTCCCAGGTTTGATTCTGGTCAAGGGCATGTATCTTGGCTGTGGGCACATCTCCAGTGTGGGGCGTGCAGGAGGCAGCTAATCCATGTCTCTAATCGATGTTTCTAACTCTCTATTCTTCTCCCTTCCTCTCTGTAAAAAATCAATAATATATTTATATATTTGTATATACAAATATACAAAAATCATTGTGTATAGTATACCACCAGATATGTATTATAGTTTTACTGTATTAATGGACAGCAAGGTTACTTCACAGGGAATGCTTCCACAAACAGCTTTCTAAATGCTTGTGGGTACATGTGTACCTACATAAATGCAAGTATTTCTCTGGGGCAGTGGTTGGCAAACTGCAGCTCTGTTGACTATTGAGTTTGCCGACCACTGCTCTGGGGTAAATATTTAAAGAAGATGACTGGATTGACATCAAACGCATTACATTTTTTATAGGTATTACCAAATTGCCTTTCTAAATGGCTGTCATACCATTGCCAGGATTGGATATTATCAAATGATTTAATTCTTTAATATTTTCCCTGATTACCAGTGATGTTAAGCCTGTCTTTAGAGTATTTATTAAATATATTTTATTTCTTTTGTGCATTGCCAGTTCCTTTTTTGTTTGTTTATTTGTTTGTTTTGTTTTTAATTGGATTAGTTCCCCACCCCCGTTGATTTGTAGGAGTTTTCTGTATATACTCTAGGTCAGGGTCCACAAACTTTTTCTATATAAGGCCAGATATTAAATATTTTAGCCTTGTACGTCATACAGTTTTTGTAGCAACTATGCAACTTTGCTCTTATAGTGCAAAAGCTGCAGTATAAAGCTGCTGTAGGCAATATATAAACTAATGGGAAATGACTGTTCCTAATAAAACTTTATTTACACAGCCAGACAGTTTTCAGGAGTTGGTAACACCTGTCATATAGTGCAGGTATTTTCTCTCTCAGGGTGTCACTTGTCTTTTAATTTTTATGTATGATCATTTCTCTTTATCATCTGGTAGTTTTAAATATAAATGCAGTTAAATTTCCATATTTCCTTTTAGAGTTTACAGTTCTTTTAATAAATAGTGACTTTTTATTTATTTATTAACCCTCAGCCAAGGATATTTTTCCATTCATACTTTTAGAGAGAGTGAAAGAAAGGAGACACACACACACACACACATACACACACACAGACATATCATTGTGAGAGAGACACATTGATTAGTTGCCTCCTGCACACATCCTGACTGGGGTGGGGGATGGAACCTGCTACCCATATCCTTGACCAGAAACCGAACCCTAGACCCTTTGGTGGGTGAGCTGATGCTCTAACCAGAGGAGCAACACTGGTCAGGGCTATAGTTTGTAGTTTTAATCTTATGCATACAAAAGTCTTTCCAAAGTTATAAGAGCATTTCCAAATGCTTTTATGCGTATGCTCATAATAGCACTCTTCACAGTAGCCAAAACATAACAACCCAAGTGTCCATGGATGGATAAATGGATAAGCAAATTGTGGTTTATCCATACATTGGAATATTATTCAGTTATAAAAAGAAATGAAGTACTGAGACATGTTACAGCATAATTGAACCTCAAAAACATGATGTAAAGTGAAAGAAACAGATATAGGATCATAGACTGTATGATTTGTTTATAGGAAATATCCAGAATAGGTAAATCCATAGGAACAAAGTATATTAGTGGTTGTCAAGGTTCTGGGGGAGGGTGGAATGAGGAGTGCCTGCTGATGGGATCAGGTTTCTATTGGGGTGATGAACTGTTCTAAAACCAGATAGAGATGCTATTGCATAGCATGTGAATGTACTAAATGCCACTGAATTGGTCACTTTAAAATGGTCCATTTAATGTGAATTTTACTTCAATAAAAGATATGTACAAAAATCACAAGTGGGCGTGCACACACAGGTACATACATCCCAAACCTGCCCTCTACCTTTTTGTGTCATTTGAAGTGATCATCTAATTATTTCTAGAGTCTAGATCAGGGATTTACCTTTAAAAAAAAAAGTCAGGTAGTAAATACTATTGCAGGCTTTGTAGGCTAACTGGCTACATTGAGGAGTTTCTGTAGGTACTTACAGAACCATTTAGAAATGTAAGTAATTCTTGGTTTCGGGCCTTAAAAAAGCCAGTAGGTTAGATTTGGCCTATCAGGCTTAGCTTGCCAACCCCCTGGGTTAAACCTACCACATCTGTCATTTAAAATGTTCTAGTTGCCACATTCAAGAAGTAAAAGGAAATAGGTGAAATTAATTTTAATTAACCTAACATATCCAAAATATTCTCCTTTTAACATGTAAAGAAGTAATGTGCAGTTATACCTTTATGGTGCTTTTCAGTTCAGACTAGCCATTTCCAAGGGCTTTAAAGCCATGAGTGGCTGCTGGTGCTGCAGTGTAAGACAGGCGCTGTAACTGCCCAGCAGCTGGGTCCTTGGAGCCCTGGGCGAGAGGAGGGAGTGGGAGGGGAGGGGGGTAGGGGAGAAGCAGAGGGGAGAAGGCTGTGCTCCTAGGTCTCTGTCCTCCCTGAGGACACTGTGCTGAGACACAGTTTCTCTCTGGACTCTTGTTTGTGCTCCTCACTTCCGTAGTGTCTTTTTTGGCCAACTTTTAGGGGTTCTCAGTGAGAGCCAGTGGTTGATTTGCTGGCTTCTTTGATGAGTCTTTTTAGTGTGGTTGCAAGCGTTGAGCCTTTGATCCTCGCTCCCTATCCAGGGGCAAATAGAAGGAGGGTGCTGGTGAAGGCCAAGCTGGCCTGTCCCTGGAGAGGGAGCCTGTGAGCTGGGGGCAGGCTGGTGTGCCCCTTCATGCCCCTTGCTGGGGGTGTGGTGGCTGTGTTCTGACACAGTGTTTTACAGCTGTGTCCTGCTGCCTTTGCGTTCTTCTGCTGCCTGACCTTTGTCTCGAATTCTTTTTCCCTTGCTACAGAGAGGGACTACAATGGAAGACCTATGTTCTATTCTTGGCACACACTATGCAGGGTGGCCCAGGAAGGTCACTACGTTCTTTGCGCCTCCATTTCCCACTCACAACGTGGGTGCCCATACTTGCTGTGCAGGGAGTGGGTGCTAATGGAATGAAGGGAGGATGCTGGCCAGGCCTCTGGAGGTGGCTAAACCCCCTTGGTGGTAAGTAATATTCCAGGAAGTGTCCTGAGGACCACTGCTGTGGGGAATAGCCTTTGTTTAGGCTGTCTCCTGATTACTAGTACCCTGATATTGTTTAGCTGAAATAAAGAACTTACACTTCGAATGTTTACTAGTATCTTTAAATTGTTCTCAAGCTGCCATTTAGCCTTAAAAGAGAGGGGAGAACATTGAAAATGGAAAAAAGACACGCAGAAGTAACTTTCACTATGGCATCCTAATACTGTGGGAGGGACGTGGGTGAACAGGGAGAGGTATAAGAGCACTGAGTGCTAATTTGGAAGCATTCAAGCTGAGAAAATAGGCTTTTCATTCATCCTTGAAGACTCACTTTCCAAGCCTCACTTTCCCCTTTGAAATAACACAGTTGCACCAGGTCAGTGGTTTTGGAACTTTCATTACATCTTGAGTCTTTTACTTAAAGGACTCACATGTGGAAATGCCATATGTGAGACCTAGAAAGTGACAGTTCTGAGCTACATTAGGTAGAAGCCTGGAGCTTGGCTGCTTGTCCACCTCAGCCCCTCATCTCTGGAGTCCTGTCGCTTTCTTAGATGGTGTGGGCAGTTGAGGGTCCTATGAAATCATCCAGGATGGTTTCACAGCTGCCCTGGGATGGAATCCTGGATGCCCATCCATCCCCACTGCTTCCTTTGTAGGTGAGAGCGAGTGGTTGGATTGCTGGCATTTGGGCTCTGTAGACTGGGATTGGAGTCTTCCAGACCACTCTCGGTTGTTGTTTTCCAGTCAGGCTCATTCTAGTTCACATGAAACCACAGCTTTTTGCCTGGAGCTTGTAACCCTCTGCTTCCTCTCCTCCAACTCAGTTTGGCGTTTCATGTTGTGCTGGACGTGGGGCAACTTGTAGTGAGAGTGAGCAGATGGGTCCAGCGAGTCCTCCTGAGTCCACTCGCTGAATCAAGTGTTACAGACCATGACCTCATCCTGCCCTTGGCAGCTGGGAGGAGAGCAGGGCTGGTGGCAGCATGACCACAAGGGAGGTTTGGATGGCCCGATCAAGGTCACCAAACTACCTAGCCATGGGATGTGATATATAATTCGGTTCCATGAGGCTTCCACACCAGTGTTTCTGTGGCCAGGAGTTTGTCTTCTCACTCACTTTGACTTGTAAACTTGTTCTGTTTCTGTAGCAGGCTGGGGTATTGCAAAATAAATCAAAGCTAATGGACTTCTAATTCCTAGCTATGGGAGAGCAAGGACCTGCAGGGGCTGGATGATCTCCCTCCAATTAAGCAAAAGTGAGGTATTGCCCCAGTTAGCAGATGGAGCCACCAAGGCTCAGAGAGATTCAGCGATCTCCCTAGGTCATAGAAAGGTCAGTGTAGGTTTTTCCAAAGTCCTGTTTGGCCTTTCCGTCTGATAACCTTTTCTATAAAAAAAAATAGGGCCTTACCCTGACTTGGATTTCTTAGTTGCTGGGATGTGTGGGATATATGTGAAGAGTCGACAGTTCAAGACATTCTGCAGGTCCTCCTGCAGGTTCTGAAATCTCCTTAGCCCTGGGGTATCCCATGTTACTTAGGCAGGCTGCTGGCCTGTGGCAGTGACACACCTTTGGCATAGCCCTGCACAGGAAGTACTGTTTTTCCCCCTGAAGCAGGAATTTGGAATCAGGAAATAGTTGTGTCCGTGATCTCTGTAGGTCCTAAAGCACAGGGCAGAACAACAAGGCTCCATGCACACCTTCAAGACCTGGTCTCTCACCTCCTAAGAGTGCTGGTCCATAGCTAAAGGGGCTGGTGGGCAGTGGCTGCTGGGAGTCTCATTTGAATCAGAGAAAGAGCCAGCATCTCCAGGCTTCTGGGTGCCACACTAGAGCCTTTCCACTCAGGTTTGTGAGTGACCTGGATGTAGGGAGCCTTGGATTAAGTAGAGTTGGGGTGTTTATTTGTTTTCTGTCTTGGGACCCACTCTGACCTAGAAATGTGACCCAGTTCCACTTTTCTTTTAAACGTGCTCAAGGGAATGGAATGATATGTGTGTGGGGGAGGGAGTCAGGGGGAGCAGGCGGCCATTCAGCTCAGATTTGGATTAACATCCTGGCTCCATTTTAATGCTGATTGAGCGTGTTACTCAGAGTTTGTGTCTTTGTCCCTTTTCTGAAAACCAGGGGCTATAATGCCATGTCTTTGGGTGCCATGAAGGTGATGGAAGCGGAAAGAAATGGCAAGTGCCAAATTAGTCAATGCTTGGGTATGTGGTAGGAGCTCAGTAAATGGGGTTCATTTTGCCAGCACTGCCCCAGACAGGGGTCTTTCCTCTGTGATTTTGTGGACTGGCTGACCCCACTCTGTTTCTATGTACCCCCACACCCATATAACAAAGCCCAGGTTGCCTCCTCTCCCACTGAGCTGCTTGGCATCACCCTAGCAACTTCCTCATGCTAGCCCCCAGGGACTGGAAGGGCCATAGTTATTTTGCTTGTTTGGGTTTCATTTTTCAGCAATTAAGTATACTAGTAAAGATTGAATTGGTTTTAAGAATTTGTAGTGGGCAGGAAATGAAGAGAACTGGTGCCATCAGCTCAACAGTTCATTAGAGTGGGTGCTCATCCAGGGGACAGTGGCCAGCAGCCAGAACAGCAACCCCCCTAAGCTCCTGCCAAGCCCAGAGAAGTGCACAGTGCAGGTTCTATGAATGGCATTGGCTGATCCCAATTTTAGAAGTCACTTTGGTGGGAAGTATCTGAGATGCCATCAGCAAAGAGGAGGGATTAAAAGAAACCACTTATCTGGGAGCAGTTGTCTGGGAATCTAAGTCTTCATACCCTGGGGCCTGGGTGAACTAGCCAGAGGAGCATAGAGAGCAGCCAGTCAAGTCCCACATCACTGGTCAGATGGGCAGAAAATCCACCCCTCTGCCCTCCCACCTTGTAAAAAGGAGTGCAGCCTTTTGCCAAGGGACCCATCTCTAGGGGCTTAACAAGTAGAACTCGCTCCTTGCAAAAGCCTGTGAAAAAGCCCTTCTCACAAGTGGACGCCTTCTCGGCACAGTCCTGCATCTCCCTTCCCATCTAGAAACCCTGTGAGCTTAGGAGTCCTCTTCTTTGGGGAGCTGGGCCAGTAAGTATGGCCATAGAGCCTCTGGTGGTGCAGAGGTTTTCCTAAACTTAAATCGCAGGAGTAGTTGACATGCTCTGGGAATATTTATTGAAGCCCTGGTGGCATTCATAGTAAACAGGCCACTGTTAACTCACTTATATTCACAGCAGCCTTATGAAGCAGTAAAGAGATTAGAAAGCTGAGATGGAAAGAGGTTATTGTAACTTGCCCAAGGTAATACAGTAGGTCAATGGTCAGCAAACTCATTAGTCAACAGACCCAAATATCAATAGTATAACGATTGAAATTTCTTTTGAGAGCCAAATTTTTTTAAACTTAAACTTCTCCTAATGCCACTTCTTCAAAATACTCGCCCAGGCTGTGGTATTTTGTGGAAGAGCCACACTCAAGGGTTCAAAGAGGTGCATGTGGCTCATGAGCTGCAGTTTGCTGACCACTGCAATAGGTGGTAGAATTGGGGTGCAGACCCAGACAGTCTTCATGCAGGGTTTCCTCCTTCTACTGTTTTCCATGTGGTGTAAGTAGGGCCTTCTGGACCATCGGTCTCTGGCTGTGTGTGGCCCTCAGCCCCTTGTGTTACGGGCGAAGGGCTGTCCTGCCAGAAGGGTGTGTGTGTGCTGGGAAGGGTGTGGTTGGAGGTTGAGGCTTGGGCTGAACTACTTAGACATATTGCTGTTTTTTTTTCCTGCTTGTTTTTTAATGGAAGCAATGCTTTTTGAGGGATAGAGTGTGACTCTTTTATGCAAAGCTCTTACCCCAGAAATTTGTCTCTACACTTTCCCCTTTTGCCGCAAATGGTGTCATGTTCCAAAAATCCCGTGGCCATGGCTCCTTGTCAAGACCAAACAGGGAAGAAGTAGCAAAACAATTTTTTATCCTCGCCCCAGGATATTTTTTCCCATTGATTTTTAGGAGTGGAAGGGAGGGAAAGAAGGAGGAGAAGACAGAGTGAGGGTGTGAGAGAGAGAGACAGAGAGAGAGAGGTGTGAGAGAGACACATCAATTGGTTTCCTACTGTACATACTTCTTCTGGGCCAGGGGTTAAAACTGAAAACCAGGTGTGTGTCCTTGACTGAGTATCGAACCTGTGACCCTTTGGTGTGTGCTCTAACCACTGAGCACACTAGCCAGGGTGGGAAGAGGCTTTTTAAAATGTCACTTTCCCCCTCTTTCTTTAACTGCTGTAGTCCAGAGAGCTTGGGCTGGGCTTACAGGGTATGTGTGTCGGTAGAGGGGTGAGTGGGCATCTGTGGGGAGTGAGAGGGAAGAATGAAGAGCAGGCCAAAAACTGTATCCTTTCCTTCTGTGCCTGGGATCTAGTAAGCACTGTGCATGCTCATGTATGCATGTGTTTCTGGGGGTGGGAAGTTTAGGTGAAATTCACATGACAAAATTAACAGTTTTTTGAACAGTACAATTCAGTTGTATTTAGCACGTCCCCAGTCTTGTGCAAACACTACCATTCTAGTTTAAAATATTTCATCACGCTGAAGGACATCAGCAACTATTGCATGGTGGTTTTCTACACTCTACTCCCAGTCCTCAGCAACCATCAGTCTGCTTTCTGTCTCTGTGGGTTTACTTATTCTGGAAATTTCATCAAAATGGAATTGTAGAATATGTGACTTTTTTGTGTGGCTTCTTGCACAGCATGTTTTCAGAATTCATACATGTGGTAGCATGAATCAGTACTTCATTGCTTTTTTATGACTGAACTAGTGGCCCGGTGCATGAATTTGTGCACATTGAAAGGAAATTAACTAGAAGAAATATTTTAATATTGCTATTTGCCCTTTCTCTTTAATAGAAATGTCAACTAAATTCATGATTGACAATGACAGATCGAAACATACGCCTGCGATGGGCGCCAGAGAGAGCTTTATATATATCACACATGTGCACGTCAACTTAGCCTTTTATAGATATAGAATAAACTTGCTTAATTAGACCTGCTTTCTGATGTAGCTAAACTTTTTCCAGCCCAGTGAAGCACCTCAACTTCTCTTTCAGGTAATTGTCAGCAACACAGCAGTAAATATCAGCATGAAGCAAATTATTATTGTAGATCATGCAGGGAGAAAAAAGGGTAAAATATTAAACTGCAGCAGGACTGTAGGGAAGGGCAGTTTGGGGGACCAGGCCTGCAGGAGAGGGCAGTTGGGAGGGACCAGGCCAGTAGGGGAGGGCAGTTTGGGGTGATTGGACCAGCAGGGGAGGGCAATTGGGAGTGACCAGGCCAGCAGGGCAGGGCAGTAAGGGGCAATTGGTCCGGCAGGGGAGCAGTTAGGGGGTGATCAGGCTGGCAGACAGAAGCAGTTGGGGCAGTTAGGCAGGCAGGCAGGCAGGCGGGCAGGTGAGCAGTTGGGAGCCAGCAGTCCTGGATTGTGAGAGGGATGTCCGACTGCCTGTTTAGGCCCAACGGTGGGATTGGGCCTAAACAGGCAGTTGGACATCCTTTGGGGGTCCCAGATTAGAGAGGGTGCAAGCTGGGCTAAGGGGCCCCCTATTCTCTCCCCCACCCCCCCATCCCAAGGCACACATTTTGTGCACCGGACCTCTAATATAGATAATATTCTACTGTAAGGGTATTTATCTTTTCACCTGTTGATGGACATTTAGGGTGCTTCCACCTTTAACTGGTGTCAGTAGTGGTGCTCTGAACATGTTTTTGCTTAAACATCTATTCTCAGTTGTTCTGGGTAGAGAACTGATTGCTGGGAGCAGTGATAATTCTGTTAGTGCCGTGTTTTGAATCAGTGCATCAAGCCAGATGTCAGCACTACAGACTGTTGGGTAGGGATGGTGGAGAAGGTGTGGGAAGGAGTGGTGGGATGTGGATGATGATGCCCAAAGCTCAGTGCTCCTTATGTGGAGGAGTCCAGGTGGGGATCGGGCCCAGGACAACCCTCATGATTGCAGGCTCTGGCTATGGCTTTGAGGCAGCGGCAGTGGGAGCGGCAGCTATGGCTGTGTGCAGGGATGGCCAGTCCACTTGGAGCTTCGTTCCCTCCTCTGTTTGAACTGCCAAGAAAGAGCTAAATTGGGGCTTTAATATTGTTTGGAGGGGGGCCGAGGGGCTTGAGACTTGAAGAGCAGACAGCATGGGGATTTTGGGGGCACTGCAGGATGGTGAGGGGCATGGGCAACTCTGGAGGGCAGCCACAGTGTCTGATATTTGGCCTCTGAAGGATCTTGGAGTTGGAGAGGGGAAAAGGCCTTATCTGGCCTGTTTGCAACTCTTGTTACCGGTTTTCAAACTTTATTTCTTAAGCTGTAGAATGTGGAGCCTCTGGAAACAATGTGGAGTCACATATGTGAAGGCTGGGAGGAGGAAAGGCACACCTGAGACCAGCTCATCCAGCTCCTGCCTACTCCACTCTCTGTAGTGGCCTTTGAGGCACAGCCTCTGTGAGTCTTCACTGTTTGAAAAACAATGATTTACTCAAATCCTTGCATTAATATTTTTTAATATAATGAAATATTTGGTGCATACAAAAGAGCATTAAGTAGCATGTCTATACAATATATATATAGTATTCCTGCAGAACACCTAAGGTATTTGGTGTTTCTGGTGTTTCAGCCTTAGTGTCTGGGATCCAGGGGAGGGGACCCACAAGCAGGTGTCACCTGCATGGTGTTCGGCCTCCTTTCTAGCCCCTCCTCTCCATGGTAGTGTTTGCCCTTAACAGGAAGATGTCCCTGCTTGGCTGTGTGGAGGAATCTGTTCATTTCTAGATGGACTAACGCAACTGCAGGGGCAAGTCTGGTGTGAAATGTGGCCTTTTAAGTTAGTGCTGTTGAGGAGAAAGGACTGAATTAGAGACCTGGAGACAAATTGAAGGCTCATTTCTGTTTGGTCTGACAGAGAGCCAGAGGAGTGTAATCAGATGGGGCAACACTGCTAATAAAACAGTGAGAGCAGGGGTATGGGGGCAGGACATGCCAATTATGATCTGAGGAGTGTTGCTGTGGGAGTGGGGCAGTCGGCTAGGTCAGTGGGTCTCAAACTTTTTGTTCTTGGGACTCCATTATGCTTTTGATTATTGAGGCTCTCAAAAGGCTTTTGTTTATGTGGGTTACCTCCATGGTATTTACTGTATTAGAAATTAAAACTGAGAAATTAAAAAATATTTCTTAATTCCTTTAAAAATAAAACTGCTAGCCCTGGGTGGTGTTGTTCAGTGGTTACAGCATCAGCCCATGCACTGAAGGATCACAGGCTTGTTTCTCCTGGGTCAAGGGTACTCACTTACCTGGGTTGTAGGTTGGACCCCTGGCCCAGGTCAGGAGGGTGTGTGGGTGTGGAAGGCAGCCAGCTGATTATCTTTTTCACATTGATGTTTCTCTCCTCTGTCTCTATCTCCCAGCTCCTCTTCTTTCCACTCTCTCTGAAAAAAAGCAATGGAAAAAATATCCTCGGGTGAGGATTAACAAAAAATAAATTAATTAAATCTGTTTCATGTTCACATACATAACAGTTGTATTCTGAAAAGAAACTTTTCCAAAACAAATTTTTGGAAATTTTGCTGAGAAGAGTCATATTATTTTACCTTTTTTTGCAAATCTCTGTAATATCTGTCATAATGAAAGATAGCTGGATTTTCAGATCATCTGCATTCAGTTTGTTGCATTACCAAGTCCTGTAGTCTCTGGAAACCCTACTATATATAAGTGAAAGAATGAGAGTGAAAAAGGCAAATGATGACTTAGTGTTTTTGTAAAAATAAATTTGGCTCACAGATGCCCAGATGCCTTGATAAGAGCAGCAGTGAGAACTCCTGTCATTATGGAATGGATGCAAGTGCAGATCTGGTAGCCCTTGCAATAAGGTGTTGGGGTAACAAGGGCCACCATAGGCGAGGGCCTGCTTTCTCTGCAACCTGTGCTGCAGGGGCTGGCTCACCTCTCTTCCTGCACCAAGGGCTTTCTGAGAAATAATGACGTGCTCTATGTGAAAACAGTGAGATAGCTCTTATTCTGCTGACCCTTAGAGGAGTCAGATTTGGGAAAGGAAGTTGCTTTGCTTGTATGCTTCATTCCGTAGTTTTCCGAAGGGAGGAATCAGAGATGACTGGGATGTTTTAGGATAGAGACTGGAGCAGCTACATGGTCTGCTGGGTTGCCCATGTAGGGCACAAAAGGCAATTGAGGATTAACAGGCTAGGTCAGGCCATTCTTCTCCTAGTGCTGCCATTGATTTACTCTTTGGCCAAATGGCAAGGTGACCCTGGTGTTTTTGTCTGTTCACTGAGTGGTGTTTGATAATTTCCAAGTGCTGGCTCATCCCAATTCCTAACTGGGAACTTCGTGTTTGGGTGAGAAGCATGGAGGTGGAATACCCCTCACCCTGGAGATACAGGGTTGGGACAAGGGTTGGAGGTCAGGGTGGAGAGGGAGATTGGGATTCCTCAGTCTGGGAGTGATGGCTGAGTCTTGCTCCTCAAACATGTAGATGGGGCAGAGATTCAGGGGAATCTTGGAGAGGTCTCAAGTGACACATTGGGATTTTTCATTTTTTTGGCGGGGAGAAGGGAGAAGCTTGGATCAATCCTCAGAGTCTGCTTCAGGAAAATTGCTTCTTCTTTTTGGAATTAAAATGCTCCTCAAGTCCTGGCCCTTGGGTTTGATGACTGGATAGGAATTTTTATGTCTCTAATGTCAATTTTTGTTAAAGAAAACATGTATCCTACCCCTGCTTCTCTTCCTGTTCCCACCTCTCCAGCTCTTCCATGTCTTTGCGAGTGGGGAAGTCTTTTTTTTTAAAAAAGATATAATTTTATTGATTTTTTACAGAGAGGAAGGGAGAGGGATAGAGAGTCAGAAACATCGATGAGAGAGAGCCATCGATCAGCCGCCTCCTGCACACCCCCCACTGGTGATGCGCCTCCAACCAGGATACATGCCCCTGACCGGAATCGAACCTGAGACCTTTCAATCCGCAGGCCGACACTCTATCCATTGAGCCAAACCGGTTTTGGCAAGTGGGGAAGTCTTTGTGGAAAAGCCTGAATAGGTTTCCTCTGACAGGTTTTCAGCTTGAGCCTGGTCTGTGTAGCCCATAGGCTGCCTGTAAGGAGTCTTTCAGGAGCCCTTTCCCATCTCACACCCCCTTCAACTCTTTTCCTTATTTGTCTTTTGAGGAGCTAATTGTCCAAACTTCAGATTGATAGTGGAGTTTACTTCTTTGGTATCTTACAGGAGGTTTACAGTCACCAAACATGTACAAGGATGTTACCGACGCCAAAAGGTATAAAGAGCCCCCATATCCAGCAAGTGGAGAATGGGTAAACAAAACAGTAGCACAGATGTGCAAAAGGATATTATCCTATCTAATAAAAGAGCAATATGCAAATTGACTATCACTCCAATACACAGGATGGCCGCCCCCATGTGGTCAAAGATGGCTGCCACAATATGGCCAGATAGGAAAGGGCAGTCGTGGGCAATCAGGCCTGCAGGGGAGGATAGTTGGGAGGGACCAGGCCTGCAGGGGAGGGAAGTTGGGGCAATGAGGCCTGCAGGGGAGGGGAGTTAGGGGCAATTGGGCCAGCAGGGAAGCAGTTAGGCATCAGGGGAGTGGTTAGGGGTTGTCAGGGGAATGGTTAGGGGGTGATCAGGCTGGCAGTCAGAAGTGGCTAGGGACAATCAGGCAGACAGGCAGGCAGGAAGGCAAGCAGTTGGGAGCCAGCAGTCCTGGATTGTGAGAAGGATGTCCGATTGTCCATTTAGACCCAATCTTACCGGGATGGGGCCTAAACGGGCAGTCGGACATCCCTCAAGTGGTCCCACATTGGAGAGGATGCAGGCTGTGCTGAGGGACACAGATGCATATCCCCTCCCTTGTGCACTAATTTCATGCAGCGGGCTTCTAGTTTGACCATAAAAAGGAATGAAATGTTGACATATCTACAACATGGGTGAACCTTGAAAACATTATGCTGAGTGAAATAAGCCAGTTGCAGAAGATCATGTAGTATCTGATCTCATTTATAGGAACTGTCCAGGAGAGTAGTAGTTGCCAGGGGCTGGGTTGGGGTTGAGGACAGAGGGTTTGGGAAGTGACAAAATGTTCTAAAATTGATTGTTATGGTGAATGCACCACAAAATATTGAATTGTACACTTCAAATGGGTGTGTTGTATGTGAATTATAACTCCAAAATTTATATCCCCAAACAGTTATTACCCCCTACAAACTTTGGTTTATGTTTATAATTCACATTTTGCCTAACTGTTATAGCCATACCTCATTTTATTGCATTTTGCTTTATTGTGCTTCCCAGATACTGCATGTTTGTTTTTCATTTACAAATTAAAGGTTTGTGGCAAGTGTGCATCAAGCAAGTCTATCAGTGCCATTTTTCAGTAGCATTTGCTAATTTCATATCTGTGTCATATTTTAGTAATTCATGCAATATTTCAAACCATTATTATATTGATCTGTGATCAGTGATGTTACTTACTATTGTAATTGCTTTGGGGCACCATGAGCCATGCCCATATAAGATAGTAAATTTGATCAATTAATATTGTGTGTGTGCTGGCTGCTCTACCGACCCACTATTCGCCCATTCTCTTCCTCTCCAGGCCCCCCCGTGGCCTAGGAGTGATGGTTCAGCCCTGCTTCCTCTAAACTTGTGGATATAAAGGAGGTTCAAGGGAATATTAGAGAGGTCTCAAGTGACACATTGGAATTTTTAATTTTATTTTTTGGTAAGCAACACACAATTACAGTGGTACCTCGAGATATGAGTTTAATTCATTCCGTAACCTTGAGGCGTGGGAAACTATGAGATGCTTGAGTCGCGGTAAACTGGTGGGTCGTGTGCAGCCGGCCGATCTGAGCGATTACTCCTATCTCAAATGTTGCTCGTATTTCAAAGCAAAAATCACTCGCTCGGCTCGTATCTCAAAAATCTCGTATGTTATGGCACTCGTATCTCGAGGTACCACTGTATATTAAAATTAGGACAGTTAATACCCTACAATGAACTCTTAAGTGTTCAAATGAAAGGAAGAGTTGCCCAACTCTCATTTTAAAGCAAAAGCTAGAAATGATGACGTTTAGTGAGGAAGGTGTTGAAAGCCAAGGCAGACAGAAAGTGAGGCCTCTTGCACCAAACATTTAGCCAAACTGAGTGCAAAGGAAAAGTTCTTGAAGGGAATTAAAGGTGCTACTCCAGTGAACATATCTTTCTATAAAAAAGGTTAATATGCTAAGTGTCCTTCCCTCCTTCCAGATAATGATATTATGTAGCAATGCCTGGCTTCCTCCTTGCAGTGTCTTCAGCCCAGGAACACAACTTGCTTTATAGCCAGGTGCAAACATTTCACACTTTAACCAAATGTCTGTGAAGCATTTTCCTGTGCCTCATCTTATTTGATCCTCACAGAAGTCCTAGAGGAGGTAGATAGGAGACTCAGAGGAATCCTATTTTCTTTTCATTAGCCAGAAAACGGAGATTTAGAAAGTTTAGAAATTTGACCCGACTGAGAAGAAGTAAGAAATGGTGCTCCTTGAAAATGACTTCAGGTTTTCTCACTGTGCGGAATATAGTCAAACACTGCTGCAAGTTAAATATTTTACCCTTTGTTCTCCCTGTGTGATCTATAATAATAATCTGCTTTATGTTGATATTTACTGCTGGGTTGCTGACAATTACCTGAAAGAGAAATTGGGGTGCTTCACTGGGCTGGAAAAAGTTTAGCTACATCAGAAAGCAGGTCTAATTAAGCAAGTTTATTCTATATTTATAGAAGGCTAAATTGACTTGCACATGTGTGATACATATAAAGCTCTCACTGGCGCCAATTGCATGCGTGTGTTTCAATCTCATTGTCAATTGTGAATTTGGTTGACACTTCTGTTAAAGAGAAAGAGCAAGTAGCAATATTAAAATATTTCTTCTAGTTAATTTCCTTTCTTTTTTAAAAAAAACATTTTTATTGATTTTTTACAGAGAGGAAGGGAGAGGGATAGAAAGTCAGAAACATCAGTGAGAGAGAGACATCGACCAGCCGCCTCCTGCACGCCCCCCACCGGAGATGTGCCCGCAACCAAGGTACATGCCCTTGACCGGAATCGAACCTGGGACCCTTCAGTCCACAGACCGACACTCTATCCACCGAGCCAAACCGGTTTCGGCTAGTTAATTTCCTTTCAATGTGCACGAATTTGTGCACTGGGCCACTAGTGAATGAAATTGCCTTATTGCTGATAGGGAGAAAGTTTTGCTGGGCTGGGTAGAAGATCAAACCAGCCACAACATTCCCTTAATCCAAAGCCTAATCCAGAGCAAAGCCCTGCTCTCATTAATTCTGTGACGGCTGAGAGTGGTGAGGAGGCTGCAGAAGGAAAGTTGAAAGTAGCAGAGGTTAAATCATGAGGCTTAAGGAAAGAAGGCATATCCATATTATGGAAATGCACGGTGAAGCAACAAGTGCTGATGCAGAAGATATGGCAAGTGATCCAGAAGATCTAGCTCAGATGATTAATAAACAACACAGTTCATTGCAGACAAAGGAGCCCTTTTTGAGGAAAGATGCCATCTACGACTTTCATAACCATACAGAAGTCAGTGCCTGGCTTTAAAGGACAGGCTGACTCTCTTGTGAGAGGCTAATGCAGCTGGTGACTTGAAGTCCAAGCCAGTGCTCCCTTTCCATTCCAAAATCCTGGGGCTCTTAAGAATGTTGCTGAATCTACTCTGCCTGTAAATGGAACAACACAGCACATCTGTTTACAACATAGTTTACTCAACTTTTTTTTAAAAATATATTTTATTGATTTTTTTTTTACAGAGAGGAAGGGAGAGAGATAGAAAGTCAGAAACATCGATGAGAGAGAGACATCGATCAGCCGCCTCCTGCATGCCCCACTGTGGAGATGTGCCCGCAAGCAAGGTACATGCCCCCAACCGGAATCGAACCTGGAACCTTTCAATCCATGAGCTGACGCTCTATCCACTGAGCCAAACCGGTCTCGACAGTGTACTCAACTGTAAGTTGGGACCTGCTCTCAGAAAAAAAGACTCACTTTTAAAATAGTACTGCTCACTGACAATGTACCTGCTCACCCAAAACCCCTGATGAGCTGTACACGAGATGAGTGTTGCTGCCATGACTGCTAACACAACACTCAGCCATGGGTCAAGGAGTAATTTCGACTTCCAAACCTTTTTAAATAAGAATTGAATTTTGTAGCGCTATGGGTGCCATAGACAGTGATTTCTCTGATGGATTTGGGCAAAGTGAGTTGAAACCTTTGGAAAGGATTCACCATTCTAGATGCCATAAGAACATTTCATGATGCCTGGGAGGAGGTGAAAATAGCAACATTAACAGGAGTTAGAAGAAGGTGATCCAGCCACCTTACCTTTCAGCAACCATCAACTGATTAAGCAGCAGCAACATCCTTGAGGCAACATCCTTTACCAGTAAAAAAGATTGACTCACTAAAGGCTCAGATGATGGTTAGCATTTTTTAGCAATAAAGTATTTTTAAATTATTCTTGCACACTTAATAGACTATAGTATAATGTAAACATAACTTTTATATGTGCTGGGAAACCAAAATATTGGTGGGACTCACTCTACTGCAGTGGTCTAGAACCAAACCTGCAATATCTATGAGGTATGCTTGTGTTTAACATCTTTATGTCCCATCCTGTCCTTTCTGTTTGACATTTGGTACCCATGTGGAACTCACAGCACAGGCACTACCACCATTCTACTCTGGCATTGTTATCTTTGGTCCCAAGAGCATGCTATAGGGCATGGTTTTGGAGTCACCCTCTCACACGCACTTATCTGTGTACACATGCACACAGCTTGGAATTCAGGTGTGGTCAGATGTGTGGCAGCACTGTGGAACATGTTCTGTGCCAAAACCAACAGGCCATCAGATAATATTACTTAGAGCTGTGGTCATTTTTTCACCAAATATTTACTGAGTGTCTTTGCCTCCACCCAGTGCAGCTTTTGCTTTGGCAGAGGAGGTAGGACTGTTAACAGATTGATTTGAGATTTGGGGCTTTTGCAGTAGCTCTGGAGGAGTAGGACCTGAAAATACCAGGCCTCATGGAGTTCTTGGCATGCCTTTGAACCCCAGACCCCATAACATGCTGCCAGGTGGGCTGGCACTGTGTGTAAAGCTCTGCCACTGCTTCTGGAGGGAATTTCGGACTTCTGCACAGACCAGCCAACCTTACATCGGCTCAGCTGTGTTGCTTTTCCCTGGCCCATGTCCTGGTCTTTATTTCCGAAGTTGGTCCTTGGCTCATTCTTCACGATGTCTCTCTCAGACCTCGCCTCTCTGTTCCACTGCATGGAGTCTCTTTTCCTTGTTCCACTTTTTTTGCCTTTGTCTCATGTGGGCATTCCCAGTGGCTTTGACATCTTTACATGGCCAGCCTTTGCCAGCAAAGGTTGGCAAACTGTGTTTCTTCAGAGTCGCGGGACTGCATGTCCTGACATAATCACTAGGGTCCCTATTTATTCCCCAAAGTGTCCCAGTTTGGATGATAAATTACAGATGACCTTCTTAGGCTCTGCCTTTCCTGGGTGGGGTGGAGGTAGGAGCCCGTGCTCACATGTCTTGCACACGTAGGGAAGATTCCTCCTGGAAAAGGTCCCACAGTCTGTCAGCTCCTTAACAACTATGTGTCCAAGTTATTGGGGTGGGAGCTCTGTGGAAGTGGGTGCGGGTTTGGTTCATTTTGTAGTGATGAATTCAAATAGGTCACACGCAGGCCGTGGGTGTCCGCTGCAAGGATGTCTGGGGGAGTCTGAGTGATGTGCTAGGCAGGACTAGACTACCCAGGAGAATACCCAACTTGGGAATGTACTTCCTGCTGGAATGGCTCCAGCCTTCCCCCTCAGGAGTGGCTCACAGACATGGAGAGGCTGTGTCAATGTTAAGGGCCAGATATGGGGCCGATGGCCTTGGCTCATACCCTAGCTTTGTGGCCTTAGGTCACTTAACCTTTCTGTGAATCTTCATTTCCTCGTATGTACAGTGGATGTAGCAATGGTACTTACCTCATAGGTTTGTTGCGAGAATTGAAGAGTAAGGGATGTGATATACCTAGAGCCTCCTAAGCCATGGGGAGCAGGACACATGTTCTAAAAGAGGAAACCAATGGGCGTTTTAAACAGGCTCCCCAGTGTACTTACTTAGGTCCTCAAGCCCACATGCCTGATCCTCTCTGCCCACTGGTGAGCAGCAGCCTTTCTCACTCCGGAGCCTGGGCTTCTCGCCCTAGTCACGTGGCCCTGGGTCCTGATCATTATGAAATATGTATGTTTTGGCCAGTTGTTCTCTGCTGCCTTTTGGAGGCAGGTGACCAGCCCTGGAAACTTGTGCTAGCACTTCTAGCATTGAGGAATGTAGTTTGGGTTCAGAGCAGAATGGCCAGAAGGGCTTGAGAACCCCTGAGGAGTTTTAGAGAAGACTATTCCAGCACAATTTGGTTCACATGGCCTGTGGGGATAAATTTGTATGTGGCCTCTCAGAGGATCCAGTGATGGTAAGCATTGTCTTTGTCAATGCTTATTGGCTCTGGCAGGTTTGTTCTAAAAGAGAAGTCCCATTTTGATAGGGCTCGTGGCCCTACTGGGCACGGTTTAGGTGTGTGCTGACCCTTGGTGTGGGGCAAGCAGGTGGACACAAAGCTATGCTAGAAAACTTTCCTCCTCAGTGTTCTTGGACTTAAGTTCTGGTTCTCTTGCTGTCCATCTGGGTGACCACAGGACACAGTGAGGTCTTGGCAGGGGTACGGCCTGAGACTGAACTTTGGCATGTGCTCACATCTCATTTTACTGACTTAACATTTAAATGTCCCAGAAATGACAGGTGACTTTGAAATCTCCTGTGATTTACAAATTTATAAAGATGGCCAATGGTTGCTACCCCAGCATTGTTTCTCCTTTTGGAATCAGATATAGGAAATATTAAATAGCCTGCTTTCTATGAGTGTGGAAGTGTTTCCACAGAAACTCTTGGAAAAAAGAAAAGGACAAGGAACTAACCTCAAAACCTTGGAAGGCTGTTAGCTGTGATTTACACACACTCTGCCCCTTGGTCTTTCAGTGATCCTTCTACCAAAGGGCTATTTGCTTGTCTGCTTTTCCTTAATGCTCGAGTGCAGCTTCCCAGCCCCCACCTTTGGCTCAGAGAAATATTTGCCCCGGAATTTCCCTAGAGTTGGAATACTGTTGCCTTCAGGTATGGATCCTTCTTCAGGACTGTGTGGGACTTTTCCTTTTTAAGAAATTTCATGAGGATAGTCACTCTGCTTGGAATTCAGGCATTCAGCCTAGTGTGGGGTTTGCATGCTCTGCCCCTATCCTCAGAGTCGGGAGCCTTGGGGTTCCTCAGGATTGATTTCTGTAGTCCTGCCCATCACACTGTTCTGGGATGGACCCGTACTCATCAACTTTATGGTGAGACTCACTTCCCTGAATACTGCCTGCCCCCCACTTTCCTGAACACTGCCTTGCCCTCAATTTGGTTTGAGCACGAGCTGTATGTATAGATGGCCCCATGTAAGCACTGGGATGTATATCTCTGATTTGAGGCATAATTACTCAGTATGTGTTTACTTCTGATGTAATTTAAAAATATGGAAAGGATATTTGTATTTTTATGTGTTGTAGATTAACAGGGATAATGTCTTGCACTGGGCCATACAATGACTAAGTCATAGACCTGCACTTGAACTTAAGACTCCTGGTTTCCAGGCCAGGTCTTTAACTACTCAGAGCTGTTAGGTCATGTCATTGGTAGAGAGTGGAGTAGAGAGTGCTAACAGTAGCATTACTTTACAAAAATCAGTAAAAAAAAAAAAAAAAAACCCAAACCCCAAGACTTGTTTATGAACCTAAGAGTTAACACAGTAGCTCTTGTCTTGTTGGTCCCAGTCTTTCTCCATTTGTATGCATTTTATAAACAGAGTCCATATTTTTGCATTCTACTCTGGTGCTTGTTTCCATGTCTGGTCTTTCCTGGACCAGAGCCTCTCAGGGTGAGACTGTGTGCACTTCCTGTGTTTGTCTCTGAAACTCTAGGTAATCCCAGCATCAGAGTAGCTCCTGGGAAATTCTGCGGAACAACTCCAGAAAGTGACCGCACCCAGGAGAGAAGTCACCGGCTCTGCAGGAAGCACTGGCCTGATGGGATCCTGTGGGTCATACTCTGGACAGTTTCTTGAATTCTTTATTTATTTATAATTAATGGCCATGTAATATTTTGATAAGTTGATAAATTAGCATTCATTTAGGCACTTCCTTGTGGGACATTGAGTGGAACTTTTTCCTTCTTTCTCTGATATTTCTTTAAACTGTTTCTGGCTGCGAGGTTATAGGGCAGGAACATGGAATCGTCATTGTTCTTGCCATATTGCTGCTCTCTGGGAATGCCAGCTTTCCACAGTGCTGATTCTCTCTTTGCCAGTGTGGTGCATATGGTGGTGTGGCTGGGGATTGGATTCAGAGGAGGGAGATGTCGAATTGGAGTCCAGATTGTCTGCTTGCTCTTCAGCATGCTAGTTGTCCCTCGGTGCTGACCGGTATCTCCTAGGGACTGGAAGCTCCATCTGTGGAAATCAAGATGTGGTCCAAGCTCACCCAGATCTTGGCGAAGGCCTTGCCAGCAGTTTGATTTTCAGTTGTATAATAGTGACTAATAAATGTGACCATTGAGTCATTCATGTGTTTTTTCTTTTAGTCCCTGGAGCCCTGCTTTTGGTACTGGGCACTTCATTACCTGGAAGTGAGATTCCTGTCCATGGTGAGCTGAGGTGGTATAAGGCAAAAGGGACATTGGATGGCCTAGGATTGGAGGAGAGGTGTGGGAGGGAGCTGCCAGCAGGATGGGATGAAGAGCCCACCGCACAGAACATGGTTTTAGATCTCAGAGGCCTGAGACATTTTCGTTCCCGTTGTAGATGTAAGCGTGACACAGTAGTTCTAGGAGGGGAGTAGGGTTAGGAGCGGGGGAGAACTAGAGTGTCCTGGATTAATGGTGGCAGCAGCCATAGTAAGTCTCAGTAACAGTTGGCTTTGGGTCATTTACTGTTTTTGAAGGGGGCGTGAGATTTTGTGGAGTCTTCTGTAGGGGACAGTGAATCACCCTATTTCATGCAGTAGAAGGTATTTGTGGAGGTGAGTTTTGGATGGTGAGGGAGCACCAGATAGTAGAGGGACTTCAGGATGATGGGATGTTACCAGGGGGATAGGAAGTGGGGAGAGCCTTTTTGCATTGATAGTTTTAGGTCTTTCCTCTTAGTACCATATTGTGTCTAACTGCTTGTCTCAGCACCACGTGCTCTCAGGGCAGATGAGCCCAAGGAGACGGGAAAAGTAAGGTTAACCACCTGTTAGAAATCTATTGCTCACGCCTCCTCCCTGCTCCTTGAGCCGCAGGCAGGCCACATGGACCTGAGAACCAAGCCTATCGTGTTCTAGATGCCTAGGAGCTGGTTGTGATTGGGTGGCTGGGTCCAGAGCCTGTATGTTCGTGGGAAGCATGAGTGTGGCGGCTTGAAAATGCTGTAAGCAGCTCCCTGCCTGCGCCTGCCCATTTGACCTGAGTTGAGACAGTTGGGGCTTTCCTTGATGCAACCCAGGTCTGCCCTAGGAAGGTGGCGAGGAAGTGAGAACCTAGCTAGGGGGTCAGGCAGGCAGGCCTGAGAGAGGATGTGTGTGTGCTTGCATGTGGCTTGCAAAAGCGTGGGAAAGGCTAGGGAGCTCATGCAGTGCTGCTGAGGGTCTTGCCAGGAATCCCTGCCTGGGAAGACCCTTGTGGACCTCAGTGGACTGCTGAGGCCTTTATGGCTGAAGGCCCTGGCTCTCAGGCTGTGCCAGGTCTCCCTTCCCATATTATTCTGTGTGTGGGTGAAGGGAATATCAGGAAGTAGCAAGTATGATTTATTTTTTAAACATTTTCTTTTGAGATAATTGTAGCTTCTCGTGAAGTTGTCAGAAATCCTACATAGGGATTCCATGTATCCTTCCCCTGGGTCCCCTGGTCTTAAAAGATTACAGGACAATGTCACAATCAGAATAGTGTCACCATGCAGGGCCCTTCCATCACCCAGGAACCCTCACAGCCATCCCTGCTGCCCTCTGAGCACTACTGCCTCCTGGACCCTGGTCGCCATGAATCTGTTGTTTCTGTAAATGCCACATTTCAAGAAAGTTATATGTAAATGGAATCATACAACACGTAACCTTTGGGGATTGACTTTGTTCACTCATCGTAATTTCCTGGTGATTTATCCAGGTTGCATGTATCAATAGTTATTTCCTTTTTATTGCTCACTAGTATTCCATTGGTGTCATGTACCACAGATTGTTTAACTATTTATGTTTCCCTATTGAAGGACATCTACATTGCTTTCAGTTTTTGGCTATTATGATAAAGTTGCTATAATTATTTGTGTGCAGTTTTGTTTTGTTTTTTAAGTATATTTTATTGATTTTTTACAGAGAGGCAGGGAGAGGGATAGAAAGTCAGAAACATCGATGAGAGAGAGATATCGATCAGCTGCCTCCTGCACACCCCCTACTGGAGATGTGCCCGCAACCAAGGTACATGCCCCTGACTGGAATCGAACCTGGGACCTTTCAGTCCGAAGGCCGATGCTCTATCCACTGAGCCAAACCGGTCGCGGTTGTGTGCAGTTTTTGTGTGAATGCAAGCTTTCATTCTTTCTGGAATAAATATCCAGGAGTGCAGTTATTGGGTTGTATGATAGTTGTGTGTTTAATTTTTTAAAAGTTAAACCAAACTTTCTCAGACCGGTTGTCCCATTTTACATGCCCTCAGCAATGTATGAGTGATATATAGATGACCTTTGAATAATGTGGAGTTAGGTGCATTGACTCCCTCCCCGCCCCACTACACACACACATATTAAAAAACCCACGTGTAATTTAGATTCTCCCCAAACTTAGTTGTTCTCCACTATCCTTGGAGGGTTGGTTCCAGGACTCCCCCTGCCCTCCCTTTACCCTCGATACCAAAATCTGAGGATGCTTATATAAAATGGCATAGATCAGATCAGTACATGCAGTTGGCCCTTCACACCCGCAGACTCCCAACTGTGAATTGAAAACACAGTACAGGTATTTATGAAAACAGTCTTTGTATAAGTGGACCTGTGTGGTTCATATCCATGCTCGGGGGTCAACTGTATATTCTTCACATCCTTGCCAGCATTTGCTGTTGTTACTGTTTAATTTTTTTAATTTAAACCATTCTAATAGGTGTGTAGTAATATCTCACGGGTTTTAATTTTCATGTCTCTAATGGGTAATGATGTTGAACATATCTTTTAAATAAATCTTTATTCTGATTATTACAGTTGTTCCTCTTTTTTCCCCCCATAGTTCCCCTCCACCTAGTTCCCACCTCACCCCATGCCCTTACCCCCACATTGTCCTCATCCATAGGTATAAGATTTTTGTCCAATCTCTTCCCGCATCCCCAAACCCTCTTCTCCCTGAGAATTGTCAGTCCACTCCCTTTCTATGCCCCTCATTCTATTATATTCACCAGTTTATTCTGTTCTTCAGATTTTTTATTCACTTGATTTTTAGATTCACTTATTGATAGATCTGTATTTGTTGTCACTTTGTTGTTCATAATTTTTATCTTGACCTTTTTCTTCCTCTTCTTCAGTATTTCATATAATACTGGTTTGGTGGTGATGAACTCCTTTAGTTTTTTCTTGTCTATGAAGCTCTTTATCTGACCTTCAATTCTGAATGATAGCTTTACTAGGTAGAGTAATCTTGATTATAGGTTCTTGCTATTCATCACTTTGTATATTTCTTGCCACTCTTTTCTGACCTGCATCATTTCTGTTGATAAATCAGCTGAAAATCGAATGGGTACTCCCCTGAGATAACTGTTTTTCTCTTGCTGCTTTTAATATTCTTTCTTTGTCTTTTGCCCTTGGCATTTTAATTATGTATCTTGGTGTGGTCCTCTTTGGATTCCTTTTGTTTGGAGTTCTCTGCGCTTCCTGGACTTGTAAGTCTATTTCTTTCACCAGGTGGGGTAAGTTTTCAGTCATTATTTCTTCAAATAAGTTTTCATTATCTTGCTCTCTCTCTTCTTCTGGCACCCTCATAATTCTGATGTTGGTACACTTGAAGTTGTCCCAGAGGTTCCTTACACTATCTTCATATTTTTTCCTTTTGCTTTTCTGGTTGGGTGTATTTCAAGTCTTTGACTTGATTCTTGCGATCCTCTAGTCTGCTGTTGGATATCTGTATATTATTCTTTATTTCAGTCAGTGTATGCTTAATTTTTAGTTGGTCCTTTCTCATATCCTTGAAAGTCTCACTAAATTTCTCAGAGGTTTCTAGAAGGTTCTTGAGTAATCTTATAACCATGGTTTTGAACTCTATATCCAGCAGTTTGCTTTCCTCCATTTCTGTCATTTGTGACCTGTTTCTTTGTCTCCGTATTTTGGATGCTTCCCTATGTTGATAGAGTGGCTTTGTGAGCTAGATGTCCTATAGGACCCAGTGGCTCAGCCTCCCCAGTTACCTGATGTGGACACTCTTGGTACACCCCTTTGTGGGCTGTGTGCACTGTCTTATTGTAGTTAAGCCTTGTTTGCTATTGGTATCACTGGGAGGAATTGACCTCCAGGCCAATTGGCTGTAAGAATCAGTTGTGTCTACAATGGGAGAACTTCTGTGCAGGAGACACCCTTATGGGGCAGAACTTGCTTCAGTAGGGCTTTGGTGCTCACAGAGTCTGCCCCCTGAGTGTGTCTCTTATGGATGTGAAGAGTTGTAATCTTTATGGTCTCACTCTGACCACTGGGTACACTGGCTCTTGGATTTCCAAGGAAGTGTAAAGTCAGCCATTGCCTGAGGCCACCCAGCAGGAGCTACAGAGAGATCTGCAGATTCCTCCTCTTTGTTTGGGGTTTGGAGGTGCCCAGATGAGGCCCAGCTGTGAAGCAGTGCAAGCTACTGTCCAGCTTTCGGTGTTTTTTTGGAGGCTTTGGGGCTCTCTGACTCAGCTGCAGTATGTTAGGTTTTAGATTGCAAAAGGTCAGGCCATTCATATGCAAAAGCCTCTGTGTACAGCTTGGGTGGGGTTGTAAATTGGGTGGGGCTGGGTCTCAGGGAATCACCAGGGCGGAGCAAACAGCAATGATTGCCCATTAGCCCTGCCCCAAAGACGTCCCCTGGTCTCTGTGTCCCGCGGCACTGTGCAGGAACAATGATTGCTGCAAGCACCTCTGAGAGAAAGCTGCTCTCACATTCCAGCCTGATGCCAAACAGTCCAGTTTTTCTCTGTATGAGTCTGGGTCCCCAGAGTCTTGCCTGGAACTGGAGTTCAGAGCAGTTGGGAGCTTGGATTTCCCTTCTGATTAAAAAAGACTTAGTTGCCAGCCCTTTTCCAGGTGCCTCTGTACCTCCTCCCAGGCTCAGTGTGCTTTTCACTTTCCTTCTAGTTGTATAACTTCCACTCAGCCACCCTTCCCGTGGTTCTGGATGGTATTGGTTGTATCTTTTAGTTGTACTTTTGAAGTGGTTGTGTGAGGCAGCAAGTTCAGGTGCTTATGCCGCCATCTTGGTTGCTCCTCCTGTATATTGTTCTTTATTTCAGTCAGTGTGTGCTGAATTTCTGATTTGTCCTTTTTCACATCGTTGAGGGTCTCACTAAATTTCTTGGAGGTTTCTAGAAGATTCTTGAGTAACCTTATAACTGTGGTTTTCACTCTATATCCAGCATTTTGCTTTCATCCATTTCTTTCATTTGTGACTTCTTTGTCTCTGCATTTTGGCTGCTTCCCTGTGTTTGTTTCTATGTACTGGGTAGCTACTAAGTCTTCTTGAGTTGATAGAGTGGCCTTGTGTGGTTGGTGTCCTATAGGGCCCAGTGGCTCAGCCTCCCCAGTCACCTGAAGTGGATGCTCTTGGTGCACCCCTTTGTGGGCTTGTGTGCACAATCTTGTTGTAGTTAACCTTTGATAGCTCTTGGTATCACTGGGAGGAATTGACTTCCAGGCCAATTGGCTGTGATGACCAGCTGTGTTTACACTGGAAGATCTGTGCAGGAAATACTCTTATGGGGCAGGACTTGCTTCACTGGGGCTCTGATGCTCACTGAGTGTGTCTCTTAAGGATGTGAAGAGTTGTAATCTGGATGGTCTCACTCTGACCACTGGGTACACTGGCTCTTGGATCGCCAAGAAGATGCAAGGTCAGCCACTGCCTGGGGCTGCCCAGCAGGAGCTACACAGACATCTGCAGATTCCTCCTCTTTGTAAGGGTTTTGGAAGTGCCCAGATGATGTGCAGTTGTGAAACAAGGCCACTGCTGCTGCCAGGCAGTAGGCCTTTTGGAATCTCTGAGGCTCTCTGACCCAGCTGCAGTTGGTTTTAGGTGAAAGGACAGGCTGTTCATATGCAAAAGTCTCTGCACATAGCTTGGTTGGGCGGGGTCTCTGGGAATCACCAGGCCAGAGCAAACAGCAATGGCTGACCTGAACTGGAGAAGTCCCAGGTTCTCCAGGTCCCAAGTCCCTGTGCAGGAACAATGATTGCAGCGAGCACCCCTAAGAGTAAGCTGCCCTTGCGTTCCTGTCCCAATGCCAGACAGTTCAGTTTTACCCCATATGTGTCCGGGTCTCCCAAAGACTTGCCTGGAACTGGAGTTCAAAGCAAGCAGGAGATTGTATCTCCCTCCGATTAAAAGAGCAGCACATCCAGGTGCCAGCATTTTCTGCGCCTCCACACCTCTTACCTGTCTCAATGCCCTTTCTTCACCTCTCTAGTTGTGGAACTTCCACTCAGCCAGCCTTTCTGTGGTTTTGGGTGGTAGTTGTTCTGCCATTTAGTTGTGGTTTTGATGTAGTTGTGAGAGGCAGCACATATGCTGCCATCTTGCTTTCTCCCCATTGAACATATTTTCATGTGCTTCTTGGCTATGTGAAATATCTTTTAATGACTTTTGCCTAGTTTTAATTGGATTTTTTTTTACTATTGAATTTTGAAAGGTTTTATATGATGTGTGTGTGTGTGTGTGTGTGTGTGTGTGTGTGTGTGAATTAGTCCTTCATTAGATATTTGGTTTGCAAATTTTTATCCTATTCTGTAGCTTATCTTTCAGCCTCCTAAGAGTATCTTTGGTAGAGTAAAAGTTTTTAATGTTAGCTGAAACCGGTTTGGCTCAGTGGATAGAGCATCGGCCTTCGGACTGAAGGGTCCCCCGTTCAATTCCAGTCAAGGGCATGTACCTTGGTTGCAGGTCCATCCCCAGTAAGGGGTGTGCAAGAGGGAGCTGATGGATGTTTCTCTCCCATTAATGTTTCTAACTCTTATCTCTTTTCCTCTCTGTAAAAAATCAATAAAATATATTAAAAAATAATAATAAAATAAAATATATTTTTTAAAAAAGTTTTTAATTTTAATGAAGTCTAATTTGCTAATTTAAATTTGTGTTCCAGTTTGAATTAATTTTTGTGTAAGGTTGAGGTTATTTATTTTTGGATTTCCATTTGCCCCGGGACCCTTTGTTGAAAGGCTGCCTCTTGAGCTTTGTTGGTGTGGTCCTCTTTGGATTGAATTGCTTGTCACCTTTTTAAAAAATTAAGTTGGGCATATTCGTGTGGGCCTACTTTTGTTTTCTATTCTGTCCCATTGATCTAATGTGTCTGACCTCCCACTGATGCCACACAGTCTTGATTACTGTGGGTAAACAATGACCTAGAATTTGGGTAGATGGGTTCCTCCCACTTTCTTCTTCTTTAATTTTAAAAAATTATTCTAGTTTCTTTGCCCTTCCAAATGCATTTTGGAATGATCTTGTTTATATATACAAAAACTTTTGCTGAGCTTGATAGTAATTGTGTTAAACCTGTATACCAGTTTGGGGAGAATTAACATCCTAGAATTTTCTGGTCTATAAATACAATATGTTTCTCCTTTTATTAGATCCTCTTTGATTTCTTTTATTAACATTGTATAGTTTTCAGCCTGTAAATTCTGTACATACTTTGTTAGATTTACACGTATTTAATTTTTAAAAAGTGATTGTAGATGGTATTATGTTTTTTAATTTTGTTCACATATTCATTGCCAGTATATAGAAATATAGTTGATTTTTCTTGTTTGTTTTGTTAATCTTCACCTGAGGATATGTTTTCCATTTATTTTTAGAGAAAATGGGAGGGTGGTAGGAAGGGAAGGGAAGAGTGACACACACAAATCCATGTGAGAGAGACACATTAATTGGTTGCCTCTCGCACATGCCCTGTCTAGGCAGGGGATCAATCCTGCAATCAGGTACATGCCCCTTATTGGGAATTGAACCTGTGACCCTTTGGTGCACAAGGTGATGCTCTAACTACTGACTGGCCAGTGCTACAGTCATTTTTTTAAAATACATTTTTTATTGATTTCAGAGAGGAAGGGAAAAAGTGATAGTAACATCAATGCTGAGAGAGAATTATTGATCGGCTGTCTCCTGCACACATCTCCCACTAGGGATCGAGCCCCCAACCTGGGCATGTGCCCTAGCTGGGAATCTGACCGTGACCTCCTGGTTCATAGGCCGACACACAATCACTGAGCTACGTTGGTTGTGCTACAGTCAATTTTTTATACCAGTATTATATTTTGTAACCTTGCTGAACTTACTAGTTACTTCGTTTTTTCTATAGATTCCTTGTTATTTTTTACATAGACATACATGTCATCTCTAAATATTATATTTCTTTTTACTGATCTGTATGCTTTCTATTTCCTTTCCTTACCTATTGCACTGGCTAGAATAAGAGTTCTAAGAGTGGATGTCATTGCCTAGTTGCTGATCTTAGAAGGGAAGCTTTAGTCTTTTACCATTCACCATTTATGTATATTATTAGCTCTCTAGGTTTTTTGTAGATGTTCATTATTAGTTGAGGAAGCTCCCTTCTATTTCTGCTTTCTTGAGTTTTTTGTTTTGTTTGTTTCTTTTCTAAATCATGAATGTGTAAATTTTCTGCATTAAATGATGTAATCACGGAATTTTTTTCTGTAGCCTATTGATATGGTGGGTTACACTGATTAAAAAAAATTAAACCAGCCTTGCATTCCTGGAATAAAACCCACTTGGTCATAGTATATAATTCTTTAAATACTAGAGGCCTGATGCATGAATTTGTGCATGGGTGGGGTCCAGCCAGCCTGCCCCGAAGCCAGCCTGCCCTGATGGGGGCTGATCAGGTCTGGCCACCAGGGGGAGGAGGGTCAAAGGAAGTTGGGGGGGGTGATTGGGGGCCTGATTGGGCCTGTTGGCCACCACAGTGTGCATCACAGCAACTGGTCATTCTAGTTGTTTTGTCATTCCGGTTGCTGAGCTTTTATATATATAGACTAGAGGCCTGGTTACCCCTAACTACCACCCTGTGCAGGCCTGGTCCCTCTGAATTGCCTCCCCTGCTGGCCTGATCGCCCACAACTGCCCTGGCCTGATCGCCCACAACTGCCCTCCCTGCTGGCCATCTTGAGATGGCCATCTTGTGTCCACATGGGGGTGGCCATCTTGTGTGTTGAAATGATGGTCAATTTTGCATATAATCTCTTTATTATATAGGATGTTGTTGAATTCTGTTTTGTTGATTATTGCATTGCATGTATATTTATGCGGAATATTGATCTAGTTTTTTTTCTTTCCTCTTTTTTGGTACTGTGCCTGATTTTGATATCAGGTTAAAAATTTCATAAAATGAATTGGTAGTGTTTTTTCTTCTATTTTCTAGAAAAGACTTTGTAGAATTGGTGTTAAATGTCTTTAAACATTTGGTAGAGTTCTCCAATAAATTTATTTTTTGGGACTTTTAAAATTACATATTCAGTCCTGGTTGGTATGGCTTAGATGGTTAGAATGTCGTCACATGCACCAGAAGGTCACGGGTTCAATTCCTGGTCAGGGCACATACCTAGGTTGCAGGTTTGATCCCCAGTTGGGGTGTGTATGTGAAGTAACTGTTGATGTGTCTCTCTCACATTGATGTTTCCCCTCCCCCTCTTCTCTCTCCCCCTCTCCCGCCTTTTTTTCTCTTTCCCTCCCCCTCGCCCTCTCTTTCTGTCTCTCTCTCCTCCATCCTGCTCTAAAGTCAATTTTAAAAATTAAATATTCACTTCCCCTAGAGATGTTGCAGGATAGGTGGCAGTCAAGGAGGGGAGAGACTCACTTACACTCAGCATTCTGGCCCTGGACGTCTGGATCGTTGATAGACTGACATTTGGTAAAGCAAACAAATGAACAAAAATTACATATTCCATTTCGTCAGTAGTGATAGGATCATTCAAATTGTGTGTGTGTGTGTGTGTGTGTGTGTGTGTGTGAAAAATTGGTGTATTTCATCTAAGTTGTTAAATTCATGTTTGTTGAAATGTTCATAATATTCCCTTGTTATCCTTTTGATGTCTTCAGGATCTATAGTGATCACTCCTGTTTCATACTTAAGTTTATTTTATATCATCTTTCTTTTTTTTTTGTCAGTTTTGCTTGAAATTTGTTAGTATCATTGATTTTTTTTTCAGACTCAGCTCTGTTCTATTAATTTTACTGTTTTTCTATTTTAGTTTAATCGTTTTCTGCTCTTTTTTCTTCTTGTTTTGGGTATATTTTGTACTACCTTTTTGGGTTCTTGAGTTGGGAGCTTATTGTATTGATAGGAAAGCTTTGTTCTTTTTTAAACTAAGCATTTTAGATAGTGCTATGGCATTTCTTCTCAGGACTACTTAGCTGTTTTCCACAAATTTTGATATGTTATTAATTTTTTAAAATTTTTCTTTGTGATTTACTCTTTGACTCATGGGTTATTTAGAAGTGTATTATTTAGTTTCCAAATGTTTGGAGATTTTCCTGTTATCTTATTGTTACAGCGTTTGGTTTCATTGTGGTCACAGAACATACTCTATGATTTCTATTTTTTTAATCTATTGAAGTTTGTTTTATGACCCAGAATGTGATCTATCATGGTGTATGTTCTGTGGGGACCTAAAAAAGGTGGGAGGTATATCTGGTATTTGGTGGACTGTTCTAATTGCCCAACTAGATTCTGTTGGTTGATGGTGGTGTTGATTACTTTTATTTCCTTGTTGATTTGCTGTGTTGTTATTCTATCAGTTGTCAACAGAAATGTACTTTTGTTGATTTTAGAGAGGAAGGGAGAGGGATAGACAGACAGAGAGACAGAAAAATTAATGATAAGAGAGAATCATTGATCTATGACCTGCATGTCCCTACTGGGGATGAAACCTGTAACCAGAGCATGTGCTCTGATCAGGAATTGAACTGTGACCTTCTGGTTCCTGGGCCAAGGCTCAACCACTGAACCACACCGGCCAGGCTCAATACTGTCTTACAGTTCTATGCTGCTTTTCCGTAAATGGAGAAGACCTTCCACCTTTCTGCAGGTTGCACCACATGGTGTATGCACCTGTCCCTGTGCGAGTACATATTGTGGATTTCTTTATTTGTCTGTTTAGAGAAAATTGTGGATTTTTATTTTTTTTTATTTTGTGTTCATTCTGCTTTGGTAAAGACTAAGATACTTCATGTTTCCTTCGTTAGCATACAAATTCCTCCTAGGCAGCTCAACTCAAAATGTTCCCATTTCAAAAAGGTTAACACACCCAACTGATCTTTGCCATAGTACTGTTGACATTTTCTTGTGTGTGTGTATATCTTTTCTAAGGAAATATCTTTTTTAAAATGTACTTTTGTTGATTTTAGAGAGGAAGGGAGAGGGATAGACAGACAGACAGAGACAGAAACATCAATGATTAGAGAGAATCACTGATCTATGACCTGCATGTCCCTACTGGGGATGAAACCTGCAACTAGAGCATGTGCTCTGATCAGGAATTGAACTGTGAGCTCCTGGTTCATGGGCCAAGGCTCAACCACTGAGCCACACCGGCCAGGCTCAACACTGTCTTACAGTTCTATGTTGCTGTCCCGTAAACAGAGAAGACCTTCCACCTTTCTGCAGGGTATACCACATGGTGCATGCACCTGTCCCTGTATGAGTACATGTTGTGGATTTCTTTATTTCTCTGTTTAGTTCTATTGTGTTTTTTTTGTTTTTTTGTTTTTTTTGCTTCATTTGTTTCTTGGGGCATATTCATTTAGGGTTGCTTTGTCTTCTTGGTGAATTGACTCTTTTATCATTATATAATGTTCCTTTCTGTCTCTGGTTATTTTCTTTATTTTGAAATCCATTTTATCTGATGCTGTATAGCAACTCTGCTCTCGTTTGATCATTATTTGTGTGGTGTATTTTTTCTTTTGAATTTATTGGTGAGTTTCTTATAGTTTGGTCTTTGTTTAAAATCTGCTTTGTCAATCTATGTCTTTTAACTGGTGTATTTAGACCATTTATATATAATATAATCATTGTTATGTTAGGGTATAATTGTTTCCTTTTCTGTTTGATTTTATTTCTTTTCCTATTTGAACCTTTTTTTTAAATTTCATTTTTATGATAACTTTGATGACTTATAGTGATTTTTTTCAGTATAGATTTTTATTTTTAGGCATTACATTATGTATACATAACTTACACAGTCTACTATTGGTGGTGTCATTTTTTCAGTTCAACTAAAAGAAATTCCTCCCATAATATTTCTTTATTCTTTCCTATGTAAGTATCTTAACTATTTTCTCTACATAATTTAGGACATTAGACAGTGTTAATTATAATTTTTGTATCAGTCATCAAACATAATTTAGAAAACTGAAATGCCATGTATTTTTGCTTACTATGTTCTTGCTTCCTTTGATCCAGGTTTTCTTTTATTGGTTCCTTTTTGTTTAGAGAGCTTTCTTTAGCCATTTTTTAGAGTGGGTCTGTTAACAGATTCTTTCAGTTTTCCTTCATCTAAGAATATCTTGATTCTCTTTTATTCCTGAAAGATATTTTCACTGGATATAGGATTCTGGGTTGACTGTTGTTTTCTTTCAGCATCTGAAAAATATTGTATCATTTTCTTTAAGTCTCCATAGTCCTTGATGAGAAATCCACTGTCATTATATTTGTTTTTCTCTTATCTATAACTGTTGTTTTTCTCTGGCTGCTTTCAAGATTTTTTATTTGGCTTTAGTTTTCAGAATTTAATTTTGATGTGTCTTGGTGTGGATTGTTTTTTTTTTGTTTTTTTGTTTGTTTGTTTATATTTCAATCCTTTGGAGTCACTCAAGTTCTTGAATTTATGGATTGTCACTCTGGCCAAATTTGGGAAGTTTTCAGCTATTTTTTCTTCACTTGTTATTTCTACCCAATCCTCCTCCCCTCCTGAGACTCTGATGACACAAATGTTAGAGCTTTTGTTATAGACCCACAGGTCTCTAAGATTCTATTCTTCTCTTGTTTTTTCAGTCTGTTTTCTCTCCGTTGTCTGAATAGATAATTTCTATTATTTTGTCTCACATTTCACTGGTTCTTCCCTTGGTTCCCATTATTTTGCTGTTGAGCCTATCTATTGATCTTTTTATTTCAGTTTTTGTATTTTTCAATTTAAAAATCTTTTGGGAAAAAAAGAGAGAAATAATGGACATGGACAATAGTGTGATTGTGGAGGTGGAGGGAGATGGGAGGAGGTGATAGAAGTCATGGAGGGGATAAAAGGTAATGGAAAAAAATTAAAAATAAAAATTTCCTTTTGATTCTTACATCTTCTGTTTCTTTGCTGAGGCTTTCTGTGGTAAACCATGCTTATTCTAAGAATGTTCATAATTTCTTACTGAATCATGTTAGCATGGCTGCTTTAAAATTGTCATCAGATAACATTGGTGTTAACCTCTGTTGAATGTTTTTGTTTATTCCATTTATAGCTTTCATGATTCTTAGTATGACAATGACTTTCTTCTTCTTTTTTTTGGGATGGGGGCGGGGAACGTTTAATCCTCATCTGAAGATATTTTTCCATTGATTGTTAGGAAGAGTGGAAGAGAGAGGGAAAGACAGAAACATTGATGTGAGAGAAACATATCTGTTGGTTGCCTCCTGCACGTACCCTTGACCAGAATCAAACCTGGGATCCTTTCGTCCGCAGGCCAATGCTCTATCCACTGACCCAAACCAGCCAAGGCTGACAGTGTTATTTTAGGTGACTCTGGATTGTGTTTGACCCTTCCCTTTCAGTTAGACTTTCCTGGCACTTCTTCAGTGGGGGAAAGGGAGTCCCTGCCTTTTATTTTTAAGTGGAGGTGGAAGTTCAGGACCCCACTTGGCCCTGATTGACACCTCAGGTGGGAAGAGCCTTATTACTGTGGGGGGAGCAAGGGAGTTCAACTTTTCATATGTCCCCCTCTGACATCGCCCCAACAGGGAGAGTGAGGAGGCCTATTACCTGCTGGGTGGGAATAGAAGTTCTAGCTCTCTGCCTGGCCTCCTCAGGTGTGGTGGAAGTGTAGCCTTTGTTGGCATGGTGGGAGTGGGGCTACATTTCTTTTGTGGTGTCTGGCTGGAGTAGGGTGATTATTGTCTGAGAGTTTTCTGTCTTGCCACGCTGTTCCTTCCCTGGCCTGCTCCTGTAGTCCCCTGTCTGGGACAGGGAGGCAAAGAGAAAACCAGGCATGTACCTCGTCGTTTCTTGGGTCCTGAAGTGTCCATCCTTCCTAGCTTCTCTTCACTTTCAGAGTCTTCTGTTTTGTCTTATATCCATTGCCCAGGGTTTTATTTGTACTTAGAAGGAATAGGGAAATTATGTCTGTCCCGTATTCCAGGAGAGAAAAGTTTCAGGGAACCATCTTTGGAAAAGCTTTGGGTTAAGTCCACCCAACTCTTCCCAGAGAGGAGCCAGAAAGAGGTGCAACCTCTGCTGGGTTGCATCAGTGAGGGAGACTGTGAAATCGGAAAGGAAGCAGGCCAGGAGGGGCTTTTATGTGGTGGCTTTTACATGGGGGTTAGATCATGGTGCTTTCTCCAGAGGAGCCTGCTTGAAACAGAACTTAGTCCATCTTTGGTTCCATACAGCCCAGTTTGGATCCTCGTTATCCACAACAGATACTAGCTTCTTCTGCACACCCCTCACCCCTCCAAAACACAAACAAACAAACAAAAAGCCACCCAGCCAGAAAACAACACTAGCTAGCATGAGTTTTCAAAGCATGTTCCCCTGGGCTAGCTTCCTTGGGGTGTCTGCATTTCAAGTTGTTAAGGGTTCTCAGGAAGGGAATGCCTTCCATCTGCTGGAGGCCCCGGCCAGGAAAGAAGGTGAGGATTGAGAGGGAGGATTGCTGCCTCACAGAACTGCTGTGAGCCTCCAGTCTGTGGGGACAGGCTCTGCTGGGTACTCCTAGGCCTACCAACACAGTGGGGTCTGCTGGATACTCCTAGGCCTACTGACACGGTAGGGTCTGCTGTTGGCATTTAGGTAGTCTGAGGGCTATTGGGAGAAGCACTGCTGAACCAGGTGGCCAGGTTGGGGTGGCAGGTGCTCTGAGAGGGGTGTCCTGGTGTCTGGCTTTTTTGGCTATGGACTGGGTTGCAGAGTCTGGTGTTTTCAGTAGAGGCTGCTCTGCACTGCTAGGTTGGCTCCCCAATTTCCCCACACGTGCAGTCATTCCTATGCCCACTGAGTCCTCCTGTCCCAGGCCTTCCTCCTGTGTGTGTGGTCCTTCACAATCAGATCTGCTCCATCTGCTCCCTTGCTGTCTCCCAGGGGCCCTGGGATTGGCCAGCAGGTACTTGGTGGTTCTTGTTGTCATTCAGCTGTGGGTACCAAGTCAACCCTTAGGTATTTCTTGCTTTACTTCTACTCTGTCAGGCCAGTGCGTGTTGCCTGTTGCTCCCCCTCTGGCCTCTAGGTCATTCCACCTTCCCTTCCTACAAACCAATGGACTGGGTCATTATTGCCTTTTGAAACTTAAAGAGACCCGGACAAAAGTTGGTGGGGGGCGGGGGGTGGGGAGAGTCAATTGAAAACTTTCAAAGTAACCCTCTCAGCCCCTCCCCACTTATGGCCCTCTTAGGTGCAAGAGACGGATTTATTAACTTACAATTCTTTTGGACTGTGAGACCATGAAAATAGGAACAGTTTCTTATTTATCTCTGCTTTCCCATTGCCTGGCATAGCCTTGGTAGAATGCTTTGTTTAACAGTTTTCTTGAGATAACATTCACATAATTGACCCATTGAAAGTGAACAATTTGATGATTTTCAGTATATTCCCAGAAGTGTGTACCCATCATCACAATTGATTTTAGAACATATTCATCATCCCAAAAAGAAGCCCTGTACCTTTTTACTGTCATCTTCCCTCCCCACCCCCAACTTCTATCCTCCATCCCTTGGCAACCACTAATCCACTTGTCACTATGGATTTGCCTTGGTACATGTTCTTGATTGAATGTTACCTGCCTCCCATCCTGTTCTTCCTCCCAGAGTACATATTTCCTGCCCTGGGCCTCCATTGGCCTAGCCTTCCCATCTTTGAGGACAACCTGCACACCTGGAAAGATAACCTTTGAGGTACTCTGTAGAAGGAAGTTGTAGCTAAGCAAGTGGATGCTGGCAGGCTCCCTGTTGTACAGCACATAGGGCTATGCTCACAGTAGGCCTGAGTAGACATTGGTTGAGTGAAAAATGACACTGATGCTCTTTGGCCAGTGATCTTTGGCTAGCTGTGATCACTAAAGCAGTGTCTCTTCTCCCAGACCCTGGTTTGACCATCAGGGTGAGAGCTTTTGATTCTGTTGTTCATAGGATATAGCTAGTGCTGGCAAACATTGGCACCCACGTGGCTTTTGAAGAAAATGCCATTTTTTCCTGATCTTGGTGGTGTGATTGGGAACTTGAGAGAGGCATCTGTTTCTTAGGAGTTCCTAAACTCTGTACTTTCTCAGCTTCCTACTGGATGTTGTGTTCCAGTCTTCATACCAGATGCTGCAGACCTCCCATGAGCCTCTGTGTCCAACATCTTTCGTGGAGATTCAGCCTGTGGCTGGGGGATGAGCTGTGTGGAATGTGCTAAGCAGAAGTGACTCCTGTTTCTCCCAAATGCTTTGTCATTAATTTGACTGTTGAAATTTGCCCCCCTCTCTCTCCCCCCCTACCCTCTCTGGTCCATGACCACTGATGACCTGCCCTTTTCTCCTCTAGGCAAAACCCATTTATGGTGGCTGGCTGCTCTTGGCTCCAGATGGGACTGACTTTGACAATCCAGTACATCGGTCTCGGGTAAGGGAACCCAGTACATCGGTCCCGGGATAGGAGGGATCAGAGAGGGGCATACCGACAGAATTGAAGAGGGAAATGCAGAATTGACAGGCAGTTAGGGAACCCTCATTTGGCAGACTTGGAGTACCCACAGGAAATGTTTCAATTACACATAGTTAAATCTGGTGCTCCCTTCACATAGTGCTGCTTACTTCATGGCTCAGCTTGACTCTAGAAATAGTTAAATGGAAAAGGAAAAGTCAAAAGGGCAGTTGAGCCAATGTTGGCAGGTATGTTACTTAGGCTACCAGTTTCTTCAGTGCCAAGCCCTGCCTCCTGCAGCTTTCTCCTTTCCTTCCTTTTCTCTCCTCCCTTCCTCCCTGCCTGGGATTCAGCACATAGGTGCTAGGAAAGGGATGCGGCCCAGCCCATTAGTCCCTGCTGTGTGCATAGGCTGCTGGAGCAGTGAGATGGTCAAACCAGCCTTGCCCCTAACCAGAGTTTTTTATTCCTCTGCCAGGGATCCCCTTTGGATTTGATTTCAACTAAAACACCTCTTTCCTTTTCCACATGCTTTTTCCAGGTGCTGCTGTCTGTACCCTATAAATTTTTCCAATTCTGCTCCCTCTTATCCACTGCTCACTCAGAGAGCCTCTGGCCTGTCTCTTGGTCTCTACTGCCTCTAGCCTGAATGCTACCCTCTGGGTGGGGCTTGTGGGCCCCACAGACTTTGTATTGTGTCCGGGTCCTTTGGGATTTCTTCTAGAATGGGCTTTGTTTTTAGAGACTACAAATAGTGCCTTGGAAATGTTTGTTGGGAAGAGTTTCTCCCTGGACACCAGCGTGGACTAGTCCTCTACAGTCCTCTTTGTAAGACTCTGTGAGTGTCCTGTTTCTGCCACCAGGCGGGAGAGCTGTGCTTCAATACTTGCAGGAACCATTTATATTGAGGTCATACAGAATTACTTCTAATGGGAAATCGTTCATATAAATGACGTAAGTCTGCTCCAAAGCAAAGAGATATGATATTTTAGTTAGTTCTGTGGCATTACTGCTGGTAAAAGTATGAATTATGTTGGGCTTTTTGAAATGTTGAAAATGGGTTGTGGTTCCTCATGAAGAAGGCACATACCCTTGTGGGTGCCTTTTATTCCACTGTCAGTGCCATTGTCCCTAGTGCCTGACCTTTGGTTGGAGAGTGAAGAGGGCATCCTGCCAGTCACATGCTCCCTGGACATCAGAGTTAGTTGTTCCCACTCGACAGTTTTGATTTTTGTTAGCTCACTTCTTAGTGAGAACTAAAGTTGGCTATCTCTTTCCCTGCCTCCCATTCCTTGTGGATCATTTGGAACAACTTCTTATAGCAGTGGGGGATCAGTGCTTGGTATTCTCAGGTTATTCCATATCGTGTCAGATAATTCATAAAATAAATATTGACACATACCATGTGATAAGCTGTCTGCTGGGTACCTAAAGAATACAAAAAGGTGATCAAGACATTTCTGATTCTGAAGCTTGCAATTAAAATAAATCAGACATCTTGTTAATTCTCAGTAACTTGTTTGGAAGCATACTGGGTGATTTGGGCTTCTCTGGCCCAGTCCTGGATAATAAATCATTGTTCTTCTGCCTGGGGGGTCCCTCCTTTCCTGCCATCTGTCTCAGAAATGGCAGCTGTGGCATCAGCATTCTTTAAATATAGGTTTGTCAGATACCAGGGCTCAGCAAGGGGATCAGGGCAGAACCCTCCTTAACACCCACTCTGTGTTCCTTTGCAGAAATGGCAGCGGCGGTTCTTTATCCTCTATGAACATGGCCTCCTGCGCTACGCCTTGGATGAGATGGTGAGTGTCCTCCTTGGCCCCTTCCTTGTTTCCAGCTTCATTGTGGCTGCATTTGCATCATCTGTGAGCACAGCATCTGTGTGCTCTCACTTGGGCTTCTGTTTTGGAGCCTGGGATTTTTGAAGAACTTGTGGTAACGGTAGAGCTGACCCTTAAAACCTAGGCCTTTGGTTTGAAGCATCTTCAGTGTCATGGATGAGAGTAAGTAGTGTGGGAGGAAGTCACTTCTATCCACGGCTTCTAGGAGTTGGAGTTGGCCAGAGCACTCCTAGGAGGAGTGGAGCAGGCTGTGGACCTGCAGGGCAGATGGGAGGCTGTCTGAGCTGTACAGGCATGTAGAAGTTGCCGTAGTCCCAAGATTATCCTTCTGTTCCATGGCTGTAATTGGTCTCAATCAGGTAGAATGTCCTGGCTTTACTTTTTCTGACCATTTTGTGTACTGATTTTTTCCTCTAAAGGAGATTGGTCTCCTGACTAAGGTCTGACTGAATTCCAAGCTTTATAAAGGGTTGGAGATGGAGAATTTGAGCATCTTTTCTGGTTCCATTTGAGTATGTGAATGTGAGTGCATTAATTTTACAGCATTTTTATATTGGGATTATTCTAGAAAATCTAGTCACACCATTAAAATAGGTTGACCCATCCCTTTGCAGGAAGGATGAAAGCAGGGTCTAGAGGTGTGAGCAGAAATGCCTATTTACCCAAGCGCCTCACACTGTGTGGACTCTTGAGTTTTAGGGTGGTTATTACAGCTAATAGGTGAATATAAGTGGGTTCACTTCCACACATGGGTCCTAATCTTTGTACTGTGATGCTTTCTCTATTTTGTTTCTGGGATGAATTAATAGGTATGATATCTAGTATGGAATTAATAGGTATGACACTTAGTTTTTTATTGACAATCACCTCATTGGTTCCTTCTTAAAAAGAACTTTCTTCCTTCTCATTCTTTTTGTGAGCATATTTGTGCAATGTGGATGAGCCACAGAGGGTTTTTTATCATGGAAACATCTGTGATCCAGAGTGATTTGAGGTGATTGTGTTGGAGGTGGGAGCTAATGGGGTGGTGGAACTCCCGAGGGATGGGAGCGGGGGAACTGACTTCACTTGGATACTCATTTCCTTTGAGGAAAGGCAGCAGGTGTGGAGGCAGAGCCAGTGCTCCTCATGAGTTCTCTCAGCTTGGCTGTGGTGCCTGCAGCGGTGCCAGAGCAGGAGCTGGGCTGCTAAGAGCCTGGAGGTTGGTTCCCTGCTGCCTGTGACCTGTTCAGAAGTCCTGCAAAGATTAGCAATTAGAGAAGAGCGTCAGGTTACTGTGTTATATTCGGACTGGGCTGGGCAATAACCATCCCAAAAAGAGTTCCCTGGACTTGCCTTGCACATTGATTATTCTGGTCAGGAAATCTTTCTGTAGGTCTAACTGGAGTCCAGCACAGTTCATTATTCCCTGCAGCTCAGTTGCACAGGCACAAAGAGGGTGGCTATTGGGGTCGCCTTTGTGTGGGCACAAACACAGAGCACATGCTGCATCCCAAGAGCTGTTGAGCCCTGAGGACTGACACCTTGCAGTACAATTTGGTCTCCCAGGAACCTATTTGGGCAGAAGTGGAACTGTGCTAGTGACATGAGAAAAGAAAGAAGCCTCAAGAAAAACTTGGACTGCAGGGAGGGTATTGGGGGAATGCCCAGAGTTGAGAGTTTTGGACCATGGGCCACTTCCTGGCAGATGACCTTGGAGCTTCAGGACCCTGTGAGCCAGTTAGTGCTGATCTGCCCAAACTGTGGGCAGTACAATACACTGCCTCTCCAAGAAAGAAAGTGGCATTATTTCTATGAGTGAAAAAACAACCGTGGCACTTGTTTTGAATAAGCAGCATTTCATGTGTAAGGATTTCCCCTTACGTTTGGGCAAGGTTGCAAGGGTTGCACTTACGAAGAGACTGGATGAAGGGGCAGTCAGGTGCTAGCGGCCCGTGATCAGCATCATCAGCCACTGCCCCTGGGGCTTACAGGCAGGCTCCTGTTCCCCAGTGGTTTGTATCAAGCCTTGTTCTTCATGTCACTTGCCGGATGAGCATGATCCTGAATCCTGAAGCTCTAGCCCAGAGGTCACTTTTCCTGAAGCCTTGACACCCTGCCTCACCCTGGCCAGCAGGAGTCCTAGACCTGGAGCAGAGCTTTTCAGGCAGCATGTGTGTGAATGGAGGTTTTCTCAGTGGGGACTACAATGCCTCTCAAGCAGTGGTTCTCAACCTTTTTTAATGCTGTGACCTTTTAATACAGTTCCTCATGTTGTGGTGACCCCCAATCATAAAATTATTTTCATTGCTACTTCATAACTATAATTTTGCTACTGTTATGAATCAGAATGTAAATATCTGTGTTTTCTGATGGTCTTAGGCTCTACAGCAGCAGTTCTCAACTTGTGGGTCATGACCCACAGATTGAAAATTGCTAGCAAGATCACCTAAGACCATCGGAAAACAGATATTTACATTATGATTCATTAACAGTAGCAAAATTACAGTTATGAAGTAGCAACGAAAATAATTTTATGATTGGGGGTCACCACAACATGAGGAACTGTATTAAAAGGTCACAGCATTAAAAAAGGTTGAGAACCACTGCTCTAAGGGCTTCCCTGTCTGGAGTCATCTTTGATTCTCACAGCTGTGTGGGGTTGCTACTGGTCCTGGTAGGTGGAGGTCAGGGGTGCTGCATGATGTGCTATGATACACAGAACAGCACCTCCCACAAGAGAGTGTTGGGTTCCAGAGGTCAGCAGTGCCAAGACTTAGAAATAGTGAGATCTTGTCAATGACATACTTCAATTTTTAAAAATGAAAACATAAGTTCTTGTCATCCCTGTTCTTAAAAGATACAGAAGGACTCAGCCATCAGATTTTCTGGGAATGAGAGAGGTGATGGGGTAAATGCCAGATAAGGAATAGGGATGGGCCTGTTTCTTATATGAAGGAGTTTCTGTGAAGTTTCCCTGCATATCAGGTGACCACAGGGCTAGCAGAACTGCATAGGGCGTGGCTTTTACCCAGGGAGTATAGGTACAACTTCCTGTGGCATGCTCAGGCTCTCCTGTCTGGACAGTGGCCCCACTCGGTATGGTCTCCAAGCCCAGTAGCTCTGAGCAGCCAGTAGCCACCATTGATGCTACCACCCCTGCCAAGCTTTGCTCCATAGACCCCCGGCCCCCTAGACCTCCATATTTAATCTGCATGTATTAACTTTTGTACCATTTTATAGCTGAGCTGTTCCCTTAAAACTTAGTCACAATCTCTTTCAAATTGTCACTTGACTTTTGTATAATATTACTATTTGTTCAAATGTTATCTTACCAACTGATTGTGACATGTGTGTGTTTTTCTTCATTTTGGGCCCTAATTCTTTTTAATTTTTATTGATTTCAGAGAGGAAGGGAGAGGGGGAGATAGAAACAACAATGATGAGAGAGAATCATTGATTGGCTGTCTCTTGCATGCCCCACGCTGGGGATCGAGCCCACAACTCAGACATGTTTCTTGACCGGGAATCAAACCAGGACCTCTCAATTGCATTTGGGAAATTTATTTTCCTTTTTTGGGAAAATTGTCTCAACCACTGAGCCACACCAGCTGGGCTTGGGCCCCCTAATTCTTGGTATCTTTCTGCATTGTCTGGCCTGAGGTTTATATGGTAAAGACAAGTAAATATTTGTTAAGTTGAACTAATCCCCTTTGTAAATGCGTTGTTGCAGAATTTCTGCTTTAAGTTTGAGAAGATAGGAGCTGAGGTTCATTTGGGGGAGGTGTTAGGTGTGCTGTGTGTGCAGCTCTTCATGGTTCATTAGCAGAAGGAAGAAAGTGCTCCAGAGAACCAAGAGCTGGGGGAGGGCTTGTCTGGGCTCCTTCACTGAGACCAAGAGGGACACAACAGTTGCTGTGGTTTCCAGGAGTCCCATGCAGAGGAGGAGGGCTCAGTCTCTGGGTCGTGTCTGCCTCAGCGCTGCTCTGAGAGGCCTTTCTGCTTGGGGATTTCTGCTGGGTCTGGGCCCTTAGGACTGACTGCTGCCTTTCTCTTCTAGGTGGCTCTGAGTTGGGACTAACTTTTGGGAATCATTTTTTCTTATTTGGGAAGTTTTTCTTTTACTGAATCTACATACCCTATAATCGGGTGTTGAGGTGAGGCAATCTTCCCAAATGAGGAAAAGAAATGCAAGCTGAGGTGGGGTGGCCTCTGGGCAGCCTTATAGACAAATGGGGGACTGGTTTTTCAGGAGTGGACACAGAAAAGAATTTAAAAACCCCAAACTAACCCCTCTCCTACTTTTGTTTTCCTCCTATAATCCACCCATTATTGTACCAAATTCTGCCACTTATTTTTTTTTAAATATATTTTTATTGATTTTGGAGAGGAAGAGAGAGGAAGAGAGAGAGAAACATCAGTGAGAGAGAATTATTGATGGGCTGCCTCCTGCACACCCCACACTGGGAATTGAGCCTGCAGCCCAGGAGTGTGCCCTGACCGGGAGTCGAACTCCTGGTTTGTAGGTCAACACTCACCACTGGGCCACACTGGCCGGGCTGCCACTTCTTTTTGCTTTTGGTGTAAGGCTAAATTGCTGGCATCATCAGAACTCAAGGATCCTTTTGGAAGGCTTTTCTGGAGAAGTACCAAGTCCAGAAGGAAAACAGGGCTGGGTGTTAGGCAGAGTAGGCTGAGCAGTGAAGCTCTGGCTCTTGCTTTCATGTTCTCTTTCCAGCTGGAAGCAGGCAGAAAGATAGTCTAAGCTTTGTTTGTTTTAAATTATGGTAAAATATATGTAACATATTTACCATTTTAACCATTTTTAAGAGTACAGTTCTGTGACATTAAGCACATTCACGTTGTGCAACCATCACCCCCATCATTTGCAGAATTCTTTTTATCTTGCAAAATGGAAACACTATTTCTGATAAATACTAACTCCTTAGTTCTCTTCCCCATAGCCCATAGCAGTCCCATTCTACTTTCTAAATCTGAATATTTTTCCTATGTTCTTCATATAAGTGGCACCATACAGTATTTGTCCTTCTCTGTCTGGCTAATTTCACTTAGTAAAATGTTCTCAAGGTTGACCCAGGTTGGAACATGTATCATAATCTTCTTCCTTAAAAAAATGAAAGCGATGGGTCTAATGCTCCTGAACCCTGTCTGCTAAAACAAATGGGCCCTCGTCTCCCACATGGAAATCGACAAGATTGTATCCAGGCCTTCTGTGGCAGGAGTGTGGTAGTAAGAGCCACCTTTTGTTGTGCGAGACTTCCCTTTCTCCTCCAAAGAGTCCTTCAGAGTTTGGACCAACTGAAGCTGCATGACTTTGTAGGTGCCATCCTGCCAAGGACTTAAGCTCAGCCTACATCCCTAGACATACGAGGGAGACACTTAGCTCTCAGAGTGTGCTTTTCTTGGGGGTAGCTTTGGGGTTGTCAATTCCATATGATGGGAAGGTGCAGTCAGAGAAGTTACTCTGGGATTCTGTGTTTGTGTGTAAAGCCAGGGCTTGGTCTGCATGCTCTTCAGGAGACACCAAGTGCTGGCAGGTTAGGTTTCTGGCCCCTTTATAGTTTGCTTCCAGTAGGACAAAGTCCTGGAGGCTGCTTTGACCTCAGGAACTTTGCCCACCTTACTCTTGAAAAATTTAGGCCACTTCTGGTGTTGAGTCAAAGCTCTGAGTAGCACACAGATGGCCAAGGCCTAGGAGAGTGGGAAGGGGGCCTCCCAGCTCAGCCTTGCTGCTTTCAGGGCCTGCCTGAGGTCCTCTCACTCCTCTGCAGCTGAGCCCTCTATCCCTCATCATTTTGCATTCTCCTGCATGAGAATCTCCTGATGGCAAGACCCAGGTATCCACAGTTTAACCACTTCCTGAGACATTTAAGAAGTGCTAATATTTGCGAACCCCTGCTTTAAGCTCTGGCGCTGTTTCTAGTTTTTCTAGACAGGCTGAGGGTGTACTTCATTGGTAACCAAGGTGGCTGTTGTGTCCATAGCAAAGCCCTGCAGGGGAAGGACTCATGGCCAAAGAAGGCCCCTCTTGTGGTGAAGCTCACAGGCTGTTGAGACCCACGTGAACATGTGAGGATTAACTACTAGACAAAACCATGACACACATGTTATTCAAGGCGTTGTGTGGCCTGGGAGTCAGAGATGTCTTCTGAGAGGAAAGGCAGGGTCTTGGCTCCTTTCTGCTGTGTTGACTCTTAAGGAACAGTCTTTAATGTGATTCTCACAACAACATGGATTGAAGCTATGTACATTTCACAGATGAAAAACAGTCCCAGCGACATCGTGGGGTCATTAAACTCATAAGTGACAGAATTTTGATTTGAGACACATTCTGGGAGAATGATGGTGTCTTCTCAGTGCTCCTGTTCTTTGCCTTTCTGTCCAGATAGAGGAGCAAAGGGGCACAGTGGCACTGCTGAGGGCCAGGCAGGCTCTTAGCATCTTACCCACCCTTGGTTTTATTGGTAGCCACAGACTGGCAGTTAAAAGTAATTTCCCTGTGTCTTCAAGTGCGTGAGTTGCGCTGACTTCAGAACTGCAGTCTGGGTCTTGAACATGGATTCAGAGGTGTGTGGAATCAGAATAAGATGAATTAGGCCTGTGCCTGTGTTTGAGGCAGAGAAGCTTCCTTAGACGCAGCCTCTTCATGTTCAAAGGATGCAGTCGAGATGGGGATCAGAGAAGATCTGTTACAATTTAATCTCATGTTTTTTAGGTTTACTTTAAAAGCTGTCGTGTTGGCCTTTGCTTTGGCCTTCATGCCTTTTTCCATATGGTTTCAGCCTCCAGGGGATAGAGGCAGGCCTGTTGGATTAGATGCTGATAGCCTGGGGGGTGTAGGAAGAGTGTTGGTTCAGGAGTCCAGGAAATGTGGGTGTTTTTTGTGTTTTTGTTTTTTGTTTTTAATTTTCAACCAAGGATATGTTTATTGATTTTAAAGGGAGAGGAATGAGGAGAGAGAAACATCAATGTGAGAGAGATATATTGATAGGTTGCATCTCCTGTGTGACCCAACTGGGGATCAATCCTGCAAAATTTCGCTGCATGGGACAATACTCCCAACGGACTGAGCCACCTGGCCAGGGCAGAAAGGTGGGTTTTAATCCAGTTCCTCTGTTTGTGGTTGAGTGGCTGTGAGCAAGGTCCTCTTCTCTGCATGTTTCCCTCCATAGGAGCCTTGCAGCGTTACTGAGCCTGCAGTGAGCTTCCCTCCTCATCACTGTTCTTCTCCAGCCTTTTGCTTGCTCTAATATAATGGTAGCTTTAAAAATTAACTTTGAACTTAGAAGTGTTTTCATCCTTACAATAGCCATGGGCAGGTTGGGAGCTGGTGAAGAGGGACAGCCCCCCAGACCCTTGGATTCCCACGCTCCCTGAGGGCTCCGGGTGCTATCACACACAGACTGGGGACTGTCCAGTTGGCTCTGCACAGAGTCTTGATACGAATTTTTAAGTGGATACAACTTGGTGCTACTGGAGTAGAAGCTGTGGAATGTTTGCAGCCTCTTTCCCAGCCGCAGTGAGGGTATGCCCTAGCTGAAGGGTATCCTCCTGCAGCTGAGTAACTTATGTGCCTGCACAGGCGAGGTGCCTCTTGTTGATCATCCCGCTAACTCACTTTCCCAAAATAATTAACCTGTTTTTGAACCTTTTAAGAGTAGTAGATGCTTGCTAGTGTTGGCTGATGTGTGAAAAACAATCCTTCTAGGTAAACTTTGAGGCCAGTGCAGGCTGATGTTTGTGAGGAAAAGTGGAGAGCAGCTGGGAGATAGGCCAGGGGCCACTGGCAACTCAGTGGGTCAGGGCCAGCGTGCTGGCTGTCAAGGTTGGCAAAACCTGAGCGTGCTCAGGAGCTGTGGACCGACCGGCCAGGGTATATAGAGGTGAGTCCTGAGGAGTTTACCCCTCCCCACTTCAGTTTTCTGGACCTGGGGCCTTAGATATGAGGCCCTTGTCCCATCTTCCTAATCGTGACAAGTAAAATAGTTCTCACCTCTTTGGGAGGGACGTTGTGATTAATTGCTTAGTGAGTCTTTATGTTAAAGATAAAATGTGATTTGTAAGTCTGTGCTCCGCATGCCAGGCTTCCTGGCTGGAGGGTGAGGTGCTGTGCAGTCCTGTGGTGTTGGTGTCATTTCCCAGCGGCAGGCAGTAGGTGACTGGGGGCCCTGTGCTCAGTGGCTCCCTGCAGGCCACTTTGCCTTAGAGCGTCTTGAGGCCAACTTTTAGTTATTTTGAAATGTTAAAGTGAGAGAGCAAGGTATGACATAAATGAATAGGAAACTCTTCCCCACGGGCAGTGAACTCCTGTTGTCAAAAAGTCAGGGATCAGCGGTAAAGCTTACAAGTGCTACATGCCTTTTTGCCTTAAATTTTATTCAGTACGATGGATGAAACTTCACCCATTAGAATGAACCTTACTGATGCAGGGGCATTGTCTGTGGGTTTCTCTGGAATTTTTATTTTATTTTCTATTTTTATTTATTTCAGAGAGGAAGGGAGAAAGAGGTAGAAACATTAATGATGAGAATCACTGATTGGCTGCCTCCTTCACGCCCTTCATTGGGGATCAAGCCCACAACCCAGGCATGTGCTCTGATCAGGAATCTAATACGACCTCCTGGTTCATAGGTCAACGCTCAACCACTCAGCCATGCCAGCTGGGCATCTCTGGGATTTTCAGTGTAGATGTTGTTCTCTGGAAGCTGAGAGCTGAACCTGAATGCTCTCCCCTTCTCTTCTTTTAACTTAAGCTGGGAGGAACTGGGAGACACAGGCCTGTGAAGCCAAGGGGGACAGGAAAGTGCACCCTTCTGTCTCTGGTAGGTTTCTCTTGTCATGTACAACTCTGCATGCTGGCCCCGTGACATGCTCTCATGGAACAGTTGGGACATGGAATCATGGAACTGTTTGGAGGAAGAACAGAGCAGACTTCTGGAGGTTAGAGCAGAGGGGTTTCTAGATATGACTTCGGTCTAGATCTTTGTTTTATTGGTGGGAAAACCCACCTTAGGGGGTCACAGACTGGCACCTGGGGCTCACCCAGTAAGTGTGGGATGATAGCTGGGTTTCCTGGTCCTGATCTGGGGAGTGGGTAGGAATAGAAGGGCTTATGTTTTGTAGGCCTGAATCTGAGGTGGTGCTCTTTTACATGGACAGCGTAAGCTTGGAGGGGAAAGATTTAGAGAACATATAGGGGGTCAGGTGAAAGGGGCAAGTAAACACCTGTCAGGTGTGGTAGGAAGGCTCTGCAGAAACCCTCAGTCATTGTCAAGAACCAAGAGAAGGTGTAGGTCAGACATGGTTTCCTTCTTCTGTCCCTGTTGCCAGGATTCTCTTTTCCATGTGGGCCTCCCTGCACAGGACAGTGAGCACCTGGAGGCAGGACCTGCTATTGTCCTGCCGAGACAGGACGTTGGGTAACATGTCCTGGTGGGGGAGAAGCTCTGCTTGTGTTGGCTGGTAGGGTGTGTCAGTAGATCTGCCATCGTCCTTGACTCTGGTGATTGAGTTTGTTGTAAACATTTTAAGAAGCTCCTCCTCCCCACCCCCAAGAATCCGTCATCTTTGACTTATAGACCACACTGCAAGGACGTGGCGACTTTGGGTGCTTGGTGAATGCTTTCTGTTTCACTGGGACTGTCTTCCCAGTTACGTAAGTGGTGAGTCAAGGAGAACAAAGTAGTAATTACCTGCTTGCTTCTGTTCAGCACCCCTGAGCCATAATGAGATCCCATGTTCTTTTCTTCTCCCCAATTTCCTCAGGGTGCCTGCAGCTACTGAGCAGGTAGACTTGTGGTAACCCTCAATTAATTAACAGAGAAGACTGACAGTGGTTTACATGTTGTTTTCCACTTGGGTGCCACCTGCCTAGCTCTTTGAGTGTGCAGCTCTTTGAGGGATGGACGGAGGTGATGGGTGGTTGGGCAGCAGTTCCATTGGGCTGGTGAAGGGGTTTCTGTGGCTCTTGCTGTGCACTAGGATAGCTCCCTTGTTGAGATCTGCAGAGCTGTGAGTGGACTCCTCTGACTGCAGGGCGAATGTGATAATGGGCTGGCTGGCTCCCTCCCCTCAGAAATGACTTGGGTTTTAGGAAAGTGAGCAGCTTAGAATAATTGGTTAGAAAACGAATTAAGTAGCAGCAGGGAAAGAACTGTTGAAAAAATCATTTTATAGAAGTTAGCAATAGAAAATATTTGGGCTGAAAAACAGGCAAGTGACTAGTACCTAGTGTGTACAGGTATGAGCATAACGTGATCACAGACTCACACACACGCGTCTTGGCAACACGAAGCCAGGCTGCAGTCTTTCAGGAGCAAAACCCCTGCACCTTGCTTCTCAGGTCCTTGTACTCCACTTCTCAGGACCCCATCCTTGGTGCACCAAGCTCCTTCTTCCTGGACATGTTTTTTGCTTTGGATCTTCTAAATGGGCAAAGTGTGATAAGCTGATCCACTTATGGTATTGTGAGCAGTCAGTTTAATGTGTTAGCGTCTTAATCTCTCCTGCCCTCCCTCTACTCCACAAAACAGTTTTCACAAGAATCTTTTCCCTAGCAGAGTGGGAAAGCTCTCCAAGCCCAGGAAAGGGTTCCACTGGTAGAATCTTAGAAACAGGTGAGCAGGTGGGGGCTATTCAGGAAGAAGGTATCTTTTAGGACCTATCAGGAGGGCTGACCCCACCCACATATATGTGCACATTGATGATTCATTCATTTACAAATACCTGTTGAATGCCTCAAGTGTGTCCAAGATGAATTTGAGGGTGTCTTTATTTGGGGGGAGCAAGGTTACTGATAACACACAGTGTAGGTATCCATGCCCCCTGTGGCTGCCTTAGCAAACTACCACACCCGGAGGCTAGAAGCAGCACAGGGTTGTTCTCTGACAGTCTGTAGCGCAGTCGCCAATCTTTCAGACCTCACGGACCACCATTAACTCATGGATCACTGGTTGCTGACCACTGGTCTGGAGGAAGGAGTGCAGAACCAGTCTTCCGGGTGAGGCTAAGTCCAGTGCTGGCAATGGCAGGGCCGGCTCCTCAGGAGGCACCGGGAGAATCTATGTAGCCTTTTCCAAGTCGGGCTGCCTACATCCTCCACTCGTGGCTCCTTTTTAGCATCCCTGCAGCCTCTTGCTTCCCTCGTGCCTCTCCTTCCCTTCTGTGTCGACTCTCCCTTTGCCTCTCTCATAAGGACACTTGTGTTCCATGTAGGGCCTACCCGGCTCAACCAAGCTGACCTCCCATCTCTAGGTCCTCACCTCAGTCACACCTGCACCTTCCTTTGCCAGCTCAGGTCGCATTCTCAGGTTCTGGGTCTGGGAAGTGGGGATGTTTGGGGCCATTTTCAACTGACATAGAGGTATGATCAGAGGGAGCTATGCAGAGTGCATGCACTAGGGCGAGAGACTGCTAGAAGTTTCCATGGGAGACATGAGCTGGGCTAGATCTGAAGGGCAGAGTGACATTGCCTTAGACTGACAGGGAGATCAATGGGAAGGGCCAGCCACCTTTCTAGGAGAAGTGTGACTTGCATGTAACCAGAGGGTTAAGCAGTGTTCCTGGATGCCACTGCCAGGCACCAGATACAGGAAACAGTGCATAGGAGAAGGAAAGGAAGAAGCTGGGCCACTAAAGATGTTCCTCCTTTCACAGCTGTCTATGTCTTCAGAGTATGGCCGTCATGGGATATCAATGTAGGGAAGGGGCTGAGATGCCACCCTTGTGCTGATCAGGGTGATAGAGAAGTAAGCCCCTATCATGCCCCGTGGAGATGGCATCACGGAGTGCTGCCATCACTGCGACTCGAGTCAGCTTTCCTTGAGACAAGCCCCTCAAAGTAAAAGGAGAAGCAGATAGCACGGCTGCCTTCATGTTGCACGGCCCCCAGGGAGTGAAGGAAGAAGAGGTCATGCTGCCCCTGAGGAGTTTGATGTCCCCCTGGTGAGAGTGGTGTTGTGTTTACTTCTGACGAGGGTGGGGTTGCTACTGAGCTTGTGGGCACGAAGCTGCATGAGTAGGACAGTGTAGGTGGAGGAGCACAGGAACTCTTAAAGTCTCGGAGGCTTTGAAGGACTCGGTACATTCCCGGCAATGACCCCTCCAGTTCCAGGCACATCCTTGTTCCAGAGCAGAGGAGAGGGTGTTGGAGACAGGGTTCCAGCACTTACACCTGTGCTCCATTCCTCCTTAGGGACCTTCCTTTTGGGCTTCCTGAATGGGAGGGCAGTAGACAGACTGCTTGTCAGAGTCTGATATTAGGGATTTGTTTTCTTTCTCTGAACCCATGGAAGGCATTGTGCCTTGTCTCCCTGCCAGCTAGTAAGGATATGGTGGCCCTGCAGTTCCTTGAGGTGCCCACGTCACAGCAGGAAAGCAGCGTATGAGATGCTTAGTGGTGACATCAGGCCGTGTGTCCAAGGCTTTGGTGGCTGCAGCAGGGCAAAAACAAAAAACAAAAAACGGAGGTTCCTGTCCTCCAGGGAACCATGTACATGGCTTAGAACCAGCTTGTCTATTTGATAAATGTAGAGGTAAAAAGAAATTATGCACCAATCACAGTACTGGCTGTTCTCACCGGTTCACATTTAATCTGTAAAATGGCCTTGTGGGGAGAGCATAACTTGCCTAAGAAGAAGGTTGTCTGCACAGAGCTGGGTTCTGGCATCAGGCTATGGGCTTGAAGCTGCTGGGATTCAGGCCCCACTCTGTGCACTGGGCCCAGACAACCCACTGACTCAAGGATTAATGGGCCTTTGTGTGGTTAACATTTGAAGAGCTCTCATGTGGGGTACTAAACCATAGCAGAAGTCTTTACACTTTGGTGGTACGATTGATGCTAAATCTTTTGGATTGCTGACACCTGCTGAGGGCACATAGTGGCCACCACATAACCAGCTGACACAGAGAAGTGACAAGCGGCAGATAAAGGGCTACGCTGTCTCTTTTCCTCATTCCTCGAGATTGGGGTGAGGTTCGACTGACACATGAGTGTGGGGACATGCCCAGCACTGATTTCCAGTGCATTCTTAGGAGACCCAGTCAGCACTGCCACATACTAGTATTCTAGCCGCTGTGGCTGTACCCAAAGGGACCAGGGGAATGGTGGATGGAGTGTAGATGGGGAAGGGTCCTTGGAGGCAGATGAGAGGAGGGGTCTCCACAGTCATCTGCCAATAGCTTTCAGAGGCACATCTCCTTCTCCACGCAGTGGCCCTCTGCCTGGTGCTGAGATTGTGTGCATAGGACAGTGTCCTTTCTCAGTGAGCTGTGAGTTCCCGAGAACACACTTCCCTGCTTTCTATACCAGCATATTCTCATGTCTGTAGTAGGCACTCAGTAATGTGAGTGGATTAGAATGTATTGTCTGGGGTTATGCAGCAGTGGCTGCAGCATGTACCAGACAACCTGTCTCGTCAGGACCTCCTCACCGTGTCCCCCTTGCTCACAGACTTCCTCCCAGCTTAGGACAGTGGGAAAGCTGAGGGTGTGAGAAAGGGAGAGGAAAGTCAGAGGCTGTGCTGGTAGATATGGACAGGGACAGGAGAGGTGGCATGTGTGTTGTAAGAATGAATTCGGTTTCTTATCTTTTGGTGACCTCCACTCCAAGATGAAGAAGAGAACACACTCATGCTCTATGAGAAAAGGATAGGGAAACAGCCCAACCCACGTGCACATGGTTGCTGGTTGCTGCGTCAACAGTCACATTTGGGAGAGTGACGTGCAATCAGTGTGTCATCGTAAACGGAATTTACTATTTTATGGTGACACTATGGAGCTCACACTGGAAGAGGGCAGGTGCTGGTTTGAGCTTCGGATGAGAGCCTTTAGCAGGAAGTAGTCTGGCACATGCTTTCCCTCTCCTGTCCTATTCTTTCTCTTGCTCTCTCTCTCTCATTCTCTCATTTTGAATTGCTTATATTATCTCATTGCTTACTTCCAACATATTCTCTAAGGCATCCTCTTTCCCACCTCCAAGCAAGGCACTGTTACAATGCAAAGTGTGGCAAACATAGTCACTGTTTTTAACTAAACTTATTTTATCCATGTAGCCAGTCGTAACTTCCTCTGCTTCATATCCTGAGACTTATTATAATAGTGTGGAATACTTGTGTTAAATGTGTAGAAAAAGAGTAACTGCTGTGAGTGAGTCTGTGTCAGTCAGATATACACTGGTTGTTTTATTCAACACAAACAACAGCCCTATCCTCAAAGATTGGCCTTGGAAAGTGCATATCCGCATTCTTTGTCTTCTCTTTCCTACCAAGTAGGAGTGGGGCCAGAGAGGTCAGAACATGGCTGGTGGAAATTCTTGATGGTTCCCATGATACTCCATTCTTTCTTAAATTTGTGCACTCGGTGGTGGGGGCGGGCAGAGGGGTCCCACAGCCCAACCTGCACCCTCTCGCAGTCCGGGAGCCCTTGGGGGATGTCTGACTGATGGCTTTGGCCCACTGGCCAAAGCCATCAGTCAGACATCCCTAGTGCTGCCACTGAGTGGGAGAGGCTCCCACCACCACCGTTGTGCTTGCCAGCTGTGAGCCTGGCTTCTGGCTGAGTGGTGCTCCCCCTGTGGAATCAGGCCAAAACCAGCTCTCCGACATCCTCTGAGGGGTCCCAGATTGCGAGAGGGCACAGGCCAGGCCAAGGGACCCCCACTGGTGCATGATAGGGGCCGTGGAGAGACACGAGAGGTTGGCTAGCTGGGATGGGACCAGGGAAGGGCTCCGGGTGTATCCAGCACATTTCGCTCAGTCCCCATCAGCTGGACCCCAAACAGCAAGCTAACCTACTGGTCAGAGCGTCTGCCCCCCCTGGTGGTCAGTGCACATCATAACAAGCGATTGAGCGGTCTTAGCATATCATTAGGATATTATGCTTTGATTGGTTGAACAGATGACCAGACACTTAGCTTATTAGGCTTTAATTATATAGAATGGCTTTGCCCATGAAGAAGGTAATGCACAAACATGCCCTAAACAGAAGTAACATCCATAACTAACTGAGGGCACAGGAGGTCAGTCTCTCAGACTGTGGAAATTATTTTATGTCCTCATTGGCATGACAGTGGGCAGTGTTTTGGAGGGTGATGTAATATGTGTCCATTTTTCTAAACACGAAGGCTGAAAATTGGCCATATGGGAATTTAAAAATCATTGTCGGGAGCCATTTGCCCCCAAAAGTAATATACATTCATATTTTACAATCGAATATGTAATCAGAGTCTTGTAATATCAGAGTCCACTGCCCTGGTCCTTCTGCCTCCTCCTGACTCTGCTCCTAGAGGAGGCCATTTCCAGTCCCTGGAGCTCAGGTTTCAGTTCTCTGTGTTTGTAATCACATGATTATACTGCTACTTCTTGAATTGTGGAAGATACTCTTGTACCCCATAAGATGGGAATTAGTTCTTTCATCTCACAGCTTTGCCATACAACACACATGTACATAGGTGCAGGCACATATATGTTCTTGCATATTCTCTCACCCTTCCTCTATCTTACCAATATAGTTAAATGAAATTAAATACAAGGGTTAAATTAGTAGTGTTAGGTCATTATGACACTGTAGAAAGTGTGCACATTCAAGGCATGTAGGAAACTATGATTATAATTATTTTCCTATTTGGTTTCTCTTGCGGTTCATAATCACTTCTCCCCCTTCATTGTGTGTATAATACACTTTAACTGAACTAATAACGTTCTGATGACTAGAACACTGCTCTTCATGGGGGCAGGTCCTAGTGGATGGCTCCTTTTTCTCATGATGGCATCCCTCATGGAGCCTCTATTCCTGTTCCAGTTGGACTGGCTTTTCTCCAGGCCTGCTGCACACTTCTTGGCCTGGGGTTTGTCTTCCCTTGCCCTGGAAATTCCCTTTCTCCTTCTCCTGCGGGTCTTAGATTAATTTTTGTTTGTTTGTTTACTTTTCTATTGGTAAAACCAGTGACAAAAGCACATGGGAAGAAAAAGTTTTGAGACCTTGCATGACTGAAACACTTTTCCTCCCCATAATCTTGACTGGTTATAGAATATTAGATTGGAAAGAATTTTCCTTGGAATTTTAAAGCCATTGTTGGGTGGGGTTGTTGTTTTGTTTTTGTTTTTGTTTTTGTTTTTTGGTGTTTTTGTTCTATTATTTGTTTTTGTTAATCCTCACCTGAGGGTATTTTTTTCCCCATTAATTTTTAGAGAGAGTGAAAGGGAGGCCAGGGATGGCGGTTGGGGTGGGGGGAGAAAAGAGAAATTTTGATGTGAGAGAGACACATCGATTGATTGCCTTCCCCCACATCCCCCTCACACACCCCAACCGAGGCCGAGGATTGAGCCTGCAACCAAGGTACATGCCCCTTGAATGGAATCGAACCTGGTCAGTCCGCTGGCCAGTGCTCTAACCGCTGAGCAAAACTGGCAAGGGCTAAAGGCGTTATTTTTTGTTTTTAATTTTCACCATCTCTATTGAGAGAAGTTCATCTGCAAAGGATCTGACTCCTGATCCTTTGTAAATGAATGGAATTTTTTCTCTGAAAACTTATAGGAGCTTCTTAAATTGAGTTCTGAAATTTCATGAAGATATGCCCTGGCCTGAATCTACTTTCTAACATTGAGCTAGAAGCCTGTGTATCTTCTTCCAGTATGGAAAGTTCTGACCTAGTCAAAAAAGTTTTCTTGTATTTTTTTCCTCTGGTAATTCCCTTTGCTTCATTTTCTTACAACTGTCAGTTCTTTTGGACAAAGTCTCTGATTTTTATTTTTATTTTTTGCATTGTTTTTACGTGCCTGAGATTTCATTAACCTTATGTTAAGCCCTCTGTTTCTTATTCCAGCTACCATATTTTGATATATCAAAATATGGTAGCTGGAATAAGAAACAGGGAGATTTTTATTCTGATTCTTATGCCAGTGGTCATATTTTTAATTTTTTAGAGCTCATATTTGTTCTCTAAGTGTCTCTTTTCATCACATCCTATTGATGTTTTATGGATGCAATGCTTTAAATTTTCTTTTTTCTTTTTTTTTAAGAAGAAGGGAGAGGGAGAGAGAGAAGCATCATTAAGAGAAAAACATTGATTGGCTGCCTCCTGTATGCTTCCCTACTGGGGATCCAGCCCATAACCTGGGCATGTGAATCTAACCTTTTTGTGCATGGGACAACCAACTGAGTCATATGGGCCAGGCAGTACTTCCTCTTTTAATTCCAGTGATTTTGAAGTTTTATTGTCTCTGGTATGATTTGCTTTCTTCTTAGTTTCCTTTCTGCTGAATTTGGCCTTGGGCTTTCTGAAATGAGTGGTGACCCTTGGCTAAGAGCTTGCATTTAAGAATGAGACTGTGTGTACAGGGTGTATGTTGGCGGTATTGACTGGTTGGCCTTGACTAAGAGGGACAGTCAGGCAGGGAACTGGTGTTGGGAGTCACTCAGCTGTCCCAGATACAAATCCTCTCAGCTCTAGGCTGTGGAGAATGCCAGTTTAAGGGGTCTTTCTGTTGGCTGGCTGGTTCCCTCAGGTAAGGCCATCTCATCTCCAGTCTAGGGAGATCTATAGACAGCAAAGGGACTTGAAGTTGGGGGAACCAACTCCAAGTTGCAGACTTTCATGGAATTTCTGCACTTCTTCTGACAGCAGTGTCTGCTGCTCCCTAATCCAGAGCCTCTCCAGAGACCCACCCCTTTTGTTGCCTTTGGGGAGAGCTGAGTACCTGAAGTCTGATGCTCCTTTGATAGGTGTTGACCAATAGTCAGAGATGCCTGGGGCCTCCAGGCCCTAATCTTGCTGTTGTTCCGAGGTAGTGTCAGCCTATTTCCTCCTGGTTTCCATCTGGGAGCTTTATTTGTTCTATTTGATCACTTTCTATGCATGCAGCCACTTTGTGTAATCTATAATTTAATTAGTATTCCCATATCTACTGTTGTTTCCTCTCCAGTTTTTTTGTCCTTTAGAATTTATATCTTTTAAAAATTCATTTGTGGTCATTTTTATTAGGGTTTTAGCAGGGACTTGAACATGCTGCTATGTTCATTCAGCCATGCTTACGTGGAGGTTGCCCTCATGCATTTCATGACTCAGTCTATACTCTGAGGTGCATGTTGGTTTCCAGAGTGGGCCAGTCTTCTCTCTGCCTCTCTGTCCCTATTTCTATGCTCTTGTTCTCTGTCCTTGCTTTGTCCTGTGTGGTTCATATTCCTCTGGATCTGTATAGCTCTTTGTGTGTACCTGCTGCTGCTGCTGCTGGGGTGTGTGTGTGTGTGTGTGTGTGTGTGTGAGAGAGAGAGAGAGAGAGAGAGAGAGAGAGAGAGAGAGAGAGAATGAGAGAGAGAATGAGAGAGAGAGAGAATGCATGCCAGGAAATGTGCATATTTACAGCTCCTAAATTAAATATATTGCCTATAACTTGCTTTAACACCTTTTATGAGGAATTACAGACTCTTCTGGTTCGAACCCAAGGGTTCATGATGACTGCTGTTCCAAAAAGGTTAAAGAGAGACAGTTTATCTAATTTCCTCTGGTGAATAAGGCCATTTACTGATGGGGCCCAGTCACCTACTTATACCAACAATAAGGCTCTTGTTGTCGTGGAGCGGGCAGGTTCTGCAACTGAGATTCTGGCTGCCTTGAGAAATGCCATCAGGGAGATCTGTGGCTTGCGCCTGTCCTTATCCCAGGGCCACACAGACAGGCCCACATATGCTATTGTATTTTCCTTTTTCCCACACCAAATGTTTTCCCAATAACTGTCTCCTGGGGACCTTTGGAAACCATGAGAGGGGTTGAATTCATTCATTAATTTGTTCATTCATTCATTCATGCATGCATTCATGCATGCATGCTGTGTGCCATGCATGGATGGGCTGAGCTGGGAGTTGGGAAAATAAAGTTGAAAACAGCCCTCCAGGATCTAATTTTATAGTCAGGAAAATGGAGGAGTCACCCATCATGGGGTATATAAATGCTGAGAGAGAGGGAGAGAGGAGAGTGGAGGGAGGGAGAGGAGGGGAGAATGGAGAAGAGAGGGGGAGAGAGGGAGAGGGAGAGAGAAGGAGAGAGGGAGAGAGAAGGAAAGAGGGGGAGAGACGCCCTGATCTAACCCAGCTACCAGAGCCAGACTGGCAAACTCTCCCTGGAGGAGCAAGTTGGGAATAATCTGGAGGTGGAGAGGGAGATGCTCTAGGTAGAGAGTGTCTGATACTGAAGGTGGGATTGGTCAAAACACTGAGGCAGTGGTAAAGATGGGGCTAAAGAAATAGTGATTTCCCACCCCTACTGCCAGAAATAAAGTGTGTTCATGGTAGATATTTTGGAAACAAAAAAGCATGCAGAAATCTAAGTGCCCATATATTCCCCAGAGATAAAAATCTGTTAATATCGTGGTATATGTCTTCTTAGGGTGTTGTATACTTACATGAGATCTAAAATTAAGAATTTAAAAAATAATCCTATTAGCTCTGGCTGGTGTGGTTCAGTGATTAGAGTGCTAGCCCATGCACCCAAGGGTCTCGGTTTCAATTCCACTCAAGGGCACATACCTGAGTTGCAGGGTTCAGTCCCTGGCCCTGGTTAGGGTCATGCGAGAGACAACCAATAAATGTGTCTTTCTCACATCAGTATTTCTTTCTTTCTCCCCACCCCTCCCAATCTCTAAAAATCAATGGAAAAATATCATTGGGCGAGGATTAGAAAAAAATAAACCTGTTCTTTTTAATAAAAATGCTCTTTCCAGCAGTTCTCATGTCACCCTTTGAAGCGTAATCTTTAATAGCTAAATACTCTTCTATCAAATGGCTGTTTAGTCTATTCCATGCTGTTGGTCATTAAAGTTATTTTCAGGTTTTTACTTTGTTTTTAATGTAATGCTTCAACAGACATCCACAGAAGTAGAATCTCTGGGTCCAGAGTGTGTTGGTTTTGGAGATAATTGATAGTTACTGCCAGGTTGTATTCCAGAAGCCCTGCATCCATCAGCAAAGGAGGGTGTCGAGGCCACCCACTCTTTCCATTCTTCTTCCTTAGGCCCTGTATCCTGGTTGTGTAGCCTTAGGGAGGTGCTTCTTGAGGGAGGCCTTGCAGATGTTGGAGACCCTGTTTGTGGTCCTAAAGGACTGAGAGAGCCTGACTCGCTGGACACCTGCAGTGATGGAAAGTTGTAATTTAGATTTGCATTTGATTATTCTCCTCTCAACCAGAGTCAGCAGCAAAAGGTCTGGGTAACAGTGCCTTGCCCTTATCCTCTTGTTACCTCCCACACTTCTGAGAATTGGGAAGGCTGAGAGCAGGTAGCAGAGGACTGGCTGGCCCTATAAGGGTTGGGGTGTGGGGAGCCAGTCGCACCCACTGTCTTGCTCTAACTCAGTGCTACCCAATGCTGCTGTGAAGTAGTGACATTTGCCCAGCTTTCTTAAAGGCAGAACTTGACCAGACAGTAGTAGCAGAGAGTACAGTGGCCTGAAGGGAACTTGGCACTCAGTTTTCTCTCTCCTGGAGGCTTACTCTGCCCTGCCACTCCAGGCACCTGCTCTCTGCACCACCCACTTGGCCTTTCAAAATTAGGATTAGAGCAGAGTCATTTCTGGCTCCAGAAGGTTCCTGTTCGCTGAATTCCCATGTCTCTAAAAATATCTGAACCACTTCCTGCCCAGTCTCCTCTCTACAGAATCAGATTCTCTTCCCACCCCCTCTGCTTGGGGGAAGAAATAAGATCTCTCTCTCTCATTGCTCTCTCCAGGCTCAGAATGGAGTAAATCAGAAACGCCAAGTTTCTACAGCTAAGAGTGGGGGGTGCCGTTGCTCCATCTGGAGGGCTACACTGTGCCGGAGCCAGGTCTGCACAGGCCGGGGAGGATGAGAGGAGGATGAGAGCCAGGACCCTTCTTCCTTCTGTGTGGGGTGGCTGAGGGAGACTTGGCCCTCCTACCTCAGGCAGTGGCCTGGAGTGAGTCCTGATGTGGGACTGAAGCTGGGCTTCCAGGCCCCTGGCTGTGTGCCTGCTCAGCACAAACCAGAAAGGGTCTGTGGGAAGCCTCTGACCTCCGAGCGGCTGCTCCCAGAGCCTTCTCAGCATGCTGCCTTGGGACCACCTCAGACCCTGCCCTCCACCCCCAATCCTTGGATGCTTGCCTAATTGAGGCTTTATTTATTCCCACATTTTCCCAGCTGTGTATGAAGACACAGCCTTTATAGGGTGAGGCCTACTGATACTCCAAGTATATGGAGTGGGGTAAAGAGGATGGCTGCGGGGGGAGGAATACTCAGGGTCTGCTTGTTTCTTTCAGGAGAGCCATGGAAGGAGAGAGAGGAAGAGGGAGCTAGAGCAGAGGAGCCAGCTGCCAAATCAGCAGCTGTGGGAAGACTCCCTCACTCAGAACCCAGAATAGCCCTGTCAGTGGCAGAAACCTTGCAAACGGGGATCCAGCTGACAACCATTTGCTTTTCAGTCCCTCTTCCTCCTTCTTCCTCCTCCTTCCCTCAAAGCCCCTCTTTCTAAGCTCTTGCCCAGTCAGAGAAGGAATGGGCTGCCCAGTACTGGGCCCGCACTGGTTTTGGCAGAAAACTCCCCAGTACAACTGAGTCATCTCTGAGCACCATATCCTCATGTGAAAAGCCATCCCTTTATTTCCTTTACTTGTAACTTTGAATTTTCCTATTCAGATTTCGTAAAGTGATGCAGACTAGCAGCTAAAATGTAGACAGTAAAAAATACATAAAGCCGAGACCGGTTTGGCTCAGTGGATAGAGTGTCAGCCTGCGGACTGAAAGGTCCCAGGTTCGATTCCGGTCAAGGGCATGTACCTTGCTTGCGGGCACATCTCCAGTGTGGGGTGTGCAGGAGGCGGCTGATCGATGTCTCTCTGTCATTGATGTTTCTGACTTTCTATCCCTCTCTCTTCCTCTCTGTAAAAAATCAATAAAATATATTTTTAAAATAATACATAAAGACTGGATTGAATTTTGAAACTACGGGGAGCACTTATATGCAAGAGAGCAAATGCTATGAAAACTGCTGTTTTTTCCAATTATAAAATTAACATTTATTGTACAAATTTTATATAATTATGAAAGCATAAAGATAAACATATAAACTGACAATCCAGATAAATCTCTTTGGTGTGAACATTTGGAGTTTAAATGATAACAGGCCCCTTTTTTGGTTTCCTTGTTTAAAGTTATTCCCAAGGAAGCAGTCCTTCCAGGCATCGGGTATCAACCTGTCACAGGGCAGTTAGCAAGGTGTGCAGGAGGGATGTTGGAGGGTGGCATGCCTGTTTCTCTGAGGATGCTGGGGTTAGGGAGCTGACTCTTGGAAACTGTATTGGTTCATTTGTGGTTTTATAATCAGGGCCATAGACTGAGTAGCTTATAAACAATAGCAGTTATTTTCAGAGTCCCATGGTCTGGGAGTTGCAGATCAGGTCCAGTTCTAGTGAGGGGCTTCTTCCAGGTCACAGGCAGCGCACTCCTAGCCTCACATGGCAGAAAGCAGGAAGGATACACGTTCTCTCCCGGCTCCTAAAAGAACTCGAATCCTCACAGCTAATTTAATCCCTATCACCTCCTAAAACCTCCACCTCCTGATACCTGGGCAAGGTTTTAGCATGAGAATTTTGGGGAGATACAAATATTCAGTGTGTAACTGAGGCCTTTGGTGACTGTCCAGGTCTCACATCTGCACAGCAGCAGGCCCAGGCAGAGAGTGCATAGATGGATACAGTGTGGGTGACAACCAGTTACCCTGCACACTTACAGCTCAGACCCAGGTTAGCCAGAGTGTCTTGTGCCCCTCCTGAATGCCAGGTGAGTAGAGGGAATGAAGTCCAATCTGCACACATTGTTGAGGGGAGACAGCACCACTGCTTGAGCAGTCCATGTGCACAGGCTCAAGCTGGGCCTTCCCATTGGGAAGCCAGTCAAAGGAAAATTAAACCGAATGAGTCTTTCCTCAAGCAATCTATAGAAAATACATGGACTGAGATGTGTGTAGTTTGAATTTCAACTGTACCACTGCTAGCTGACCTTGAACACTTGTAATCTTGCCAAACCTAAATTTACTCCTCTGTGGAATGGGAAGAGTAATAACAGCTTTTTAGGATGGTTGTGGACATTGAATGAGAATTAAGTGGAGTTCGTCTCAGGGCAAGGGGGAGGGGAGTAAGAACTGGCTGTGGCCAGCTCTGCTCATCTTGAGCCTTGAGCAGCGAGGCACACTTCATCTGGAAGAGGGGCCTTCCTTTCAGGCCCACGGATGCCTGCTAGCTGTTGCACACACAGAGCTTAACATTTTGTTAGTATTCTATTGGGTTTTTTTTAAAATACATATTTTTCATGTTTTTTAAAAGAACGAACAGAAATATTTGAAAATAGCTTAGACAACAGTAAGGACTTTGATTGTGCATGTATTATTTTTTGGAATTATTTCTTGAGGGTAAACTTCTAGAAATAGAACTTAAAACGACAAAGGCTGTGGATGCTTAAGGATTTTGTTACAAGTTTGCAGACTGCTCAGACAGTGCAGTCTGGGTTCTGGGAGGGCCCTTCCAGGCTGTGTGCTCTCACAGCTGTGCCTTGATAGCCTGTGGCCGTGCTTCTGTGCTTCCCCTGCTGACCCCCAGCAGGTTGGGAGCCTGGCCTTGACAAGGCTTGGTTTGCCGGTGATATGAGAGCTTTTCCCTTCTGGTTCTTAAGGGCTATTGCTATTCAAGGTAGCTCTGTAGTTCAGATCAGGACTTGAGGTAGGAAGTTGATAGCCATCAGTGGCCCCTTCTGTCCTTTGACCTTCACAAGGACCTGCCTTGTGTTCTGTTCTGTGTCAAACATTACAGGTGTCCCCAAAGAAATAACTAACCCTCTGATGCTGTCTGCTGCCTGGTTGCCAAAATGCCTAAGCCTCCAGAGGCAGCTATCTAGCTCTACCTCCTTTCCATGTCTTTAGGATTGGGGCCAGGGAACGCCAGGGTGAAGGCCTCACACATCTGCCCTGTGGTAAGGAGGAAAGGCATGCAGAAAAGGTGTGAGTTTTCCACAAGTCACTTTCTTCTCATCTGTGCACTGACAGCCTCTACCTCAGGGTCCTGAGGAGCAAATAAGACAGCCAGATGGAGTTCCCGCATGCTGGGGTGCACGCCTCTGTTGCCGAGGTGGCATCTGTTGGTGGCATGCCCATCCCAGCTCACGAGCCCCTCTTCCTGGGAAGCTGCGGCACACCAGCTCTCTGAGAAACTTATCTAGGGTTGTTTGGGCAAACCTTCTGTGCTGTTTGTTTTGGGCTTTTAGTGGCCCAGTGAACAGATTCATGCACATTGAAAGGAAATTAATTAGAAGAAATATTTTGGTATCATTATTCACTCTTTCTCTATAAAAAAGTGTTAACCAAGTTTGAGATTGACAATGACAGATTGAAACACGTGTAAGCAATGGGCACCAGTGAGAACTTTGTATTGTGCATGTGCGAGTCAACTTAGCCTTCTATAGATACAGAATAAACTTGCTTAGTTAGACCTGCTTTCTGATGTAGCCAAACTTTTTCCAGCCCAGTGAAGCACCCCCACTTCTCCTGTGGGGTGTTTCTTCCTGTGGGGTGCCTCCTCTCCTCTCCCCTCCTCTGTGGCCCGGTCACCCCTAACTTTCAGGTAATTGTCAGCAACACAGCAGTAAATATCAACACGAAGCAGATTATTATTGTAGATCATGCAGGGAGAACAAAGGGTAAAATATTTAACTGCAGCATGTTTGACTATATTCTGCGCAGCAATGAGAAAACCTGAAGTTATTTTCAAAGTCCACCATTTCTTACTTCTTTTCAGTCGGGTCAAGTTTCTAAGCTTTCTAAATCTCCATTTTTCAGCTAATGAAAAGGAAATAGGATTCCACCAAGTCTCCTATCTACTGATTCCAGGACTTCTGTGAGGATCATATGAGATGAGGCATGGGAAAATGCTTCACAGACATTTGGTTAAAGTGTAAAATGTTTGCACCTGGCTATAAAGCAAGTCGTGTTCCTGGGCTGAAGAAACTGCAAGGAGGCTAGTCATCGCTAGGGAAAGAAACCAATTGCCCACAATGACCATTCCAGGCTGGGTTAGGCTAGGCTGGGCCGTGGGTTGCATTTTGTGCCATGGTGTCTTGGCACCATCAGCTGCGATTTGGTGGGCTGTCACTCTTGGCTGGTGGCAAGGCCTGTGTCCCATTTGGGGGAAGCCAAGTGTGGGTGCTAGGTCTGCAGTACCAGTGTGTGTCATGGCAGCTCCTGTGTTGAGCATCTGCCCCTGGTGGTCAGTGTGGTCATAGTGAGCAGTCAGATGGTCAGGCACACTTCTCAGATTAGCCTTTTATATATATAGACTAGAGGCCCGGTGTACAAAATTCGTGTACAGGGGGGTGTCCCTCAGCCCAGCCTACACCCTCTCCAATATGGAACTCCTCAAGAACAGTGGGACATCCCTCTCACAATTCAGGACTGCTGGCTCCGAACCACTCACCTGCCTGCCTGCCTAATTGCCCCTAACCGCTTCTGCCTGCCAGCCTGATTGCCCCCAACCACTCCCCTGCCAGCCTGATTGACAGACCTAAATGCTCCTCTGCAGGCCCGATTGCCCCTAACTGCCCTACCCTGCCAGCCTGATCACCCTCAACTCCCCTCCTCTCTGGTCCAGTCACCCCTAACTGTTCTCCCTTGCTGGACTGGTTTCTCCCCCCCCCCCGCCCCAACTGCCCTCTCCTGCAGGCCTGGGTCCCCCCAACTGCCCTTCCTTGCAGGCCTAGGTTCTGTCCCAGCTGCCCTTCCTTGCAGGCCTGGGTCCCCCCCCCCCACCACCACCACCACCACAACTGTCCTCCTGCTGGCCATCTTGGGGGCAGCTATCTTTGACCACATGGGGGCAGCCATCTGTGTGTTGGAGTGATGGTCAATTTGCATATTACGTCTTTATTATATAGGAATAGTATATAGGATTGTATGGGCATCGCCTTCCTGCCCTTATCCCTCCAAACCCCATGTTCTTTTGTTGCTTGACCTCATTTACTTACCCTTTTGTAACCACTCTGTCTGGCATGTACCCCTAGAGCTGATACTGCCTGTGGGCCTTGCACACTTGACACAGCATGTGTCCCTAATGCACACATGGGTGTCCATGGTTTGGGGTGTGCTCAACTCCAGGTCTGGCCATCTCTCATGTTCAGTTTCCTATGGAAAATCATGTTCAGTTCTTCCTGTGGGGTGCCCCCTCTCCCCTTGTCCTACCCATAGATGTTTCATCTGTTTCTCCATCCCCTGGGGTCTTGTCTCCCTGGAGGCATGTGGTGTGGCCGAGCAAATACTGGACTGAGAGGCAAAAGGCAGGTTACTCCAGGCAGTCAATTCACTTCTACTTCCTGACGCTTTGGTGAAAGTCTAAAGTAAAAGTTCTGGCTCAATGTAAAGCTACGGAGGCCTCCCTGCCTCCTCTGATCCAGTCAGTTGCCCTGGCCTGTCCTTGGCCCCACTGGCTCTGGAGCCTGTGCTCTCCACCCACTCTCCTGCAGGGAAGCCCAGACTAGGAACATGGATCCCAGGGTGGCAGCGGCATTGTCTGTCCAGGTGCCCTGGCTGTTCTGGAAGGGTGACCTCTACTTTTGCTAAGTTGCCTAATTGGAGGCCTTTCTGAAGCTTAAGCAATTCACCTTGTGCTTCAATGTAACTGTCTGTCCTCATTTTATGTAGAAAGAATTGATGTTCATCCCCAACCAAAATAAAATCTGTTTTTTGCTTGAAACAAAGGCTCTTGCTGTTGAAGCCCTGCTCCTTCCAGGCCCTCCTCTGTTTCTTAAGTAGTTTCCAGTGGGCTATCAGCATTGACGGTGGCTGCTTCCTGCGGGGACCCCTATTGGTGAGGGAGGGTCCCCCTCTCCTAGCTGCTGTGTCAGGATAGCATGGAGTGAAAGAGTATTGAAAAAGATGGAAGCATAATTTTCTGCAAGAAAACAGATTGATTTCAAATATGGTCTCCTGACATCCTGCCTCAGACAATGGCCCTTGCTCACCATTTCCCTTTGCTCTGAGGCCCTCCATTTATTTTAAGCTGAAGAATCAGATCTTTGAGGAAAGCTGCTTTGTTCCTTTTTAGCAACAGGACATTTCATACGATGTTTTCTTGGGAACAGTCATCATTTAGCTTTTCCCCCAAAGAAAGGAACTTTTGATGACTCTGGCAGCCCTAAGAATGTAGAATATATTCAGATCCTGAGTGAAAGGTTTCATCCTGTGACCCCAACACCATCTGGAATTGTAGGCCAACGTTTCAGAGACAATCATTCAGTAAATTCCTCTGGCCTCTCGGCTCATCCCAAGTACAGAAATCCTGGGACTAAAGTTAACTTGACATTTAATTAGCTTCAGAGGAGAGGTAGATAGCCCATGTATCATGCTGGAGAGGAATGCTGAACATGTGTATCTGGGAGGATCATTAGAAGGCAAGAAGAACCTGCAGGAACCAAGCTGGGAGAGGTTCCTCTGCTCCGCCAGGGCTTCAGCCTGTCCTGACTGCTTGTCAGACAGCCGTTGGCCCCCAGCTCTGAACCATTCTCTCCTCATCCTCATGTAGAAGATGTGCTCACTCTGTATGATTTTGTGAGGAGTGAATTTGAAAAGTCTCCAGGAATAGCTTCCTTGCTACAGTGTGCTGGGCTTCATGCTCCATCATGGTGACAAGGACCTGCTCCTTTTTGGGCCAGGGTGTCCCAGAAGTTTGGAGAACAAGTGATCCTGTGAGGCTGTAGACCTTGCACACTGGCCTGGGTGTCTTAGCGCTCAGCCTCTTCCTAAGGGGCATTGTCTGGAAGGTGATGCTCTCTAGCCATTCTGTTAGTGCCATGTTTTTTGACAACTGCCCTGACCAACACTCCATAATAGACAATGAGCTGAGCCCTCAGGACTTTCACTTTTCTGTTAGAAAGGATGTACCTTGCTGTTTGCTTGCTCTTTCTTTCATTGCATGATCAATACACATCTACTTTGTTTCTGCCATTAATGTAGGAAATAGAAGAGGCACTTCTTCTGCTCTCAGTGAGCTCAAGGCCTTGCTGAGGGGGCAGGCACATGGACACTTGGAGAGGGAAATGCTGCAGCCCACTCACAGGTCCCAGGGGAGGGAGAGAGCAGGAGCAGCCTGTGGGCATCCCTGAGGAGGTGAAGTTCGAGAGGCATGCATGAGGACAGTCCTCAGGAAGCAGGAGCTTTCACTTCCGCAAGGCGCAGGGTCTAGCCTGTCTAGGAGCCTGGGGTCACACTGTCTGTGAGGAAGGAAGGAAGTGGAAACTCCTTCCTGCCCTGTTGACCACATCCAGACCTTCCTGGCTCAGCCCATGCTGGGGGAGTATGAGTGTGACTGTGTGGCTTACACCTCTCTCCTGCTGCCACATGCCCTCGCTGAGAACCTGGTTGTACTTTTATGGAGAGGTGCTAGTCCAAGGCCTTGTGTATAGGGATGGCTCTACTTAAGCTTCCAGGGATAGGAATGAGATTGGATGGAGCAGTTGAGGTCAGGATGATAGGTTTGGTTGTTAATATAAAATCTCTTCGTAGCAAACATAATATTTTTTTTACTTTCTTTTTGGCGTGGACTGCGTGAGTTTGTGTACATTCTGATGTGTGAGATATCAGAGCAGTGAAGGCCAGTGTTCCCAGCACACCCAGGAATGAGACCTGTGAGAGGCCACAGAGGAGGGCTGAGGCTTTGCAGCACGCAGGGACGTACTTCCAGGCTTTGGCTCAGCACCTGGCTAATTGTATAACTTCAGGTAAAAAAACACGGTAGCTGTTTTTTGGAGATGTAATTTGTACAATTTATTCATTTAAAGCAGACAGGTCAGTGGTTTTTAGTACATGGACAGAGTCATGCAACCATAATCACAGTCTGTTGTGGAACATTTTTATCACTCTAATGAGAAACCAAACCCCATACCCTAGGACAGTCACCCCCATATTCCTCTAATGCCACCCAGCCCCATGCAGCTTTCTGCTCTAGGGACTTGCTGTCCTGGATACCGCAGATAACTGGCGTTTTAGGATAGGTGGCCTTTGGTGTCTGACACCTTTCACTAAGCGTAGTATTTTCAAGGTTCTCCCATATGGTAGTATGTATTAGGGTTTCATGCCTTTATAAGGCTGAATAGTAATCTATCATATGGATAAACCACATTTTGTTTATCCATTCACATGTTGGTGGGCTTTTGGGTTGTTCCCACTTTTTGGCCATTTTGAATAGTGCTACTATGGATTCTGTACAAGTTTTGTGAGGACATTTGCATTTGTAGTTCTCTTGGATATATACTTGAGAGTGATATTGCTAGGCCACATGGTAGCTCTCTCTATGTTTGCCATTTTGAGGAACTGCCAAACTGTCTTCAGCAGTGTATGTTCTAATTTCTGCACCCCCCCCAAAAAAAAAAGTTGTTACTATCCATCTTTCATTATAATCCTAGTGGGTGTGAAGAGGTCTCTCATGATTTTGATTTGCATTTTCTTGATGGCCAGAAACATTTTTTAACCTTGCATGCAATGTGTTTTACCATGAGTAAGACTAGGATAATAATGAAGAATGTCAAATATTCTTATAGCACTGGGTGCCAATTGCTGTTCTTAAGTGCTCTATAACCATTAGTTCATTTAATCCTGTGGCAGCTTTTAGGATGTAGGCACTATTTTAACCTACATTTTATAGGTGAGAAAAGTGAGGCCTAGACAGCTTAACTTGTCCAAGATCACATTATTAACCACCTTAGTTCGAAGAATGATCCAACACTGTGCCTGGCTAGCCGCACTTTTTCCTAGCTACATGTAGTGAAATATACTGGGCATGATCCTGCTTGGGCCACGTGTTCATGGGTTTTGCTGCTGTTTATGAGTCTTTGGCCATATGAACTAGTGGTGAGGAATCGCCAGAATTTATTTTTCCTTACCTGATAGAGAGTTACTTACATGTCCCCAACAGAGGAGAGGTACCATGAAGGGGTTTCTTGTCTGCTAGTGGTTGTATATGTCATCTTTCCTTTCTGTGAAACAGCTCTGTTCTGAAGCCCTCATTCTGTTCTTTCCCAGAGACATTCGGGGCCCCGCTGGGAGTATTTAAATAAGTCTTCTGTTTCTAGGATGTTTCAAGCTGGCTCTATTAGGGCTCTGCCTAGTTTGGGGAGTGGCTGGCATATGGTGCTGAGAGGGACCTTGCTTGTTGCTTTCAGGTTCTTCTGTGAAACAGCACCAAATTTCTACATGTTTTGGTGCTTTCTCCTATAGTTCATCTCATACATGTTTTCCTCACTTTAGGTTACCTAAGCCTCACACACCAAAGCCTAGAAACAGACTTCTGTTGTTCACCCTCAAATGGACCTGACTCTCTGTATAACCATGATGTCATCATCTTCCTCCCAGTGTCATGGAGCTGCCTTCTGGCCAGTGGCACGGTGGGGACCACCTTTCTGGTAGGAGTTGGCCAAAGTGGGCAGGATGCTGCTTTCAGGCCATTTCACCTATGGATCCAAGCTAGCACCCAGTGCCTCCCGCTGCCCTTTCCTGTCCAGCCATCTCCTAAGTCCCAGGGTGCCTATTGAAGTCTGTGGCAGACACAAGTAGGTAGGGTTGCTCTTGAAACTGCCCGGGGTCCCAGCCCGTACTGCTCTGACTGGGGCAGGATGGCTCTGGCCTCTTGAGAAAAGGGCAGGAGGAGGAAGAGGTCCCCATCTGAAACAGGACAGCTTGTACCCCTAGAGCCGCCAGCAGACTCCCTCAATCACCTCCATCTCTTCAGAGGGGCTAGTTACTTGGAGGGGAGGGAAGGAGGGAGGCCCTGACACAAAAGAGGTTGTGGGAAGATGCCTTCAAGCCAAGGCTAATCTCTAGTGCAGCTCCCAGAAGGGAAGATGCTCTAGGACCTGGTCAGGACCTTTTGATTATTATTATTTTAAATAATTTTATTTATGAGAGAGATATATCAATTTGTTATTCCACTTATTTGTGCACCCATTGGTTGATTCTTGTATGTGCCCTGACGGGATCGAACCCACAACCTTGATGTATCAGGACAATGCTTTAACCAACTGAGGCACCCAGCTGGTGGGGCCTTTTTAATACATTTTAGTTTCTTTTCTTCTTTATTTTAAATATATTTTATTGATTTTTTACGGAGAGGAAGGGAGAGAGATAGAGAGTTAGAAACATCAATGAGAGAAAAACATCAATCAGCTGCCTCCTGCACACTTCCTACTGGGGATGTGCCCACAATCAAGATACACGCCCTTGACTGGAATTGAACCTGTGACCTTTGAGTCCACAGGCTGATGCTCTATCCACTGAGCCAAACTGGTTGAGCTAGTTTCTTGATTTTTAAAACTATGATTCCTCCTCCATGCAGGACATCTCCCACCCAAAGGGAGGCTTTAAAAAACCTTTTTTAAAAGTAAACCAGACTTGCAAAAAAGCACACTCACCACAAGATAGAGCTTGATAGATTTTCCCAAATCAAGCCTGTCTGTGTAGCCAGCACCTGGATCAAGAAGCACAGCATCTCCAGGTGGGTTTAGGAGAGCTGGTCTGGGGTAAATGTCTGGGAGTACTACCCGGGGCCACCATGTCTCCTTCATGCTGACACAGTGGTGGTGCCCAGTACAGCTTCCTCAGTGTCCACAGGGGATTGGTTCTAGCACCCTTCAGCCACCAAAGTCTGCAGTGCTCAAGTTCTTTATAGAAAACTAGAGACCTGTTGCTCAAAGAGATTCATGTAATAGGCGTTCCTTCCCTTGGCTTCCAGCACCAGTTTTCCTCTGGCACGCGGGACCCAGGCCTTCGCTCCGGCCAGAGTCTGCCTTCTTCATCTTTGCTGCAGACTCAGGCCAGAGTCTGCTGCCTTTGCCTTTGCTGCAGACTCCAGCTGGAGTCTGCCATCTATGCTGCAGACTCAGGCCGGAGTCTGCCATCTTCGTTTTTTGTGCTGCTCTTGTAGATCCCTTCGCTCCCCCACCCCCCTTATAGCAGGCATCTTGCCCCACCCAGCCACTCTGCTCGGGGAGCAGCTGGGTGGCTGCCATCTTTGGCCTTCTAATTTGATTATTCCCTCCTGATTGGCTGGTGGGTGTAATAGAGTGATGGTTTATTTGCATGTTTCTCTTTTATTAGTGTAGATGACATAGGATTTTGCATATAACATGTACATCTTCCTGTATACTTTAAATCATCTCTACATTATTTCTAATGCCTAATGCAATGTAAATACTCCGGAAATAGTTGTTATACTGTATTTCTGGGGGGATATTGACCAGAAAAAAGCCTGTACATCTTCAATACAGACATAATCATTGGAAGCTAACTAAATAGTGCACGTCACTAACAACTCAACTTCTTCTTTTCATATATTTTCAACTAGAGGCCCAGTGCACAAAATTGTGCCTGGGTAGAATCCCTAGGACTGGCCAGCGTTCTGGGCCAATCAGGGCCTTCCCTTTGCTGGCTGCCAGCCAGGGCCTTCCATCCCCCAGCTGCCATCCGGGGCCTTCCTTTGTTCTGCGCTGCCTCCTGGTGGTCAGTGCATGCCATAGCAAACAGTCGAACTCCTAGTCAATTGAGCTCCTGGTCAAACTCCTGAGGGGACAATTTGCATATTAGCCTTTTATTATTTACTAGAGGCCCAGTGCACAAAATTTGTACACGGGACGGGGGGTCCCTCAGCCCAGCCTGCTCCTTCTCCATTCCAGGATCTCTTGGGGCATGTCTGACTGCCAATTTAGGGTCAGGCCTAAACCAAGAGTCAGACATCTCTCTCCCAATCCAGGACTGCTGGCTCCTAACTACTCACCTGCCTGCCTCCTGATCGCCCCTAACCACTCTGCCTACCTGCCTGCCTGGTCACCTCTACCTGTTGTCCCCTGCCAGCCTGGTCACCTCTACTCACCCCTGCCTGCCTGGTCACCCCTAATTGCCCTCCCCTGCTGGCCTGGTCGCCCCTAACTGCCCTCCCCTGCTGGCCTGGTCATCCCTAACTGTTCACCCCTGCTGGCCTAGTCACCCCTAACTGCTCTCCCCTGCCAACCTGGTCCCCCTAACCACCTCTGCTTCAGGCCCCGCCACTGTGGCTTTGTCTGGAAGGATGTCCAGAAGGATGTCCGGAAGATATCTGGTCTAATTAGCACATTACCCTTTTATTAGTATAGATATGCCTGCGGGATCAGGCCTACACTGGCAGTTAGACATCCCTCTTGCAATCTAGGCTACTGGCTCCTAACCACTAACCTGCCTGCCTGCCTAGTCACTCCTAACTGCCCTCCCATGCTGGCCTGGTTCCCTAACTGCTCACCCCTGCTGGCCTGGTCGCCGCTAACTGCTCTCTCCTGCCATCCTGGTCACCCCGAACCACCTCTGCCTTAGCCCCCGCCACCATGGCTTTGTCTGGAAGGACATCTGGAAGGATATCCAGAAGATGTCTAGTCTAATTAGCATATTACCCTTTTAGTATAGAGAATGGAGGTTGAATCCACAGATGTGGAACCTGTGAAAACAGAGGATCAACTGTACTTACTAGTCAATTGATGGCTGGATGAGTGAAAGGAAACTTGGTTCTTACACTCTGGATATTTTCTATTGAACCTGTGGTGGTTTTGGGCATTAATGCTTCTTGGCCCTTAGTGATCAACTTGCAGAAGCACCTCTGCCCAGAGGACTTGATGGTGGCTGGCAGCAGAAGGAACCAGTGTGAGCAGAGCCTGTGATCTCAGAAGAGTTGAAATGTGACCGTTTCTGAGAGGGAATGCCAAGAACACTTCTGGAGACCACTTTCCCAAATACCCGCCCCATCTCCTGGGCCTGTTAGAAGTCTCCCAGGGCCAGAAAGACTCTCTCTCTTCCCATGCATGGTGCTTTGGGGGCTGGACATGGCCTCTACAGGATTGTGCTGGTCCAGAGCTGGGTCTTTCTGAGCGCTTCAGTGTCTCTGACCAGTTGAAGGCTTTGGCCAGGCCAGTTAGAGAGGTTTTGGGATGGAGAGCTCTTTCCTGAGAGGCAGGTCAGCCTCTTTTATGAGCAAGACTTTTGTTATCTCAAAAGCTAGGTTTTCATTAGGGTACATAAGCATCATGAGAAAAGTCCTCCATGCATGCACAGAAATTCCTGAAAGCCTTTGTAACTGACAGCTCTTATGTTTTCTCAGCTGTGGAAGGACATGTTGGGAGTGGCTAATTATAAAGATGGATCTTAAAACATCACCGTGTCAAAGTAGAGCCTCAGGAAGTGTCAGTGTAGGGAAGAGACTAGTGAGAACATCCTCAGGGGGCTTCTTCCTCTCAGCAGGCCTCTCTGTAAAGCTCACAGAGGACCTCAGAGTTTAGCAGAGCCTTTTCCTGGAGCGCTGATGTCTTTGGCAGCAGTGGATCGTGATACCTTCTCTGAAGGTTTTGTATCTCCCACACATTTTGGTTATTTCTTTGTTCCTGTTCCTGCCACTTGGAAGCTTAACCCAAAAGGCATTAGGTTTTGGTGTACTCCAGCATCCTTGCCTGAAAGGGAGGCTGCTGGTGCTTTTTCTGTAAATTGAGGAGAAACATTGGGGTCTGGAATACCAGGGTTCTAGATACCAGGGGCTCCAGCTCCTCCCAGTGAGAAACCCCCAGGATCCTTGGGAAGGACTCATTTCTGTTGCCAGTGGTGGTTCGGATAGGGAATGGAACCCAGCTAGGCTGGGCACTGTTTGGGTTGTTCCTGTCTCCCTGAAATGTCCTTAGAGGAATTTAGGGGTTCCTAGTCTCAAGCTAGTTTCCTCCAGCCAGACAACAGGAGTGGAGGCCCAGCAGGTGCTCCCTGAGCCTGGAACTGTTGGTGCAGGTAGATGCCTAGGTCTCATGGAGCAGGTTCCTTCTCTCATCCCTCTGTCATGGTTCCCTAGTTTTCCTGGAATCTGGTCTCTCCAGGGGCAAAGGGAAAGGCCTGGCCTATATTCAGGGAGACTTGGTATATAGGTTCCAGGCCCAGGTTATCCTGTGGGTCCCCTGCTTTTTCTTTAAAAAGTGTGTGTGTGTGTGTGTGTGTGTGTGTGTGTGTGTGTGTGTGTTTATTGATTTTTAGTGAGAGAGAAAGGAAGTTGGGGGGGCGGAGAGAAACATTGATGTGAGAAACGTTGATCAGCTGCCTCCTGCACACACCCCAAACAGGGTTCAAACCTGCAACCTGGGCATGTGCCCCAACCAGGAATCGAACTGGCAACCCTTCAGTGCATGGGATGATGCTTACCCAACTGAGCCACACTGACCAGAGCTCACTTGCCTTTTCTTATCCTCTCTGTCCTTCAGTGCTTCAAAATTTGAATAGCTAGGGAAGCCCAGTGATTCCTGATACTCACAAGCTCAGTCTCAAGTTTCTTTCTCTCTTGCTTGTTTGGATTCTTGGAATAAATCTGAGTTTCCCCCTAAAGGGTGATTTGAATTTCTTTGGGCTTCCAGCTTTTGCTGGCCCTGCTAAACATGATCTGTGGTGGTCCCAGGTTGTGAGGCTCGACATGCTTTCCTGGATCTGTACGTAGTTGTCAGGAAGAGGGAGTGTGTTCGTGAACCACTGGTGCCCTTCGGGTTAGCACTGCCCTTGTGTTGGCAAGGAGCTCCCCCACATATGCTGTGCTCCATTCAGATGCTTACATGAACCAGAGCCAAAGGAGCTGGACCCAGAGCTCAGGATGGAAGCTGCCGAGATAGTAGTCTGCTTCCCACATTGCTTGGGCTTTACCCCTCTCATCGTACAGAAATGCAACAGCCCTGGCCATATTTCCTTACCTCTGGTGGTACAGTTGCCTGACATGGTCTTTCTTTTCCCACTTTCCCAAGGTTCTCACAGTGTCACTAGAGGAGAGAGGACTGCCTCCCTCTCTCAGGGCTGCCCCAAGGGGTTACTTTTATTCACTGAGGTGGCTGACAGGGCCTTTGGGGTGCTAATTCAAGCACTGGGTGCTGGGGCACTTCATGAAATCACATTTTCAATTATATCCATTCTGTGTACCCTTTTGTGCAACCACCACCCCCCCCCCACCTTACAGTAAGCTCTTTATAGATGTGTTGTGTCCCTCCTCTCCCTCTGTCTTTGGGGCCCCTGTGGCCCAGTCAGAAGCTATTCATGAACTGGTACAGCTGATAGCCAGGCAGGGACCACAGCCAGGCTTCAGAGATGCCTACTGTGCCTTTGTCCTCCACCTTGCCTGGTCATTAGCAGCACTGGGAAGCCTTTTAGTAATTTCAGTGCCCAAGCCCTACCCCAGAAGCTTTGAGTCCATTTGAGAATGGAACCTCTATTTTAAAATCTTGCCAGGTGATCCCATTATTCAGCAAAAGCTGAAAATCATTGCTTTAAGTTCTAAGACCTCTGTCTTCCTCAAGCCTCTCTCTCCTCCCTGCTTCAGTCCCCAGGATGGGAGGTGGGGAGAAAGTGGGGGTGGTGGACATGATGGCCCACGGCTGTACTGCTTCCAATCTCCCTGAGGCAAACAGCAGCTTGTTCTCTCTTCATCTAGCTGCTGCCCTTTAGGCAGGAAAGCAGTTGATTCCTGTAGAACAGCAGCCCTCTCCCTTGTAGGAGGGGTAGCAGCAACTGAAGGCCTGGAGATCCAGAATGTGAAAATTTCCATATAAGGCCAGACTGCTCCAGTCTGCTGCCACCTCTCCAGCTGCCTCCTCCCAACCTGGGCCTGGTCTCCCAAATGACAGCTCTGAAGAGAGCTCTGATGGGGCTGGAAGCACAGCTTCTGCCAAAAAGTGCCTTTAGCCCCCTTTTTTCCCCTTCCTTCTATCTTCTTACTGTCTCCAGTTTCTCCCGTCCCTCTTATAAACTGACTTCCAAAGGAGGCTCAAACACTCAGGCTTAAGTATAAAATAGTCACCTAATATCTACTCTGCCCATTGCTGAGCACAGGTAGCCAGGAGCTGGGACAGCAGCTGCTCGGTAGTTCCCTGGGAAGGGAAGGAAATGTGTGCTTGGAAATGAGTGGAATCTGCAGGACTAAGGGCAAAGGGACTGCAGGAAGCACTGTGCACATGCTGAGAAAGTCCTTTCCACAGGCAGCCACCACACGTATGTATTGGGTTAGGCAGCTCAGCAATTAATGGCGCTGTGGGAGTGGAAGTTATAGACAAACAAAGGAGAGGCTAGAATTATCCATGTGATCCTGGATTAAGAGTTGAAGACGATAGTTTAGCTTAATAGAGACATACTAGTATAAAGAGTTATAGATCGAGGGAGGTATGTGTATATACAGGGTGATATATACCTATTTTCCTTGTTTTTTCAGCTGAGGCCTAGAGATAGCAAAACTCCAACGGCAAAGAGCACACCTAGTATCCATATCTTGGTTTCTACTTTCCTTCTCCAATGAAAGGAACAAAGGCTCTTTGGAGGAAAGGCAATTCTAGGACTGGGAAGTGAAGTGCCATTGGCATTGCCCTTGGGAGGGCAGGAAGGACCTTGTCCCTGGCCAGGAAGCCCAGGCTGCTGCCAGCCACAGACCAAGGGGAACTGGGATCATGGGAATGAAGCTAAAAAGTGGATGGACTTGGGTCCTGGTCAGAACATTACTAAAGGACTTCCTCTCCAAGGCCCTGGGCCCTCTGCCGGTTGTCCGAAAACATCCTCTTCTGCCTCTACAGTGAGGAGGTTGGATGATGGCAGCCAGTAGATGGCTGGCCAGGGAAATGACTGTCAAGGCTTCAGCTAACATTCTTCTCAGGAGTTAATAAGACTCTTTTTCAGACTGTTCTGTTTGGTTAAACCAAGGCAGCAGAACTAAAACAGGACTTGAGGAATAAGCCGTTCACCAGCAGTTTCATCAGCACCTTGAGGGCTGACAGCCTTCCACTGCCGCCTTCCTTCTGTCTTGAGCTTGATATGAGGCCAGATGCTTGCTTTAGGCCTCCTCCTTCAGGGTTATCCTCCCCTTCCTGTGCCTCACTCACTTACCTTCTGTCACCTGGCCCTGGGGAAGCATTTCTTACCTGGCCTATTCAAAATGGCTTCCCACCCCAAACTCCATTTCCCACTCTGGCTTCATTTTTCACGGTGGCACACACACCACCACCTCACAAGTTCACTCTATTTATGTTACTTGCCTGACTCTAGACTGGAAGGTCAGCTTTGTGAAGTCGAAGATTTTTGTCAGGTTTTTTTTTTCTTTTCATTACTGTATTCCTAATAGCTAGAATGGTCCCAGCACACAGTAGGTGCTTAGTAAATACCTGTTAAATGGATGAGTGCTGCTGGTGGCAGTCACTTTGCTTTTCTGAATGTTTTTCATATATCTGCAATGGAGATGATGCCAGCCCCAGGCTTATGAGAGCAAGATGTTTATTTATGGAGAAACCCTTCATAAAGTGCTGCCCCATCTCCCGTGGAACTGTCTTCCCCTCCAGAACTCCCCAGACATATCTGACCCTGTGCCACAAGGATCCTTTAAGACACTTGGTGTCTCTGGCCACTGTGTGCTGTGCTGTCCACAGAAATATTCATACCTGCACTGCAATGCTGATCGCACTAAAGTGGGTGCCATGTCTCACTCATCCCTATGTCCCCAGGGCCTGGCATCCAGTTCATGATTGTTGAATGAATGATTTTTTGAGGCAGTGTTTTTGTCTTGTATCCCCAGCCCTTCCTCATTTAGTCAACCCTCGTTCTTTAAGAGTAAACATTCCTGGCTCCTTCAGTCCATTCCTGCAGGACTCGATTTTGGACCCTCTCTCCACTGCTTGTTGTTTCTGTGAGCCAAGTTTTGTTTATTTCTGGCCTCTGTTGAATGCTGATTTGTGTGTGTCCTCTCCCCAAGCCACCTTCTCTGTATTCCTTTGTGGCAAGCACCGTTATGCTGGAGGAGGATGGTCTCCTTGTGGTGGGATTGGGGCTTCGTGCAGAGGCATTTCAGAGCAGTAGATAGAGCCTGGGAAGGAAACAAGGGAGAGAACCTGTCTCCAGGTTGTTTGTTAGCTGCCAATACCTACCCCACCCCTACCCAAAGAGACACAGGCCTCAGAAAATACTGGGCATTTCTGTTGGTGGCACAAGCACTAACCTCCCACTCCCAACCCACAATGTCTTTGCTTCCCTGGCTCCAGGAAGCTGTCTAGGGGCCTCTGTGGAGATGTCTGTGTCCATGGGCCATTTGACCCCTCTGGGCTCTGCTTCCTTACCTGCTGAGTACCTGAGGTTGTGATTCTCTGCTAAAAAGGAAGTGTTTCTGTTGAGAGGTGACATAAGACTGTCAGTATAACACACTGGTTTCATGATTGAGAATAAAGCTGAGTTCAAGTCCTTCTAGATCTTCCCTCTTTTCACCTTCCCTCATTCTTCAGACTCTGCCCTGTGGGACTGCGCCTGCACTGTCCTGCCCTGGATCTCCCTCCCCTGACCCACCACAGCTCTTAGCCCTGAGCCATCTCCAGTAGGCCTCCTCGGCTCCACCTAGTGGGACTCTTCTCAGGTTCTCTGTCCCTTTAGGTCCCATGATCTTGGGGACATCCCAGGGTTGCTGCTGGAACTGTTTTGTGTCCCAGGATTAGCTGCAGCCAAGGCTTGAGGGTGTTCGCTGCCTTTCTTCACATAGCCAGCTTATGACCCTGCCTTCCAGGTGGCCACTGGCTTCTGTCTCTGTCCCCTCTCTCTCTGCTGCTTCCCTTCTTGTCCTGCCTAAGTCCCATCACTTGTGATATCAGCCTAAAAGGATCTGTTTTCTATGAACACAGAGGTATAGAAATGCCTGGAATATAGGCCAAGTACAGAAAAATATAAGGAAATTTAGCTTTTCAGTTTAGCACCTATTCTACCTGAGTCACTGAGGCCCAAATTCTAGGGGTCATCCCTGGCTACTTTTTTTCTCACCAGCACACACCTGAAGTCCACTTGGCTCTACCGTCCGTATATCCCAAATCCTACCACTCTTCACCCATATGCCATTAGTATTCTGGCCCAACCATGTTTCCTCTGCCTGCCTCATTTGTCGGGTGTCAGAGTACTCTGTGAGCTAGTTAGGTTCCCTCCCTGTCTCACCTCCTTTGCAGATTACATCCCTGTGGCCTTCAAGGGCTCTCTTTATCCTACCAGCAGGTTGGCCTGCCAGCTTCTGCAGGCAGACCTAGCTCATCCCTGCTTCGGGGCCTCAAAACTTTTTCCCCCATTGGGCTTCTGCTTGGACTCTGGGTGTATACACTTCCCAGGCATTTTCTAGCCTTGTACCTGCTTTCCTTTCATTCCTATCACTTTTCACTCCCTGAAATGGGACAGTTCTTTGTTGTTGGTTTTTTTTTGCTTATATTTTTCTTCATCTCCATAAAAATAAAGTGAGCTTTTCCTGAGTGGGAGGGGAGATGGGGGGGAGACAGGGGGGCAGGTGGCACTTTGTCCTGTTTTCACCTCTATTCCTAGCACCAACCAAGAACAGTACCACCCCCTACCACCACCCCAAAAAATACATGCTCAGTAAGTGGCTCTGGTCTGTACCTAAACATTTGTGAGTGAATCCTAAGGTGATTATGTGGTCTTTTAGGCAGGGCCCTGAAAATTCCTCCTGTATTCAGTGGATGTGGTAATCAATGTGAAATGAAAGGAGCCAGGCTCTTAGGATCAGATGTACTTCCTCCAGGAGTCTTCTAGGTCAGCTCTCAAATTGTGTGACTTCACCAGGAACAGAGGCTGAGACCAGGGACTGAAGGGCCAGGGAGGAAGAAAGTGCCCAGGTGCCAGGTAGAAACCAAGTCAAGCTGAACTATGAAAATGGGGTTTAGTGGTTTTGCTGATGGGGGAAAAGATCAATTTACTTCAAGGGTTGGAGCTAAGGAAATAAGCTTTCTGGGTAAACCAGGGCAGTGTACTAAACTGTACCAATTCTCCTTAAGGGAGGAGGCTCATACCTATTAACAGGTGCTCATGTATATGTATATGTATATATATATTTTTTTAATTAAATCTTTATTATTCAGATTATTACATTTGTTTTTCTTTTTTCCCCTCCATAGCACCCCTCCACCCAGCTCCCACCTTTCCCTCCCTCCCGTTGACCTCATCCATAGGTATATGATTTTTGTCCAGTCTCTCCCTGTATACCCCTCACCCCTTTCCCCCTGAGAATTATCAGTCCACTCCCTTTCAATGCTCCTGATTCTAGTATATTCACCAGTTTATTCTGTTGATCAAATTTTTAATTCACTTAATTTTTAGATTCACTTGTTGATAGATACGTATTTGTTGTTCATAATTTTTTGACTTTAATCTTTTTCTTCTTCCTCTTCTTAAAGAGTACCTTTCAGCATTTCATATAATACCGGTTTGGAGTTGATGAACTCCTTTAGCTTTTTCTTCTCTGTGAAGCTCTTTATCTGCCCTTCAATTCTGAATGATAGCTTTGCTGGATAGATTATTCTTGGTTGTAGGTTCTTCCTGTTCATCACGTTGAATATTTCTTGCCACTCCCATCTGGCCTGCATCGTTTCTGTTGAGAAATCACCTGACAGTCGAATGGGTGCTTCCTTGTAGGTAATGAACTGTTTTTCTCTTGCTGCTTTTAATATTCTCTCTTTGTCTTTTGCTCTTGGTATTTTAATTATGATGTGTCTTGGTGTAGTCCTCTTTGGATTCCTTTTATATGGGGTTCTGTGTGCTTCCTAGAGCTGTAAGTCTATTTCTTTCACCAGATGTGGGAAGTTTTCAGTCATTATTTCTTTAAATAGGTTTTCAGTATCTTGCTCTCTCTCTTCTGGCACTCCCACAATTCTGATGTTGGTACGTTTGAAGCTGTCCCAGAGTCTCCTTACATTATCTTCACATTTTTGGATTCTTTTCTCTTCTTGCTTTTCCAGTTGAGTGTTTTCTGCTTCTTTATATTTCAAATTTTTGACTTGATTCTTGCCTTTCTCTAGTCTGCTGTTAGGACTCTGTATAATATTTTTTATTTCAGTCAGTGAATGTTTAATTTTTAGTTGGTCCTTTTTCATCTTTAGTTGGACCTTTACCATCTATAGTTGGCTCTTTTGCATCTCTAGTATGTCCTTTTTCATCTCCTCTTGGGACTTGATAAATTTATCCATCTTTTCTAGCATATTCTTGAAAAACCTTATAAGCGTAGTTTTGAACTCTATATCCAGTCGTTTTTTTTCCTCCATTTCTTTTGTTTGTACTCCCTTCCCTTGTCTCGGCATTTTCACTATGTCGGGGAAACTTCTGTGTTGAATTCAGCCTTATGAAACCAGGCGTGCAAAGCCGCAGAAGCCTCTGTTGAGCTTGGGATGGGTGGAGTCTCAGGGCTTAAGGGACCGCCTTGCCTTCCAGTCGGCCCCGCCCTCCACGGCCCCTGAGTCTCACATGGCTGGGTAATGGCTGGAGCGGTCCTTGTGTGCCGCGCCTGCAGTGCCTCTAACTGCTGCCTTTCCAGCTCCCCTGTGCCCCAGCACCACAGGAATCTAGGTCCCCAGGGTTTCACCCGAAACTGGGGCTTAGTGGACTCAGAAGTGGCACAGTTGGGAGGGTCTGTCTCCCGCCCACTCGAGAAAGTCAGCGGCACAATCAGCAATCTGTCCTTCGCGCAGTGCCGTGCGCACCGCCACCAGCCCTCTGATCTTTTGCGACTCCCCTAAATTTCTGGCACTTCTCCCTTTTCACAGTCCAAACTCACCCTGTATGAGTTTCAGTTGGATCTGGGGTTTAGTGTCGTAAGAGAAGAGGTTCAATGCCGTTGGGAGTCTCCGTTTCCCTCCCGCCAGAGAAAGCCAGCCAGGTACTCCGGCACCCGCTCTCTCCGCGTGCGCGTCTCCGTACCTCGGCTTTTTACAGCTCCTCTGGGTCTCCGTGAGCCCCTCTCTTTCCTTCTAGCTGTAGAACTTCCACTCAGCCAGCTTTCCTGTGGTTCTGGATGATGTCCGTTCTGTCTTTTAGTTGTAGTTTTGAAATTGTTGTGCGAGGCAACAGTGTAGGTGTTTACCTATGCCGCCATCTTGGATTCTCTCCTATATGTATATTTTTATTTCTGTCAGAAAGGAAGGGAGAGGGAGAGAGATAGAAACATCAGTGATGAGAGACAATCATCAATCCGCTGCCTCTGCACACCCCGCCCTGGGGATCAGGCCTGCAACCTAGGCATGTGCCCTGTCTGGGAATCGAACCTGGGACCCTTCAGTCTGCAGGCCGACTCTCTATTCAATGCATACCGGCCAGGGCAACTCATGTATATGTAGCATGCACCTGAGATCATCACACCTTCTGTTAGCATAGGTAACCAGATATTGATAAAGGAAGGGAGCAAAGGAAGTCAGACATCATTAAGCATAGTAAATGAGGGAGCATAATCCTGCTTAACCAGTAAGCAACAGCTTCACCCACTCCAAGGGATGGCATCATTGCTCAGCCAAGGGAATTAGCACATTCCCTGCCCCACCATACATCACCCCACCCTCTGATTGTGGGGAGAGTGTTGGAAAGTAAGCATGCACATGCACAGTGGAAGCCAAAATGGCCACTGTGTAGCCTGGAAAAAGGATTGGTTAGATAAGGGACATAGAACCCATCTAGATCTAGAAAATAGATTGGTTAGGGGGTGGAGCCATTAGAAGCTCAGGAAAGCTTGGGAAGTTAATTGATTAATTAAAAGAATCATCAGGCTGTCCCAAGTCTGAGATAATATAATCAGCCTAACAAAGAAGCTTTCTCTCACTTAGTGACGTGCTTTGTAACATGTGCCCCGCTGCCCCAAGTGCAGGCCTGAGCACAGTGCCAGCCAGGGACAGGCTGCACTAGCTGGATGGGGACAGATGGGAGCTAACTTCAGCATGGCACAGCACTTTTGGACACTGGATTGATGAAGACAAGATTGGACTTTCCCCATGGTGGACAGATGGAGACAGGACACCACAAACTCAGAGGCAATCCTTTGATTTTGCTTCTGTGATGAGTCTTACACCAGGCCTCAGTCTTCATACGTGGGCCTCCAGTTCTTTTATCATTCAGGTGCAACTGTGGTGTGGGGTATTGATATCCTATAGCAGAGGAAAGCAGCAAGATTGGGGCAGGTAGAAGCTCATGCTCTGGGCTCCCACACTTTTTTGTATCTGGCAGGATGTTGTTCCTACTTTTGAGCTGAGGGTGGGGTAATGAGGAAAGATAGGAAGCTGGGGGAGGGTCAGTGCCCACTGAGGACTCTGTTCTATACCCGCTATGGAGGACTTCACATAAGTCCACAATGAGTTGGGCCAGAGTTGGCCAGGCTTCCTCTGTAGAATGACCACTTCCACACAAGAGCATGTTGGCCTAAATGAGACACTTCTTTCTGCCTAGAATCCCAAGTTGCCCTGGACACTTCTCTCTCTCTCTCTCTCTCTCTCTCTCTCTCTCTCTCTCTCTCTCTCTCTCTCTCTCTCTCTCTCTCTCTCTCTCTCTGTGTGTGTTCAAATATGCGTAACATAAAATTTACCATATTAACCATTTTTAAGTGTGTAATTAAATGGCATGAAATACATTTACATTGTTGTGCTGCCGTCACAACCATCCGTCTCTAGACTTATCAAACAAACTCCATAGAAGTTTTGTTTATCCATTTAGCCCTTTGTCCTCTCTGTGTCAGATCCAAGTGGACTCTTGGGTTGCTTCCACCTTTTGGCTATTGTGAATTTGCTGCTATGAACATGGTGTACAAATATCTGTTTAATACCCCGATTTCAATTCTTCTGAGTATATGCCTAGAAGTGGCATTGATATGGTAATTCTATGTTTAAGTTTTTGAGGACCTGCCAAATGGTTTTGCACAGCAATTGTACCATTTTGTCTTCCCACCAGCAATACACAGGGTTCTAATTTCTTCATATCCTCGTCAACACATATTTTCAGCATTTTTATTATAACCAACCTAGTAAGTATGAAGAGCTTCATATATCATTGTGATTTTAATTTGCATCTCCCTAATAACTAATGATGCCAAGTGTCTTTTCATGTGCTTATTGGCCATTTGTATATCTTCTTTGGAACAATGCTTATTCAAGTCTTTTAAGTTGTTTTTTCTTATTTATTTTTTGCTGTTAAGTTGTAGGAATTCTTTTTATATTCTGTATACTAATCCTTTATCATATACTAGAGACTCAGAGCATGAAATTTGTGCACAGGGGAGGGGGGGGGGCGGTGTCCCTCAGCCCAGCCTGTACCCTCTCCAATCTGGGACATCCCCCTCACAATCCAGGACTGCTGGCTCCCAACTGCTCGCCTGCCTCTGCCTGATTGCCCCTACCTGCTTCTGCCTGCCAGCCTGATCACCCCCTAACCCAGTGGTTCTCAACCTTTCTAATACCGCTTACCTTTTAATACAGTTCCTCATGTTGTTGTGACCTCCAACCATAAAGTTATTTTTGTTGCTACTTCATAACTGTAATTTTGCTACTGTTATGAATTGTAATGTAAATATCTGTGTTTTCTGATGGTCTTAGGTGTCCCTGCTAGTGGTTCTTAACCTGTGGGTTGAGACCCACAGGTTGAGAACTGCTGCTGTAGAGCCTAAGACCATCGGAAAACATAGATATTTACATTACAATTCATTAACAATAGCAAAGTTATAGTTATGAAGTAGCAACAAAAATAATTTTGTGGTTGGGGGTCACCACAACATGAGGAACTGTATTAAAGGGTCACGGCATTAGAAAGGTTGAGAACCACTGCCCTAACCACTCCCCTGCCAGCCTGATCGACACTAATTGCTTCCCAGCCGGCCTGATTGCCCCTAACTGCCCTCCCCTGCAGGCCTGGTCCCCCCCAACAGCCCTCCCCTGGTCCCCACCCCAACTGCCCTCCTCTTCTGGCTTGGTCACCCCCAACTGCCCTCCCCTGCAGGCCTGCCCCCTCCCCCAACAGTCCTCCCCTGCAGGCCTGGTCCCTCCCAACTGCCCTCCTCTTCTGGCCTGGTCACCTCCAACTGCCTTCCTCTGCTGGCCTGGTCACCTATAACTGGTCATAACTGCCCTTCCTTGCCATCCATCTTGTGTCCACATGGGGGCAGCCATCTTTGACCACGTGGGAGTTGCCGTCTTAGGTCTTGGAGTGACAGTCAGTTTGCATATTACTGTTTTATTAGATAGGATTCTATAGGATGTGATTTGCAGATATTTTCTCCCATTCTGTGGATTGCCTTTTCACTCCGTTGATAGCATCCTTAACTGCATCAAAGTATTTAATTTTGACAAAGTCCAGTTTATCCCACTTTTTCTTATTGCTTATGCTTATATTGTCATATCCAGTCATTATCAAATCCAATGCTATGAAGCCATTGCCCTTGGTCTTCTAAGAATTTTATTGTTTTGTTCTTAGATTTAGGTCTCTGATCTGATCTGGCTGAGTTCATTGCTGTGGTGGGCATTTGGTTCTTGTGGAATTCTGCTCCCATGCTGGTTGGGTGGAGCGAGGAGGTTGTAAATGATTTTACCCTCTGTTCCTCGACCTGGTCTTAGGGTGAGATAGGCCTTGCCTGGGGGTGATGGCTTCCCAAAGGAACTCCCTTGGTGGACACCCTTTGCCATTTAGGGGGAGCCTGGGTATCTTGTTGCCCAGCCAGCAGCCTGGGTCAGTAGGCAAGTCTGACATAGCATGTGGGAGAAGAACTTCTTGGCCTTGGCAATAAGTAAAAAGAGTCTTTGTTGTGTTCTTTTTTCCTTTACCAAAAAAAAAATAATAATAATAATTTAACTGACCCTGACAGTGCCCCAGGAATGCAGGGAGTTTGTCTGGTCAACAGAACCCCGAATGGGTCCCTTCTACAGTCTCCCACCAGCTCCACCAGAACCTCAGCATGTTCAGTATTGGCCCACTACTCCTCCTCCTTCCCACAGCTCTGAGGTTGCAGGTCCAGTGTGGGTATTGTGCTGGGCACAGCTCCTGTTGCTGCTTGGGATTAGAAAATGCTCCCCTGTGTAATGGGTCCTTCTGTTGAATCCATAGTAACCCCGACTGCTCAGAAAGCCCACCTGCTCCTGGAGGGGCCAGAGCAGAATTCGGAAAGAGGGGCTTCTGAGGGACAGGAGTGTTGTTCCTAGCAGGGCCACCCTCAGCAGAGCTTAGCTCCTTAGGGATGGCCTGACCATGCTGCTGTGGTCTCTTCCTTCTCCTGGGCCAAGGATCACATGCTCAGGTGGGCTGGGAGTTGGAAAACTGGACTCCATCCTTGTGCCTCTCTGGCCTGTTTCCATGTCTGGAGTGTAGGGCAGAAGGAGGGTGTCTAGCACCGTCCAGCCCTGAGTTGGAGGCAGTAGCTAGTGTTCTTCCCACAGGAACCCAAGTGGATCTGCACAGGTTTCCTGCAGGGCCCAATCCACTGGCCGCCACACCCAGCTAGTTATTTTCTATATCTCTGCAATATTTTGTTTTATTTTTAAGTGTACAAGCCATTAAGTATATTCACAGGATTGTACAATCATTACTACCATCTAATTTTAGAACATTTTTATTCCCCTTCCCCCAAAGAAATCCTACGCCCCTTAGTTATCACCACCAATTCTCCATCAGCTCCAAACAACCACTAATTAATCTGCTTTCTGTTTCCTATTTTGGACATTTCATATAAATGGAATTATGCGGTATCGCTACACCCACCTCTTGCCTTTCAACTTTATCATCTTCTAGTTGCTAGGGGTGGTGGCGGCAGAGTAGTACCATGAGCCCCTGGAAGTGGAATTCTCTTTCTGGGCACTGAATCTCCTTCAGGCCCTCCATCTCATGCCCCTCAAATAGTGGGAGGGAATTACTGTCCATCCTTTCCACGTGCATCATCTTACTATTCGCTTGACAACCATGGGATTTAGTAAGGTTGGCTATTCCTATTTTATAAATAAAGCATATTTATAAGTAGAATATATATTATATATTATAAATGAAGCTGCAATATAATTTTAGAGGGTTGATTTGTTCCATATAACATTCAAAAATATATACTGAAGTTCATTTGGGGCTGTGACAACATAGGGCTAACATATATATATATATACACACACACACACACACACACACACACACACACACACACACACAGTATTGTTTTATCAAGGACCTCACAGTCTAGCATAGAGAACAGATGGACAGGCTCATAAGTGGACTAGGGGCTACAGGATAACTATCCAGGAACAGGGAGAAGTGAGGCAGGAGGTCAGCCTGTTTAGTCTCCCAGGCCTATGAACAGGGGCAGAAGGTGAGGCCAGGGTTGTTGAGGGCCCCAAACACAGGGCAGAGATCTTGGGCTTGAGACCCTTGGAACAATTGAGGCAGAGTATGGCTGGGCCAGATCTATACTTGTGAATGGTCTTTCTGGGGCCACTCCTGGTGACTACAGGGAGACCATTGTAAGCAAGGCTGGCGTTGCCCTGTTTTCTTCCTGTCTGAATGGTGCTGAGGATCCAAGCGCTGGGCCTGGGGGATTAGCATTCGCAGATTGCACCGCTTCTGCCGCAGAACAGATTTCAGGGTTGAGGCTCCCATCTCCTTGACTTGGTTTGGATCAGCAAGAAGTGGGATAAGGAGATTGTGGGCCAGAAACTCATTTTTATGAGTTGGGTGCTCCATAGGACAGACATCCTCTCACGCCTTTTCCATCTGCTGGAGTGTGACCAGGAAATTAGACTGATCTTCCCAGAGTCTCGAGTGGGGAGCCAGCAAGGCCTGGAGAATGTATGCCAGCTGCTTGCCCTGGGATAAACTTCTTGATTTGACCCAGCATTTACAAGAGTCTACTGTTAGTCTACTGTTAGGGCCAGCTCTCTCTCCCCTCTCAGGGGCTCAGTGATGGGTAGAGTATCTTCCAGTCCAGCTAGGCCAGTCCTCTCGTTCCCCTATCAGCCTCCTTTCTGTCATGGGGTAGGAGAGAACTGTGCCCTAAGTTTTCTTCCCATCTTCCTGGGGCAAGCATTCAGGCAGAGCATATTGAAGAAATTGTGTTCTTACGCCATCCTTGCCGTGGTGGGGAGTGTGTTTGCACTAAGAAACGGGGGGAAGCAGCCTGGGTTGTGTGCAGCTTGGAGCCCTTGCTTCACAGTATCACCTCTAGTAACAACTGTGGAGTGAAGGATTGTTTTATTGTGATAAAATACACATAACATAGAAATTCACCATTTTAACTACATTAAAATGTACAGTTCATTGATATCTAGTACAGTGGTACCTCGAGATACGAGTGCCCTAACATATGAGATTTTTGAGATACGAGCCTTCGAGCGAGCGATTTTTGCTTTGAAATATGAGCAACATTTGAGATACGAGTAATCGCGCGGATCGGCCGGCTGCACACGACCCATCAGTTTACCGCGACTCGAGCGTCTCATAGTTTCCCACGCCTCAGTCAGTGTGCTTGTTTACCTCGTTGTCGAAGCATCTTTTGTGCATTTACATACTTTATCACATTTCTTTTTATAACCATGGGTCTGAAGAAAGCGAGTGGAAAGGTCAGTGCTCAGAAGAGGATGATGTCTATTGAATTAAAGCGTGAAATCATAGAAAAATATGAGCAAGGTGTGTGAGTGGCTGACTTGACGAGGCAGTACGGGCGTAGTACTTCAACGATATGCACTGTGCTTAAACAGAAGGAGTCGATAATGCCAGCTAAGGGCGTTACAATAATTTCTAAGCTCCGTAGCTCTCTCCATGAAAAGATGGAGAATCTACTGATGGTGTGGGTGACAGAAGCAGCTTAAAGGAGATACATTAACACAGGGCATCATATGCGAGAAGGCGCGAGCGATTTACGGTGATTTGCTGGTGCAGACCCCGCGCACTTCCACGGACGAAGCATCGAAAGACTCATTTAATGCCAGTAGAGGCTGATTTGATAACTTCAGGAAAAGATCCGGCATTCACTCTATTGTCAGGCATGGTGAGGCAGCAAGTTCGGATGTGAAGGCAGCTGGGGATTCGAACTGGTAGAAGCCAAAGGATATATCCCCCAGCAAGTCTTCAACTGTGACGAGACAGGGCTTTTCTGGAAGAAGATGCCGAATAGGACTTATATAACGGCAGAGGAGAAGGCAATGCCAGGCCACAACCCTATGAAGGATAGGCTAACTCTTGCACTGTGCACCAATGCGAGTGGCGACTGCAAGATCAAGCCTCTGCTCGCATACCATTCGGAAAACCCCAGAGTCTTTAAGTCACATAAGATTTTAAAAGATAAACTGCAAGTTATGTGGAGGGCAAACCCGAAGGCATGGGTCACCAGGCAGTTCTTTGTGGAGTGGGTAAACCTGGTTTTCGGCCCTTCTGTTAAGAAATATCTACAGGAAAACAACTTAACCATGCAAGCCCTCCTCGTCCTCGACAATGCTCCTGCTCACCCACCGAACCTCGAAGATGAACTCCTCGAAGAGTTCAAGTTTATAAAGGTTGTCTACCTACCTCCCAACACCACTCCTATCCTGCAGCCCATGGATCAGGAGGTGATTTCTAATTTTAAAAAGCTGTACATCAAGCACCTGTTCCTGCGCTGCTTTGAGGTGATGGAGAACACAAACCTCACCCTTCGAGAGTTCTGGAAGAACCACTTTAACATCGTGATATGCCTCAGAATTATTGATCGGGCCTGACTGGGTGTTACAACAAGGACTTTGACCTCTGCATGGAAGAAGCTGTGGCCTGAGGTCGTAGCCGAAAGGACCTGCGAAGGATTCGAACCCGAGGTGCCAGTGGAGGAGATGATAGTGTCTCTGGGAAAATCCATGGGCCTGGAGGTAGATGAGAGAGATGTGATTGAGCTCGTCGAGGAACACTCTCTGGAACTCACCATGGAGGAGTTACAAGAGTTGCAGTCTTAGCAACATGCGGAGGTTCTCCAAGAAATTGGTTTCGAGGAGGAGCCAGAGGTGGAGGAGATCTCTACAAGTGAGATAAAGGAGATCTTAGGAATGTGGGAGAGGGTGTCACACTTCGTGGAAAAGAAACACCCCGAAAAAGTTGCTACTGGTCTTTGCATTTCTGGCCGATTTCAAAAAAAACGTGTCCAACGAGGTTTGCCTCTTCCTCCCTTTCAGAATGTTTCTGAAATGGGTGAGGCAAGTTTCATTGAACAGCTGCGATGCACGACCAGTAGCAATTAAGTTCAGTGAAGAATAGTTAAGTTACATTCAGTTTAGGGATAAAGTGTAGCATTAAGAGTGCAACGAGTAGGTAAATACACTTTATAAAACTAGTTTATTCCTTTACATTCTCTTTTATTATGTTTTTATACAATATTTGTCATTTATAAATACACTTTTCTTATTCAAAAACACGTAACAAGAACAACTGGGGTGGCATTTTGGGAGCTGGAACGGATTAACGACATTTCAATTGATTTCAATGGGGAAATTTGATTTGAGATACGAGCAACTTGATATACAAGCAAGGTTACGGAATGAATTAAACTCGTATCTCGAGGTACCACTGTACATTTATAATGTGCCACCATCACCAATATTTAGGCCAGAACTTTCTCAGCACTCCAGATGGAAATTTCATGCCCATTACGCAGCCCACTCCTCAACCCCACTCCCCACCCATCTGACACTGTCAGGAGCAGGGTTCTACAACCACAAAATCTCAAGGTCAGAAAGAACTTTTCAACCATTAATCTGTTTCTTGTCTGTGGATTTGCCCTTTCTGGGTGCCAGGGACAGGGTGCAGTACTCAGCAGATGCTCCCTAAGGGACACCTTCCTTCCATAGAGAATGCAGGTTCAGCTTCCTCAGTCCCAAAGAAAGGATGTGGGGTCTCCTTGGACCTGTCTTGAGTGGCCTAACCGAGCCTCCAGTGGTCACCAGGCCTGTCTGTAAGGGAGCTCTTGGGCACCATTATCATTACCTTTGGGGAGGATAGGGAAGTTGCATTCTTGCCTGGATCCCATTGTGAGCACCACAAGCTCAGCAAACCCCTCACTAGATTAGGCCTGATGGCCTGTCCACTGGTTCTGCCAGTAACCTTGAACATGACTGCAAATGGTTGCAAGGACCAGGGAGAAAAGACATAAGAAGGGGAGAGACAGACTGTCTCAAGCGGCTCCACAGGCACCAGGTCCCTTCCCCACTCATCCCCAGCTTAAATATCTGCAAATTGGGTCTATCAATGCCTGCCTCCTGAGGCTGTCAACAGGGTGAATGAGGCATACCTGGAACTCCTTGTTTAGAGCCCTGCCCAGCCAAGTAAATAATTACTATGATTCTTGCTGCAAGAGCTTTCAATGAAAGGTAGATTCTTTCTTTTTTTTAATAATATATTTTGTTGATTTTTTTACAGAGAGGAAGGGAGAGGAACAGAGAGTTAGAAACATCAATCAGCTGCCTCCTGCACACTCCCCACTGGGCATGTGCCTGTAGCCAAGGTACATGCCCTTGTGGGTATGTGCCCGCAACCAAGGTACACGCCCCCGACCGGAATCGAACCTGGAACTCCTGGGTCCTCAGGCCATTGCTCTGAGCCAAACTGGTCAGGGATGAAGAGTAGATTCTGTATGCCTTATCTGGAGCATGTAGAACCCTGCTTCTGACAGTGTCAGATGTGCTGGCTGGCTGCTGGCACCAGTGTTTTTCCTACTCTTTAAGTCAGTTTTGGTGAATATGGCAGAATAATGCAAAATGCATACATACAGTAAAAATGTTCCATAATTTTCAGTTCATGTGTGTGCATGCACATATGTGTTTGTTCATCCCAGTATGAAATGCACAGTTCTCGGTCAGTTATGGTTAGATGAGTTTGAGAAATACATGAACTATTGCAGGAACTCAGACAGTGGATGTGCTTGAACTTCACCTTGAAAAGTTCTTTCTGACCTTGAGATTTTGTGAGTGCTTCTTTGCCAAGGGAGGAAGCCTTTGTTTTTGTGGGACTCTTGTTTTCCCTGAATGGGGAACAAGACGATTCCCATTCCATATGAGCCGCCCCCAGTTCTAGAAGCACAACTGCCTGAAGGAAAGCCTCCACCCCTCCACCCTCGTACCCCCCTTGATAGCCCTAAATGGCCCCTCTGTATTTCTGTCCCACTTTCCTCTTCTTTCCTCCTGGCTCAAAGAAGCTCACCTTCTCAAGCACCCAGGGTTTTCCCTAAAGCACACTTCCTTGGCCAGGGGTGGGCATGGAGGATCCCAAGGTGGTAAAGATTGTCCTAAATGGGCCTCTGATAGGTGCCAACTGCAATGGGCAGAGGTTCCCTTGGCCTCTTGAGGGCCAACAGGCAGAGGATAAGTAGGAAGGCTGGTTCTCAGCAGGGTGGTCATATCCCTGGAAAAAGACCCAGGTCTTGTGCCCTCCTGCTTGGTCACCTCCTGCTTAAACCATCCACCGCTCTCTAACAGCTCTGCCATCTTAGCTAGTGTAATATGGAGGCAGAAGAGGACCAGAGATCCCCAGATGGCTGCAGGGCTATCAGTGCCATCACTGGGCATGGACGGAATCCATAACTGGCAATATAGCAGAGTTAGATGCCCTGAAGACAGACATACCTCTTTTGGGGAATGAGCAGGCAAAAGTAGGTAATGCTCAGCCTTGTAGGAGGCCTGGATTTCTAACCTCTAGAAGTGCAGAATGTAGAACAGGGAGATTGTAGGCAGAGCTGGCTTCTCTGCTGACAGCAAAGGGGTGAGGGGTTGCCTCTCTCTCGATTCCGGTTACAGCCTAAATATTTGCCCTTGCTCTCCCAACGGGAGGTCTCAGCATAACTGTGAAATGGATTGTTAAGGAGCAGTTCTCTCTCCTCAGAGTGTTGAGAATGAAGAGCAATGTGACGCCTCATGGACAGAGGTGGGGGAGCCAGACAGGGGCCAGAGGTTCTCTGGAGACCCCAATGGATTTGCCCGTTCTGGGTGCCCAGCTCTGTGAGTGTGGGAGGCACAGCTGCGTGTGGAGTAGGGGCAAGTGGGTGACAGCATTGCCAGTCTTGAAGGTGGTGGGAATCATCGGTGAGAGGATGGGAGGGACCAGGGGCGTAGTATAGAAAGCCCACATACAGCAGATGCAGCACGCGTGCTGCTGGGAGACTCAGGCACTGTTTCCATGGCAGATACTAGTGCTTTTCCTTCGTTCCTGACTGGTTTATTCTCTGCTTTGTTTTCTGTGTATGTAATAGGACTAGATGGTGCTGCTGCATAAGTAATATTTAAGGAGGCATGAAGAGGTTGTAATTGTAAGTCCTAACACCTGGGTCATAAATAAATATTCATTTCTTCAGTCTTGGCTTGTTATGCCATTGTCTTTTATTGGCACTTCTGAAAGAAAGTAGATCCCTCATTTACACACAAAGACACTGAGGCCCAGAGGAGTCTGGCACTGCTATTGGTGAGAGTCCTGTGACCAAGTCCAGCTTCAGGGCTGGCTGTGAAATCTTGTCTATAGCTGGTGGCCGTATGGCCTGTGAAAACAATTACTGGCAAGAGGGAATAGTGAATATAGTTTGGTAAGTTTGAGCCCCGGAACATAGTATTTAAAGAGGAGTATATGCCTCCCAGGGGCCCTCAAGACCAGCAGTTGCCAACTGGTGGTCTGTGTTCCACTGGTGGTCCGTGAGGTCTGAATGGTTGGCGACCACTGCATTAGATGATCCCGAAAAAAGAAAATATTGTAATTTCTGTTGATGTTTTATTGTTCCCACTTAACTTGCCTGTGTTATACATGTGTTACAGTTTTTAAGTTATTGGTTCTATGATATAGACAGATAACTTACCTAATCTGTGCATCTGTGTCATAGGTGGTGTATCCCAGCAGCATTATGAGACCACAGGCCAGGGGTTAGGGTGGGCATCGAGGCCAAGTGAGGAAATTGCCTTGGGAAAGCCCTCCTGCCTTCGCCTCTCTCCACTCTGCTCTTGCTCCTGGCTCATCCGGAAACAAGGCCATGTTGTGCCTACACCTCACAGCTCCTGGCCTAATCCTCACAATGGTCCACCACACCAGTGGCCTTTCCTCACTACAAGAGGCCCCAACTCAGAGATACTGAGCCTTGTCAGTGCCAGCAAGAGCGTGCACTTTGGGGGAGGGGGCTTGGGCGCAGAGCTCTCAGAGGGCAGAGGCTGCCAACCTTGCCAAAGAGAGTATGATGCCAGAGAAGGCCTGGGATTAGAACTTGCAAAGAGAGAAGGGGCTGGAGCCAGAGCCAGGAGTTGGGAATACTGGGAGGATCGTGCAGGCTCTGCCCTGGGCTGGGTGTTGTGTTCTTGTGGCTGTGGAACAGCTGTCATCTGGGGAGGGGAGCCCAGACTTTAGGTACATGTGGTTCTCCCCAGCCAAAGGCAGGTGTCTGGGTCCCAGGACACCTTCTTTGCCCTCTGCTCCTAAGAGCCCTTCGTCCCCCTTTTTGGTTACAGGAAAACCCACCAAGTTCCTCTTTCCAGTCCAAAGACCCTCCAGGAATGCCTGGGAGAGGTACTGTGAGGCTGCTTCCCTCCTGAGAGAACTTGCTTTATGTGGTTATGGCCCACCCTTAGAAGTTGGACTCTTGCCCCACTTCCTGTCCCTACCTAGAGGTCATTTCTGAGGCAGGATGTTCTTTGAACACATAGCTGAGGGTAAAAGCTCTTTCCCCACCTGAAGGTGGAGGCCTCCCTGCAAGCCCATGGCCGGTCCTCAGGCCTGGCCACCTCCATCCTGAGCTGGACTCAAGGATGACTGACTGAGCCAGGAGCCCTATAATAAAGGTGATGGGAACTGACTCCTTCCACCTCCTAAGGGCCAGAGAGCGGGCAGCCGAGTCAAAGCAAGAGCTCTGGGAACCCAGCCCAGCTCTGGTGATGAGGGAAGTGGCGGTGCTCAGAGGAGCTCCTAAGGCATCCTGGAGAACTACAAGTAGAGCACCTGAGCTCAGGCTGGAGCCTTGGGAACTCCACCTTCCTTCCGGTGGACACACAAGAGACTGTTTCCAATTGCAGGCAGTCCACCAGACCCAGTGTCCTGACTCTCAGACCAGACCCTTCTCTCGGCCTTGGCTCAGAGAGCTCCCAGCTGAGTGGCACCTACTCGGAGGTCTAGGAGGGATGCTCACAGTGAAGCAACCCCAGAATGCTGCCATTGCCTTTCTCCCACTGCTATCTCACCAGGAACTGGACTGGGGATATGCCAAACTCTTGGGGCCACTCAGTGGAGAAGCTGACAGCTGCCCTGGAGCCCCCCCAAAACCATTCCAATTTCTGAGCCATGACAACCTGTCTCCTTTCCTAAAGCATCATCATGTGCGAGACCAAAGGGTGCGGGCTGGCAGGTTATCTTTAGGAAGGACCTCTTAGTTAAGTTTTCACCTCAGTAGGGATTTTTAAAGCCTTCTTTTCTTGTTTTTGGTTTTCTACCCCTAATTTCAATGTCTTAACAGCTTTGCTCTCAGAAAAGGAGTAGTAGTTATTTGTTGTTAAGCAATGGGCAGCCTTGCCACACCCCTCATGGGCATTCTTGGAATGGTGGTAGTGCACATGCCTCTGGCGGCTTTGGTCTCGAAGCCCCATAGCCTACCTTCAAGGATGTGGCTTCTCTCTGGTCCCATTCTTGCCTCTAAAAATAACCTTGCTATTTTGAAACCACCTGCTCTAGAGCTTTTCTCACTGCTTTCTTGGATAAGTAACCCCTCTAAGATGAGGTCTTAGCTGCCTCTGCCATCTCAGCTGTGTCCTCAGGGAGTGATCTCTTTCCTGCCTCCCCTCCTCCATGCTAGCTGGGATATTGTGTTCCAACAAGAAAGGAATGTCCAGCTGGGTATCTTCTGAGAAGAGCAGGCCTGTTACCCTCCTTCTTGTGGAGGGGTTAGAGGCAAGTAGAAAGTGGAGTTCCGACGGCCAGGGTGAGGCAGAGCCCCCTGTGACTCTTGTCGGGGTCATGCAGCTGCCAGAGGTGCAGGTGCCTCTCATGAAGCCACAGGTCAGAAAGAGCTTGGGGACATGGGAATGGTCTGTGCTGCCTTCCTGTGCCCCCCCCCCTCAGAGCTAGCCCTGAGTGTCCCTACCTCATCTTCTTGCAGCCCACAACCCTTCCTCAGGGCACCATCAACATGAACCAGTGCACAGACGTGGTGGACGGAGAGGGCCGGACAGGCCAGAAGTTCTCCCTGTGCATTCTGACCCCTGAGAAGGAGCATTTCATCCGGGCAGAGACCAAGGAGATCATCAGCGGGTGAGTCTGCTCTGCGCATTTTGGGAGTTGGTGCTCCCTGCCCATCAGCAGGTCCCTAGACAGGGTCCCTTCGGCATAAATGGGCAGCATTGCCATCACTTTCTTCCTTAAGTGAGTTCGCTCTTCTGAGCCCCTTTCTCCATTCACTGCACTACTGTGTGCCCACTTCACCCCCTATTGCCTTTTCTTCATCCCCTGTCCACACATTTACCAAGGCCACCCCTCAGTCCTGCTGATTCAAGGCCTTCCTCTGCTGGCATTGCCCTGGTTCTGGAGCTGCCACATCTTCCTAAGCCTTCACTGGCATCCTCTGTTCTCCCACCCTACCTTCTGTCACTCCACCACAAGGGCTCAGTCCCCAAAGCACTGTCACCTTCCTCTCTCCTACCTGAAACCCCATCACCTGGAGGTCAAGTCCAAGTTCTTGGGCTGCCTTGGGGTTCCTTCCCAGCCTTCCAGCCTCACTCTCACCACCCTCAGCCTGAGTGCTTGTTGCTGTACATTTCTCAGCTATCCCCACTATGCCTTCACTCTAGCCCTTCCCTCAGTCTGAAACAACCCCTGGAGTTCCAGGCTATTAAAGTCGGCCTGAGTGTTCCCTCTGCCAGGAAGCCCTCCCCAAGGAAGTGCTTGGCTCCCTCTGCTGGCCCTTATAGAAGATGGAGATGGTCTGTGTACAAGTCTGGCTTCCTCAGCCAGTGGTAGGCTCTTGACAGTGGAGGCTCTGTCTCACTTCTCGTGCTCACACAAGAGTCTCCAGTGCTGCTGTGTGCCCTGGCTACTCTGTCCAAGAGGAAGGAACAGAAAGTCTTTGGGTCGTCCCACTCCCCTGAGCACACTGTGCAGAGGCTTAGGAAAAACCCTAGGAAGGGGAAGGTGGGTCCAGGTTTTCAGGTATCCAACAGCCCAGAGGGGCTGAGCTCCTGCTCCTGAACCCGTGCAGCATCTGCCTTCCAGGAACCCCTGCTAACAGGTCATCTGCTATCAGCTCTGTAATGCCCAGCTATACGTAGTACATACACAGCAAGCATACGAGGTCAGAACTCAGGCATGTGGTCTTGGAGAATCCCACTCATCCTTCAAGGTAAAAGGAAGCAGGTGAGACTTAGAAGGCTTTTGGAGGAGCAAATCTGGGATTTCGGGAGACTAAGCTGATTATAGCAAAGTAGCAGGGATTAGAAAGTGAAGCCCTTTGGTTCAACCACTAAACAACTTGCTGTAGCCCTGGCCAAGACTGCTGCTGGAGGAAACAAGAGCCAGGTTCAGATCTACACATGGTAGGCAGGGAGCAAAAGGGCCAGGTGGCCCTCTGCTGGTGCCAGTTCACCCCACATCCTTCTCTCCTGGAGATAGGCAGGTTTGCATTTCTAACCCCTGGGGCAAACAGGAGGACACTTTGATCCTCCACTCTCTGATCTTAACCCTACAGCCATACAATTTAAGGGTGTAAAGGGCTTTTACAGAGTCTTGTTACAGTTGGGAGACTGAGGCTCTGGGAATAAGGGAGCCTAAGGACATCTTCCAGGTATAATTGACAGAATGGGATTGTTTGCACTTCCTGGTTCACACTTGCTGTCTTGATCTTGTCTGGCAAGCATACCTGAGCCAGGGTTCCACTGCCCAACTGGATTCCTTGAGAGATCTAGTCCCTCCCATGGGAGCTGGGTTCCAGAGGTGGATCTCGGTGACAGGCAAGATAAGAAAGTGACTGTTGGAGGTCTCCAGGATAGGCTGGGGAGTGTGAGTTGGCGAGCAGGTCAGTGAGATAGTGGTGTGCCACATGGCATTGGGATGATGGCGTGTATGCCCTCAGGGTCCCCAGTGTAGCCATTTGTACGCTATAAGCATCTATAGAAGCAAGCGGCAGACCTTTTTCAATTAAATTCAAAATATTGTGGCAGTTAATTGGGTAGACTGGTCAATCCTAAGGGCTTGGGAGGTGGCTCAGTGGCATACCCAGAACCAAAATAACTCATGTGACTGCTTTTCCCCTTCTGGTCCTATGCCTTGACCTCTCCAATGGGCAGGGCTCCCCAAGCAGCCTACCCTAGCCCCTGCAGTCCCTCTTGACTCTGGGAAGCAGCTTCATCTTTCCCACTCACTGGGACACTCGGGTCTCCTTTAGAGTCAGGTGGGCATGTGCCTGGAAATGGACTTGGGAACTCATCTTCTCTCCCTTCTCTGCCTCTTTCCTTCCAGATGAACCCTCTTCCCTTGGCTTCCTCTCTGGCCTCCTGGGTCCTGCCCCCTATCGGGGCTCCTTTACTGAGTAACTTCATCTGTGGGCTTGGGACCCTACAATTGTTCTAAGCGCTTGGATCCCTAAAGAGGTGCAGACACTTCCTTCTGGCTGGTGAGGGGAACCAATGGCCCTTCAGCTCTTTCCTGGTCTCCTCTGAGATGGGGCCTCCTGAGCACCTGAGGCAGCAGGCCTTGCCTAGGCTGGATAGAGGGTGATCTTTCCCAGTTTCCTCATGCTGGGCGGGACCTCTAGGATGTTTGAGGCACTGGTTCACACAGCTCTTTTAGGGATGGGATTTATTTAGGTGGGAATGGGCACGGTGGGGAGAGGTAGGGTTAGAGTGTTAGGGTTCCGGTTTCTCTGTGCCCTCCAGCTGGGCTGCATCAGGACTTTATCTTCTCACCTGTATCTGCCTTCGAAGTTGGGGACCACCTATGTCCCTGGTCCACCACTAATCCCATGTCCACATTCAACAGTCAACTCTCTTCCCTGGATATATTTTACTATTCATAACCTATCTGGTTAATGTTAGACACATTAGCCTACTGGGCTTCCCTGATAAATCTGAGCGCAGAGAACATATCTCATCATTTGTTTCAGGGCCAGGTATCTATCAACCTCTAGTCACAGCACCACCAACCGGGGACTGAGGTGCCTGGTGACCCTGGCCACCCTCACTTTGTGCTCACTTGAGTCTCTGTCTCATTCCGGTTGGCAGGCGCTGCAGGCACTGCGCTTAGTCAGCAGTGCAACCACAGTGCCCATCTCCTCTTCTCGAAGGCCCTGTCCTGCAGGGCTCACATTTGCCCAGCTCCATGGTGTTGCCAGTTGACAGCAGCTGGCCCAGTAAAGCAGGGGCTCAGCACACCCCAAAGGGCCTGTACCTCCCTGCCATGTTCCCTGCACTACACTCAGTGTTTCTGAGCAGCCTCTCCTCCCTCCTAGGTTCAGCTGTAAGAGGGCCTTAGAGTTGCCCCCAAAGAGCTTTCAGCCCCCAGGCAGCCTAGAAACCCCACAGCATGTTAGCTGCTCAGGTTACCCAAGTAAGACCCTTTGAGAGTCTGCCTATCTACTGGCTTTGCAGATACAGCCGTGGCCTCCTTTCTTGCTTTGGAGCTCACAGAAAAGTGACCTGCAGGCCATGTACCTCAGGCTCGAGGGCACAGGCAAGTGTGGATTCTCTCAACCAATCAGCCTGCTCTGGGCTGAGTTGGGGTGAGGGGAGTCCCTCAGCTCAGATGCTGTGATTCCTCACACCCAAGCCCAAGCCCACTCTCCTGGCAGCAGCACACCTCCCAGAAGGCCACAGACTTGCCCAGCTTCTCTGCACCCCAAATTAAAGAAGTACCTCTGAGGGCTGAGACACCAGCCCTTCCCCCTATCCCAGGCTTTGGGTGCTGGTTGTCACAGCAGCCTCCAAGCAGACTTTGCCTCCACAACCTGGCCCTTGTCACAGGGTGGTAGCAGACTTAACATGGACCCTAGTGTTCTGGAAGGAAGTGGGCCAGTTTCCTCTGATACCATCCTTGCCAGTTCTCCTCCTGACCTCCGCTCGTCCTGTCCCCTTCCTCCAGCCCTCCCAAATGTTGCAAAGCTCCAATGAGGTAAGCTTTGGTCATATCGTAGCCTACTCTAGGCCCTGGTTTCAAAGATAATGGCTGAAGTTTAGAGGGCTGGGAGCCATGCAAGGTTGTGGTTAGAGAGTAGCAGATCAAGATCTAAGCCCTCTGTTCTTCCTATGCTCCCCTGCTACCTTTCTTGATGCTGGTCCAGAGTGGACTTTCTAGCATGTGGGCCCTGCTGTGGGTCCCTTGGCAGCTCTGTCAGGCTTCACCAAAGCTGAGGGGCCCAGCACCCTCACTGTATAGGTGGGGCCAGAAGTGAGTGAATGGTCTGGGAGATCAGTGACCTGATGTGGAGAACTTGGGTTGTAAGACTCCTTATTTCTGGTTTTGAGAACCATGAGCAGCCCCAGTCGTAACAAATATGGTTGCTAACCAAATTCATTCTAGAGGGCAGTCATAGATCCAAGTCTAAACACTATAGGGAGGAGAGTGATGGAAACAGTGACGTGACCTGCATTCTGAGGCCAGTGGTCAGACCTGCCGCTCTACCACAGTGGCACTCATGTCCTCCCTGGGCCACCTGCACCATGGCCGTTGCAGGGTCAGCACCCAATCCTGGTCCTCGCAGTCTGTGCTTGTCCTGGACTGCATTGCTGGCACTCTCTGCCTCGGCACTTGCAGGCTCTGACCTGGCTGGTGCCTGACCCTGTTCAGGTGCTCGGAGGCCTCGCCACTGCATGAAGCATGGGACCTGCTTGGACCACTCAACAAGGCAGGGTCCTAATCTCTGAGAACAATGGTCTGACCTGCTCTTTTCTCTTTTCTCCCCAGATGGCTAGAGATGCTCATGGTCTATCCCAGGACCAACAAGCAGAACCAGAAGAAGAAGCGGAAAGTGGAGCCTCCCACACCACAGGTAGACAATGGGTTTGGCAGCTGGCTTCTCTAGGGAGCAGGAAGCGCACCTGTGAAGTGAGAAGGCTTCAGGACTCAGCCTAAAACTGGAGTGAAGGAAGGAGTCAGGTTAGGGCTAAGGTGGTCATCACCCCAGCCTGTCTCCCTCCTTCCTTCTGATGACTCGGGGCTCCTGTCTGAGCCACAGGTAGGACCCACTACAGGGACAGGGAGACCTGCTTATGTGCTTGGTGCTTCCCAGCCATGAGGCAGGTGCTGAGGAGCAGCAGCATAGCATGTCCCTTCTCCTGGCTATCCTGCCTGCTGCTGGGAACAGAGAGCATGCTAGGAGGGACTGCTTGCCGCACAGCATTCCTTAAGGGCCTCAGCTCAGTTCTACTTTCCATAGAGAGAGGACCCTGAAGACATCAGGCTGGGAACGGGGGCTGGGTAGGGAGGTCCTGGTGTGTCCTGGCCAAGTGAGGGGCTCTCAGGGGACCTTACTCCTGCTCTGGGCTTTGACCATAAATGGAAAAATCTGATGCTAGCCCTGATTTTTGTGCCACTGCTCCACTCCCATGTGACCAAAGTGGGAGGGGCTGGGTGTCTCACCAGTTCCAGTTCTACTGTAGAGGTTACTTTCCTCCTCATTCCCTCCCATCTATAGAGGCTCAGAGTACCAGAAGGCATTTTGCAACTCCATGCCATGCTCCACACTCCTGGGGCCCTGGTGTAGCAAATTAACCTTCCTGGGCCTCTGTGAATGGATTTGCAAGTGGGCCTGTTGAAATCTAGTTAAACTAGTATTGTAACCATGAAAGGAAGTACAGGGCCCATTTTAGATGTTCAGTAAATGTTCTTCTTTTCCTCTCTGCTCCAAACTTGACCATTACCAAGTGCTCTTGCCTTGCCTGATCGAGCCTTACAGTGACCCCTAGAGTGGGCAGGATAGCGAATGGCATCCCTTGGCATCTAGCAAGGCTCAGAGCCTGGCAGGGAGCCAGCCCAATGCAGAACCAGGCTACCCCTGAGGTTAGTAGTCCTCATTGTCTGCTCTCTGCTTCACCGAGTGACTGAAGTCAGCCTGGGCAGGACCAGGAGGTGTGTGCTGGCCTGGGTCCCTTTCTCCTCCCTAATCCCCACACCTGGTGGGTTCCCCTGAACATGCATGACCTGGCTTCCTGCTGATGGAGTGAACTGGGGCCTGCCCTCCATTCGTCCTCCCCAAGGAGTCCCAGGCCAGCATCCCCTAGAAGTAATGTCCCTGGCAAGAAATTGGCAAGATGCAATCAGAGTCATTCCTGGACTGAAAGTGGACCTTCCTGCTGGGGAATAGCAGATATACATGCAAATCCCCCAACGCTGCGTGGGTTGAGGGGGAAAATTCCCAGTGTCTAGGCTCTGAGCATTTCCAAGGTAAGCTGCCATCCCCAAATAAGGCACTTAACGTAAGCCCAGCCCTGGGAATTCGGTTGTGTTCTCACTCCCTAGCTGTTTCTCGTCCCTCCCACAATGTTATCTCATCACCTCAAATAGTGCCAAGCTTCACCTTTTCAGTTGGTAGCAGGAACCATGTGATCAGAGTGTGGGGAAGTTACCCACTTTCCTGAGGATCTCTTAAGGCCTGGGACACCTGTGGTCCAGTCTTCTCACTCAGCCCCTCTTGAACCCTGGCAGAAGCCAACTGATGAGTTCTTCTGCCACTTGCTTTCCAGAGCATCACATTTGAGGCCACTGGTTTCTGGAAGCTGTACACTTTCATCAGGGGCCAGCCCCTATAGGCAATCCCCTGGGGTGTTGTGGGGCCTCTCCAGAGGAGTTGGGGGATCTCTGGGCAGGTTTTTCTTCCACAGCCTGATGCTGAAGGTATTCTAGTGACCCAGATGGGACTGTGGGGAAAGCCTATTAGGGCCTCATAGAGACAAGGACCCAGGAGCCTGGCCTCTCCATGCCTTGCCTGATCCAGCCTTACAGTGACCCCTAGAGTGGGTCAGACCAGCGGGGAGTTGGGAACATTGTTCTGCTGCACCTTGCCCTCTGGCCACTGAGGCAGGAGCCCAGGGCTCCCCTCAAGAAGAGGGTCTCAGGCAATTGGGGAGTTGGGGCCATGGAGTGTAGGCACCAAGGGGTTTGCTGAGAACATCAGAAGGAGAGAGAGGGAGAGGCCCAAGCCAGGCCCTAAGGAAGGATGAGGATTAGGCTGCAAGAAGGGCACACACCTCTCGGCCAAGGCTTGCCCTGACCAGAGCTTTCGAAGTCTGTGGCCTAATAGGCATGGGCTCCCAGGAACTGCTTCTTACTCGGGCCCTGCCCTGTTCACTCCAAAAGGACTTTTCATGGTGCCGAGATACCTAGAGAAGGGACAGTCATCTACTCTGGGTATGGCCAGGAAGAATGTAGATTTTCTGCCCTCATCCCAAGTCCTAGAATTGTGAGGCCAGGGGACACGTCTCCCAGCACAGTGTGCAGGTGGGGGGCTCACTTTGTCAAGTGAAGCTTTGGGAGGCTGATCCTTCCAACTCCCCAGACCCCAGTCTCTTGGTCTTTGCTCCTGCCTTCCAAGACCATAATGAAACGTTCCAAAAGGAACATCCCTCTTGGTCTAGCACTCTAGCCTATCCAGGGCCACACATGTGTTGTGAGTTGCCACCTCTGCTTCTTAGGCATCCTTTTTTTCTACTTGGGAGCCTTCTCCTATGCCATACTCCAACCAGAACCCTTCCTCCTGCTCTTTCTCCATGCCCAGGAAGTGGAGAGGAAGGCTTTCTATGAAACCACCTCCAAAGAGGAGACTTCGCAGCTGTGCGGAGACAGAGGCCCTGGCCGGGCCCGCCTTCCTCCCTGCTAGGGAAACCTCTGAGCAAACTGTTCTAGTGCTGGCGTCCTGTGCACTGCAGCTGTCCAGCCACACAGGGACCAGTACCTGGAAAACTAGTGCTTCCACTCCTGCCTGTTGTCTTAGCAGCCAGGCTCTGGGTCAGTGTGATCCCAGCGCCCTCTGCCACAGTGGTGACAGTGCGGGGATCAGGAGCCCTGGCTTGGCTTGTGCATGGTCTTAACCTTCTGAAGAAGAAAAGCGACTTCTCTCGGAATCCAGGCTTCCCCACTGTGCAACCTCTCCTGGAAGGCAGCATGGCTTTATACCTGCTACACCTGCCCTCCGTCCCTGCTCACTCGGTACAGGAACTGGAGAAAGCACCGCTGCCGCTGCCAAAGGAGGGAGAGAGCTCTGTGTGGGCCTGGAGAGCCCCCAGAAGCAGGAGCTCGGGCAGGGAGTGCAGCTGCCACCAGCACTGTGCAAGTTGGGAGGCCCAGGCCAGGAGGCAGGTCTATAGCTGCTTAGTGCTGGGAAATGCATGTTCCCCAAGTTCCCGGACACGGCCCCTCATATCACAGGCCTGGAATTTTCTCTGTCCCTTGGGGATTCCTGCCACTCCATCCCTCCCCAGTGCTAGGGATCTCGACCCCAGTATCAAAGGGCTGCCTGTGTGTCAGAGGCACTTCACCCACAGGATGGGGCTGGGGACACAGTTGCCTGTTCCTTACCCTTTGGCCCTTTTTGGCAGCCTCTCCCTGCCCTGGTCTAGCACCCCTCCATAGAGGGGGCAATTCGCCAAGAAGGGCCTTCCCCTCACTGCACCCAGCTTTTCGGGAGGAATCCAGCTCCACCCAAGCCCATCAACACTGGCACTCCTTTAGAGAAGCTGGGCTGCAGGGTATGAAATGAGGGCAGTGTGCTGGCTGAGGGGATGGAGCCTGGAGTTGGGTTTCCTTAGATCAGTGGACCCCTCAGGAACTGTCAGAAACTATTCCTCTTCCAAGAAGTACCCTTTTTTTGAAGGAGTTAAAAATCTTGGGAATCTCCAGTCTAGGGATTGAGTCTGCTGATAGTTTTGACTCAGTGGGAGGTCGTGTGTGTCCTGGGTCTGTGGGAAAAGCCATCCTGCCTTTTTCCTTCCCATAAGGCATGATACCTTGGCCTCTCGGTGGAGCCTTCAGGATACCCATCCAAGGCCCTCGCCCCCTAATCCTGGACCTTTCTCCTGCTCCTACAGTGCCTAGAACCTCACTTTTCCCTTATTGGTTGAGCAAGCCTCCTCTCCCTCCTCTGTGAGGGGATTGGATGGATTGGATGTGGCAATGCCGAGCCAGAGCCCAGCACATAACACATAATCAACAAAAGTAACTGTGGGTAAATGACCACTGGTGGTTTCCTGTGTCTGCATGTGCATACATACAGCCGGTGACAGCTATCTATAACCTTCACAAGAGCCCCAAGTCAGAGATGGGTTAAAGTAGATTTTTAAGCATAAGGCTTGGCCACCAGGATGGGAATGAGAGATTTGTATTTTATTGCCCATGTTTGGGGGTAGATAGTTATACCTCACTTTTGATAGGGCCCAAAGCCGTCTAACCCTTCAGTAGCTGGCACCCAGAACCATGGGCTGGGCAGGGGCTTGGCCAGGATGTGAGCTGGCACTGCAGGGTGCCACCCTGGTTTCAGCTCCACCCTTGTCTCAGCTCTGGTTTGCAGTGTTGAGTGAAGATTCTCTTTGTGCTCCCTGTGTCAGCCTCCCACCCACCCCTGAATCTGGGCTCTGGATTGTGGCCTGGAAGTTCCCTGTGGGCTCTGGAATGGACCCTTGTGTCTAACGCATCCCTATGCGCATACTTCCTTATAGAGCAGCACCACTCTTGACTGTTCCCATCTAGGCTGTAGGTTCCTATCAAATTTGTAGGGGGGCGGTGAAGAGGGGAGGCTGGGCAGGAGGGTGTGAGCAGCTTTACATTTGCATCTATTGACTTCTTCCTTTAAACAGTATCCCAGGTTCATTTTAGCATCTTAGGATCAAAAAGAAGAGGGTAGGTGAGGCTAAGAGCTGGCCCTGGTGTGGATGCTGTGTGAACACATGCTTTTCATTCGCCAGTGAGCATATCTCAAGAGTGTGTTTTTTCCTCACCTTGTCTCAGCTCCCCTCACTCATACCCTGAGCACCTGGAAGCCTGGGAATGACAGACTCTGAACCAGTCACTTGGGGTCTGGTCTTTAATGCCTGGCCCACTGCTCTGGGCTCTGTCTGGTTTTGTGGGCAGGGAGAACTTGCATGTGTTTGATGTTGAGAATATGAATAGAAACCCTAAGCCTTTGCTCCATGCATTTGCCAACCCTGGTCACCGAGCACTTGAGAGAAAAGGCCATATTGCCATCCAGAAGAAGCTTCTCCCCCAATCACAAGACACCTCTCTTTTGTGAGCCTTTCCTTTTGGGAATTCTGGGCCTCTGACATTGTGTTGTTGGTTTAGTTGTCCCTTAGCCGGACACGCAGGCCCCCAGGCCCTTTGCACTAGCTCGGCTATTGCTCTCTCCTCAGGAGCCAGGACCAGCCAAAATGGCTGTCACCAGCAGCAGCAGCAGCATCCCCAGCGCCGAGAAAGTCCCCACCACCAAGTCTACACTCTGGCAGGAAGAAATGAGGGCCAAGGACCAGCCAGAGGAGAGTAGCCTGAGTCCAGCTCAGAGTCCCAGCCAAAGCCAGCCTCCTGCTACCAGTGCCCTGAGGGAACCTGGGCTGGATGGTGAAGATGGTAAGTGGTGGCCAGATTAGCGCAAGGGCCCGCCTGTCCTAGTGCCATCCTCACAGTACTGAAAGGCCTCTGCCCCTACAGTGGTGGCCCTGGGGCTCCCTCAGGGCCCTGCTCAGTTCAGCCATGAGTACCACACTTCAGACTTTCTCATCTCCTGGCAGGGCCTGGCCTGGGTGGGACTGGGAGCCCTGGGCTCCAGCCTTGCCTTTGCCTGTCCAGCTTGTGAGGCCTGTCTGTAAAGGAGGACAGCACGTGCTACACTAGCCCCCGGTGGGTGTTGGGAGAGTCAGAATACTCTGTGAGGAGGTATGTGTGTGAGGAGGCCTGTTTCCTGCCCCTTGTGGCTGCTTTGTCTTCATGGCAAGTTAACCCCAGAAGTCCACTGTATCCCTAAGAGCAGCAGTAAGGGCTGTCTTCTCTTCCTCACCATCCCCATGCTGCCAGGAACCAGGGAAGCAGTGGGGACCGGGTGCTGGAGAGGAAGCCGTTGGCCTCCCCATAGTTTCTCCACTTAGCATTTGGCCTTAGCAAAGCAGGGCAGCGGCCTCTGCCTCCTTGTCCAAGCCCTGGACGACTCTGTAAGACACAGGCTGGCTCTTCCTATTTGTGTCTAGATCAGTAAAGACAAGTGGGCATTTGGGACTGACCCGGCTCTGAGCAGAAGTTGCCTCCTTTCTCATTTGGTAGCACACACCCAGTCTGTCTAAAATTCCTTCACTCCTCTAATTTCTGTATAAGCCTTTTGTCCCTTCCCTCCCCAAATATATTAGCATATTAAAAGACTAAATGGCTAGTTGGTTCCTCCTTGATATTTGCTAAGAAGTAGTTGTTGGTGGGACATCTTTTTTGGAAGGCAAGGAGAAAGGTCCTGGTCTTCCAGTTAAGCTCCCAGGCTTGAAGGGGAGAGCCTCCCTGGCCATCTGTCAAGAGGCAGCCTGCTAGGGAAAGGACAAGGCACAGCATTGGAGAACCACATGGGACTTTGGAGATGAAAGCAGAGAAGCCCCTGTTTGGATCTGTGTGGGCTTAGAGAACACATCCTCAGAAACCAAGCGTGGCAGTAGGCTGAGTGTGTCTCCTACCCCCTCGCTTCCAGAAGAGAGCGCCATGAGCAGCGACCGCATGGACTGTGGCCGCAAAGTCCGGGTGGAGAGTGGCTACTTCTCCCTGGAGAAGACCAAGCAGGACTTGAAGGCCGAGGAGCATCCACTGCCCCAGCCGGTCGCCCCTCCCAGCCCCAGCACCCCCAACAACAGGTACAGTGGCCCTGGACCACCCTCCCAGGAGCTTGGTCATCCCTTTCCTTCTCCAGGTTCTCAACCTTTGTATCGAATGGTCTGCAGCAGCTCCCTCGGCTCTCTGGATGTGGCCAGCCAGCCTCCTGCTCATGTGGACTCCAGCAGCCCGGGGGGGCGGGGAGCAGAGAGACTGGGGTGCACCTTTGCCTTTAAAGCCAGCAGGCAGTATGCCGCCCTGGCCGACGTCCCTAAGGCCATCAGGATCAGCCACCGAGAAGCCTTCCAGGTGGAGAGAAGGCGGTTGGAGCGTAGGACTCGGGCCCGGAGCCCTGGCAGGGAAGAGGTGGCTCGTCTGTTTGGCTACGAGCGGAGGTAAGGAGGGAATTAGAGGGCTGAATGCATGTGCACACAAAGGCACACAGACCCCTCCACCACCCCCCACCCAAACACACACACACACACACAGGTACACATCTCTCCTGCACACTCACATTTTCTCTTAACACACGTCCTCACACATAGTCTCACACACTCACATACTGTTACACACTCTTCTCACAGTTTTTTATACATTTCCTCTCCCTCCCCACCTCTCCTTCGCATACACACCCTGTTTGCTGAGCCTTGCTTGGGAAGCATACTCAGAGCAAGTGGGGAGCTTTCCCCTCTTAACCCTGTGTTCTGGTTCCAAAACTCAGCTCCTGGGGGTTAGAATGTAGTATCTCTGAGTACCCAGAGGCTTAGGCCAGGAGCCAGCTGCTCCCCATGAATGCTGCTTACCCTGGGACCTTGAAGGCCTCTGGGAGAATGCTCAGCTACCAGGCCTTAGGTGGCTGGATCTTTTCCTTCCTGGGCCAATTGGGTCTCTAAAGAGCAGAGGCAAGAAGACCGCAGAGGTGCAGGTGGGAGCAGAAACTCTTCTTGCCATTCCCAGGTACAGGTGTGAAAGAAGGGAAGGTAGCCATGCCCAGGGGATGGGGTGGCAGCATAGTTCTTCCTTGCAGCACTTGCTTGAGTCCATCTCTGAGACCACACCCCAGTCTGCATCAGAGTGTCCGAGTGCCGCTCCCATAAGGACTTCCACCCTACATCTATAAGAAGGAGCCTTCGTCTCTCTGCCCAACAACAGGGTTCTCGCCCAGAACACTGTTAGGATGCTAGGGCTCACCGAACCTCTAAACCATTTGAAAGTATGTGGTGGGGAAAAAAAAACTTCCCAGTGGGAAAAAATCCATAGTTTTCATTAGGTTCCCCAAGAAGTTCACTTTCCAGAAGTGTTCACAGTGTCCTCATTATTCCACTAAAGCCTAAAGTAAGGCTCAGAGTTGAAGCATGCTTTTGGTGACAGGCCAGGGTGGCAATGGACTCCCATAAGAGTCTGGACCAGAATAGGGTGTTTTCCTCTTGTGCTCTCTTCTCTTTTTAACACCTCCATACTCTCCACATGTCCCAGGTAGAAAGAACCTGTGCACCTGTGGGTTAACCTCCAGAATAAAGAAAAGACCAACAGTGGTTGGTCTTGAAAGAGAAGAAAACGGAATATTCCTAATTCCAAGAGACACTTGACTGGCTTCCTGTTTCATTAGTAACCCCATGAGGTGCCTGTGCCAGCATCCCAGTGTGTAGATGCAGAAAGAGGGGCTCAGAAGCAGGGTAACTCCCCTGAGAACAGCTGGAGCAGTAGACATATACCCGCTGGATCCTGAGCTGGGAAGGCCCTGCTCCCATGGCAAGACTGGGGCTGCCCTTTAAGCGTTTAAGGAAATGTATAACTGATAGGACTTGTCAGGGATCGAGGAGGCCAACCGCTAGGGTGGGAGCGGCTCCGCGCTGGCCTGCGGGCAGGCTGCAAGTTGGGAAGGTGATCGTGAGGCAGCCACTGGTTCAGTGGCAGACCAGAGAATTAACATTCAACTCACCTGCTTGGCTTTGAACTCATTCTGATCTGCAGGCCTGGGGTTGGCAGCATCTCTGGGGCTTTGCATGCTCTTTACTACCATGGGTTTTTACCTGGTGTTAGCACCCCTGGGACCCAACCGGCTCTGCACCTTAACACTGTAATGTCACTTTCTTACTGGCCCTGATGGCATCTGACTGGCTGCTGTCACTTCCCCAGGCCTGCTCTCTGGTCCTGTGTGGCTGATCTGTGCTTGGTTGATTCCTGTCCCTGGTAAAGTAGAGTAGAACCCCCACGTTGGCAGTGTCAGCCACAGCTATCCAGCGTGGCAACTGAGCCAGGCCTGCCAGAGGCCAGGTTGGGGGGTGATGAGTTGGTTTCCTGAAAAGTTATGACCCTGAAGCAATCTTCTAGGCTATCAGCTGTGCTCTTCAGACTTGCTCCCAAGCCTTTAAAACATTTCTTGGATGGTGAGTTACTGCTGAGCGAGCGTGGGGAGGCCATGGCATTTGCTGAACTGTTGGTGACTCACACAGGGCCAGCTTCATACGGTCCTGCAGCCTGGGCTGAGTGTGGTCCTACTCCTGTTCTCTAAGCTGAGAACCCAGAGTAGTTGACAAAGGTACAGCGCCCCCTTCCTGTGCTGTCAGCCAGTGCAAGGCGGAGTTGTGGTCTCTAGGCAGCACTTTTAGGGACCCAAGTTAAAAACTTACCAGTGTGCAAAGTAAACATGGCTGACTTCACAGAGCCTATCCCTGTGGAGAGGCTGCAGCAGGCAGTCTCATGGACTCGGTCAGGCGCTGCTCCTGTGGCCTCCCTTGGGCTTCCTGGGCCTTGGCCTCAGTGGATGGGGCTCTCCTTCAGCAAGTGGTGGCTCTGAGGTCTAGGAGGGGCCTGGAATCTTATCAGACCTCACGGGGTGGTCAGACATGGGGGAAGCATCATCCACCCAACCAGGCGAGCCTTTGCAAGAGCTTCCTAGGGTCCTGGGAACTCCTGCCTCTGCCATAGCTTCCTGTGCTCAGACGCATGCCCTCTCCCACTGCTGTCCCTCAGCCCCCTGCACTGCTGCTCCGGCAGGCTGGCCAGGGATAAATTTTGTGTCTGGAGGAGACTCTACAAAAGCTGAGTGCACTGGGGCTCCCACTCCTCTCGTGGAAGCACAGCGAGGTGCAGAGGGTGCAGGTTCCCCAGGTGCTGCCCTGGTGTTAAGCTCTCCTTGATAAAGAAACCCTAAAATACCATGTTTAATGAAAACTGTCCCTGAAAAAAGCTGGCTTGGGTGAGGGATGAGGGTCTCAAGTTTTGAGACTGCTTCCTCTCTTCTTCCCGAGGGAGTCGACTTCCATCTCTGGGCTCAGAGTCCCTTCCCTCGGCTTGCCACTTGTCCAGAATGTACACCCTCCCTAAAAGGCACCTCCGAGAAATTGCCTGGGTGTCCCTGTAGGGGGACAGGCCTCTGTCCTATGGCCTGCCAACCTACATTCCTAGGCCCCTGGTGTACCCCTCCCTACCACACCCACAGGGCAAACTCCTCGTGACTCTGGGAGGAAGATGGTCTGCCCTCGTCAGTGTCACCTTGAGTTTTGTTTCTTTATTCTTTGAATAATTTTGATTTATCATTATTTGATTTAAAAAGCAGTCTTTTCTGTTTATTTATTCTCCAGCCTTATTTTCTTTCAGGTCTTGCCCCTCTCCACCTTCTCCTGCTGTGTCGCTGTGTGACGTTACTCGCCCTTCCTCCACTGCTTCGCTCCCATCTCAGCTCCGTCTCCAGCCATAGATGGCCTGATGATGCCGCCGGCCCTTTCACATGAAATCAACTTGCTTTGTTTTGTTTTAATTTGTTTTTTGATTCTTTTTACTGTTGGCAGAACAATGTTAATTCATGGGCCTTTTTCTTGCTAAATTTTGGACCTTTGGGTTGGGGGCTGCATTATGATCTGCTAGGCACTCAATGAGGGTGGGCGTCCATCCCCTCCACATGGTGATTGCTTTCTGATCATGTCTGCTCAGAAGAGGACACTGCTGACGGGCTGTGTGGTTGCCAAGTGTGTCATCACAACAGATCATTAGAGATTTCCAGTGTTGGGGGCGGAGGGGCAAGCTGATGCCCAACCCTGCACAGCTCTATCTTTTGCAATGGGGCAAGGGAGCTCAGGGAGAGGTGTCGGCCAGGGGTACCGTGCACAGTCTATATCTTGAAGAAGGGGAGGTCCAGGGAAGGCTGGGGTGGGCCAGTGTGAGGGGGTGCCTTAAGGGAGCCTCTCTGCAACTTGAGATGAAACCCACCTTGTTTCTTAGGTGACCCTGTCTCCCCCTAACAGCCTCCTGTTCTCTCTTACAGGAGGTCTCAGGTCATTGAGAAATTTGAAGCCTTGGACATTGAGAAGGCAGAGCACATGGAGACCAACTTGTCAGCTGGGCCCTCACCATCAAGCGACACACGCCAGGGCCGTAGTGAGAAGAGGGCATTCCCCAGGAAGCGGGTGAGCTCTGGATGGGACACGTGGCCCCACTCTCTCTGAGGCCCCACATACACCCTGACACACTTTTGCTGGGCTTCCCATTCTCTTTCACAGTCATTTGTTTGGGTCTCTCATCTCCAATTAGTGACCTTCTTAAAGAAGAGCCTACCTTCTGCTTTTCCTATCAGAACTTGTCCATCTCAGCTGGAGGCTGCTCTACAGCTGTGAAGTACCTGGTGGGACCAGAGCCTCTCTTTCTCTTTGCGGCAGCCCAGCCAGGAGGCTGCACACCTCTTGTCTCTCTTTCATGTGGCAGCCACAGCCCTCCTTTCTCTACTTCACAGGGTGGACTGCTCCCAGTTCTCCTGAGCTGTCTACTGCCTTGTGGCCTTGCCATGTCTGATCTTCCATCTTCCTCCTCAGATTTTCTCTGGGCCCCTGAGGTGACCTGCTGCTCTGCTTGCAGCTATGTAACTCAGGTCTCTTCCTTCTGTGACCCCAAGAAGCAGGGGTAGGTGGGACCAGGACTGATGGTGACTGGTGTGTCTGGAAGACAAGCCTGCTCCACCAGCCTGGGCATCTCAGATCCCACTTCCGGAAGCCAAGCAGAAGGCGCTAGAGGAGTCTGCCCGCAGGCTCCTGTTCTCTGCCCGCAAAAGCTTCCTCACTTGGGAACAAGGTCTCTACAGTCCTGACCCTTCCACAGCTCTGGCAGCTGGAATCCTTGCTTCCTGCCCAAGTTGACAGTACTGACTGGCGGCTACTCTCTGCCACAGGACCTCCCCAGTGAAGCCCCCACAGCTCCTCTCCCGGACGCCTCAGCCTCCCCCCTGTCTCCACACCGAAGAGCCAAGTCACTGGACAGGAGGTCCATGGAGTCCTCACTGACGGTGAGCCCAGGCGCCCAAGCACCAAGGCCTGGAGGTGCTGCTCCTGCTGCTTCTGTCCCTTGAGGTCACTGTCTGCTTCTGTCCATATATCTGTGCTGGAGCGCCCCCTCTGCACGGGCCCTCGTGTCTATGATGGGAACAGCTGCTCTGTTTCTTTCTCTTTCCTGAGCTTTGTTGACACCCTGAGCTCTGAGGTCCCATGGAAGTGGCCACCTGGCCAAGGCAACAGAATCCTGATTGCAAGGGATCGGGGCCAAAGCAAAGAACCCCTGTTCTTATTTGGGGTTTTTGTTCCTATGACATTTTAGAGACTGAAGCCCCTCTGACTGGGGTTTCCCCACAGAGGGAGAATAGGCCCTTGCTAAGATCAGTTAAAATGAACTTTGGGGGTGCAGGTAGGGAGTGGTCAGAGGGAGTCCAGGTGGCACCATCACTTTCACCAGCAGCGACAGACCTAAGGCCCTGGTGGTGGCCTGGGGCTCCTCTTGGCTTTTTTCCTTCACCTCCTGAGGAGTACAGGGCTGGTGTCACCCAGGGCCTAGAGCCACCAGCCTGATTAATGTGAACTTTGATGCAAGGACAGGAGGTTTCTTACCTGAGGAAGTTTTTATTTTTCCTTGAGTTCTGAGTTTTGCTCCAGAGTTTGGAGCAGAGACTGCCAGGACAGATGTTGGTCACTGTCTGCCACCGCACATCTCTTCTCTCTGACTCCTCCTAGTCCCTGGAATACAAGAAGACACCACAGCCTATTTCGGCTAAAGATGGTGGCAGAAAAGCAGAGAGTATGTAATGTGAAAGGCTGATTCATGTCCCTCTGAGGTAACAGTTGTATGGGGCATTAGACGTAACACACAGAAGGGGCCAGGTGAGCCGCAGGGGATCCCAACAGGGATGTGGACAGCACAGGGGCAGGAGGGAGCAGCAGGGATAGCTCTTCATTCTGGCCCCACTGGTGGTCCTGCACCCCCTGCTTCGTTGTCTGTTGTCCTAGTTTTGCTCCTTGTAAGGAAATGGAAACAACTTCATTCTGGTACAGATTAGTAGTCTGAGGGTCTTGGCACAGTAGCTGCTGCGTTTGGCTGAAAACCAGACGTGACCATTGCTCAATGGTCTTCTGCTCTCTTGCGCTTGCTCTTTCTCGCACTTTCTCCCTCAGTCTTCTGTGGCTTCTGCAGAACTTCTGAATTCTTCTAGCTGCCACTGCAGACCTTCCCATTCACATAATATGCTCAGTGGCTCTCGGTCTGGGCCAATCTTCTGTGCCTCCCAGAAGACGGAGCAAGGGCCCGTCTCAGCACCAGGCAGCCCTACTGTCAGGGCAAGAGGTGGGCTGTCCTTCATAATAGCCTGCCCATCCTGGCATCTTGCTCCTCATAGCTGTGCATGCCTGTGGGGAGCAGGCAGCACCCACCGGGGCACGGTGGGGGGAGGGTACGGGGGGGAGAGGCATGCAGGCTTATCTGGTAGGTGAAGAAACAAACCCCTTTTCCTAGTGTCTGTTCGATCTAGACAGATATGTGTGTTCTGTCAGTCACCCTTTGCCCATGACAGATGCCACAGTGTTTCCTCTGAATTGTTCTTTTTCTTTTCTCAGCCTGACCTGCTGAATTTCAAGAAAGGCTGGCTGACCAAGCAGTATGAGGATGGCCAGGTTCGTATGCAGAGCTGCTGTGGTTTCTGAGAGCCTGGAGCAGTTGCAGAGCCGAGCTGGCCTTACCCTGGCTGGTCTGTGAGCACTGGCTCCACCTCCACCTCTGGCAGACCTCCATCTCCTCCAAAAAGTGGAGGGTCACAGCCCCATTGCTACAGTGGGATGGGCTTCTAGAGAGGGGCCAGTAGGCCTGCCTGCTGCCAAGGTATGGATTGCTCTCCTGTGCCCAGCAGTGATCTTGGCCTTAGGCTGTGGGGACATCCATTCTCCAGCACTAGCTCCCCACTTGCTATTCTTCCCTAAAAGTTTCCTGGGAGATGAGGCTTCCCAGGAACAGTGAAAACCTCTGGTTGTAGGGTTGGCTTGTGTTTGCATACAAGACAGCCAAGAAGACAGCAGCTGAAGGCAGCAAGACTGTCAGAGATGCCAGCTCAGCCGAAGTTCTGGTAGAGTCTTGTAGTGCATTCTTCTCATCAGACTCAGGCAGGAACAGCCACTACCTCTGGACCTTCTAGCTCCTTTGGTTGGGGCTACAAGGCCAAACTCCAAGGAAGCATGAGGAGCAGCCTGTTAGGTCACACCAGGAACCCTTGGAACCTTGCCCGCCCATGTTCTCCCCCTACTACCTGAGTGACTGTGCCAAAACGTCCTCTCTGGCAGTCCTCAGGGCATTGTCCGAGACTCATCTCCCTCTCTGCTCCCCACAGTGATGACATGGGAATCTGGCTGGTTGGTTCGCACTGCTGGCTGCAGTGGGCGTACCGCATGGGTAACCAGCCAGTGGCTATGGCTCCCAGGTGCCTCCTTAGAAGGAAAATGCTGATTTCACAGCCACCTTTCAGCTCCAAGGGCCCAGCCCCATGACTACAATCTCCAGAATTGAGATTGAGGATTGCGAAGGTGCTGTTCACTAGCCACACCTCTAGGTTACGGAGAGCCCATAGCCTGTTGCCCACTGCAGCTCCCCTTCCTATTCTATCTTTGGGGAGCCAGGGCTTCACAAGTGCCCGGAAATTCTGTGTGCATGGCTGCCTGGGCCTGGCAGGGCTGCCTGCCCTCTGCTTTACACATGCTCAGAGAGGTGCTCTAGGACTCTGGCACAGACCCCTTGGAGCAGAAAGTGCTGTATTGTAGTTGAGTCTGCCTTTTCCCTTTCATTTTAGTGGAAGAAACACTGGTTTGTCCTTGCTGATCAAAGTCTGAGATACTACAGAGATTCAGTGGCTGAAGAGGTGAGTGACTTGGCTTTGCTCCATTGGGGAGACAGCGAAAGGGGTTCGGGTAGCATCTGGGAGCCCAAGGCTTCTGGGCTGAACCCCCCTCTGACTGTGGACGGGTATCTGCATTGCCTCTTGGCTTTCCTAGTCCAGACGTGATGGAAAGTCTGAGCACAGTACAGCCAGCTCTGGATGTGCTCACCACTGGCTCCTGCCTGGCAGTGAGGAAGGAGTTCTTCTGAGGCACTCACTGCTTAAGGCACCTGGGCATAGTGAGTTTGAGCAACTTCTTTGAAAAACAAAGATGTCTTTTTTTTTTAAACTCAAGATGAGCAGTTTTCATTTTTCTACAAAAAGAGTTTGTGGTAGAGTGAGTCTTTTGAAACACTTCTAAAACATCTTATTCTTTCTCTTCTGGATGAGCATAGAATGTGGTAAGGTGGATGTGGTTGGCCCAGTCGACAATCCTGATTCCACAGGCAAAGGACCACCAGAGGAGCTCTTTTTACTCACCTACAAAAATCCTTTATTTTTTTTTAGCAATTTCACAAATGTGTTTCTAACCTTCCCCTGTAGTTCCACTCCAAAAGTCCTTCAGCTATAGTCCCACATGTAGTAAAAGATCTATGTCCAAGGTTAGTCATTAAATGTCTATCATTAGGGGCTGGTATTTACATGCCTGAACCTAAAAACCAAAGTTTTTAATGGAGTGCAGTGGAAAGATAATGGTGATACAGGGTAGGTATAGACTAGTGTGGGGTCTGGCCCCTGTGCCTAATATCAGGAGATCCGGAAGCACATGGAAGTGCCTAACCACACACTGTGTGTGTTTGCCACTTGGATAAACCGGCAGTTTTCAGAGTGTGGGCTACAGACCCCTGGAGACACTTTATTTTTTTTTGGTTCTTACTGTTGTTTTTTAACTTACATTTTTCCATTTTTTAAAATTAATGTATTATATGTGTATATATCTTCCCATTTCCCCCCACACTCCATTCCCATACATGCCCTCACCCCGCAGTGTCTTGTGTCCATTGGTTATGCTTATGTGCATGCATACAAGTCCTTCAGTTGATCTCTTATCTACCCCGCCTCTCCCTAACCTTCCCACTGTAATTTGACAGTCTGTTTGATGCTTTACTGCCTCTGTATCTATCTTTTTATTCATCAGTTTATAATGTTCTTTATTATCCATAAATGAGTGAAATCATGTGGTATTTTTCTTTCATTGCCTGGCTTATTTCACTTAGCATAAGGCTCTCCAGTTCCATCCAGGTTGCTGCAAATGGTAAAAATTCCTTCTTTTTTATGGCAGCATAGTATTCCATTGTGTAGATGTACCATAGTTTTCTGAGCCAGTCATCTGTTGACGGGCACTTAGACTGTTTCCAAATCTTAGCTATTGTAAATTGTGCTGTTATGAACATAGGGGTGCATCTATCCTTTCTGATTGGTGTTTCTAGTTTCTTTGGATATATTCCTAGGAGTGGGATTACTGAGTCGAATGGGAATTCCATTTTTAGTTTTTTTGAGGAAAACTCCATACCATTCTCCACAGTAGCTGCACTAGTCTGCATTCCCACCAGGAGTGCACGAGGGTTCCTTTTTCTCTGCATCCTCTCCAACACTTGTCGTTTGTTAATTTGTTGATGATAGCCATTCTGACAGGTGTGAGATGGTATTACATTGTCATTTTGATTTGCAGCTCTTGGATAATTAGTAACTTTGAGCATGTTTTCATATGTCTCTTGGCCTTACTTCTGTCTTCTTTAGAAAATATTCTATTTAGGTCCATTGCCCATTTTTTTTATTGAATCATTTATCTTCCTTTTATTAAGTTTTATAAGTTGCCTGTAGATATTGGAGATTAAACCTTTATCAGTGATAACATTTGCAAATATGTTCTCCCATACAGTGGGCTTTCTTGTTTGTTTTGTTGATAGTTTCTTTTGCTTTGAAAAGCTTTTTATTTTGATGTAGTACCATTTATTTATTTTCTCTTTAGCTTCCATTGCCCTAGGAGCAGTATCAGTGAAGAAGTTCCTTCGGCATATGTCTGAGATTTTGCTGCCTGTGGATTCCTCTAGTATTTTAAGGTCTCCCATCTTAATGTTTAAGTTTTGTATCCATTTTGAGTTTATTTTTGTGTATGGTATAAGTTGGTGGTCTAGTTTCATTTTTTTTGTATGTGTCTGTCCAATTTTCCCAACACACTTATTGAAAAGACTGTCTTGACTTCGTTGTGTGTTCATGCCTCTTTTGTCAAATATTAATTGAGAATAGTGGTTTGGGTTGATATCTGGATTCTCTATTCTTTTCCATTGCTCTATGTGTCTCTTTTTGTGCCAGTCCCAGTCTGTTTTGAGAATTGTGCCTTTGTAATACAGCTTGAAATCTGGTATTGAGATCTCACCTACTTTATTCTTCTTTCTCAGGATTGCTGTGGCTATTCGGGGTCTTTTTTATTCCAGATGAATTTTTGGAGAGTTCTTTCTAGGTCTGTGAAATATGTCATTGGTATTTTAATGGGGAATGCATTGAATCTATAGATTGCTTTGGGTAGTATGGACATTTTAATGATGTTGATTCTACCAATCCATGAACATGGTATGTTCTTCTATCACTTTACGTCTTCCTTTATCTCTTTTTTTCAGTGTCTTGTAATTTTCCATGTATAGGTCTATTACCTTTTAAGTTAAGTTTATTCCTAGGTATCTTAATTTTTTTGATGTGATGGTAAATGGAATTGCTTTTTTAGTCTCTCTTTCTGTAAGTTCACTATTGGTGTATAGAAATGTCATAGGTTTCTTGGCATTGATTTTGTATCCTGCTATATTGTGAAATTCATTTATTAAGTCCATTAATTTTTTTGGTGGAGTCTTTTGGGGTTTTTTTATATACAATATCATGTCATCTGCAAATAAGGACAGCTTTACTTCTTCTTTTCCAATTTGGATGCCTTTTATTTCTTGTCTAATTGTAATGGCTAATTCTTCCAGTACTCTCTCCAACAGGAATGGTGAGAGTGGGCATCTCTGTCTTGTTCCTGTTCTTAGGGGAAATGGTTTTAGTTTTTGCCTATTGAGTATGATGTTAGATGTGGGTTTATCATATACAGCTTTTAAAATATATATATATATATATATATATGTACATATATATTCCCACGAGGGTTCCTTTTTCTCTGCATCCTCTCCAACACTTGTCGTTTGTTAATTTGTTGATGATAGCCATTCTAACAGGTGTGAGATGGTATCACATTGTCATTTTGATTTGCATCTCTCGGATAATTAGTAACTTTGAGCTTTTGTTTGCTGGATGATTTTTGATGACTGCTTCAATTTCTTCCATAGTCATTGCTCTATTGAGATATTTAGATTCTACCTGATTGTTTTTTGGAAGGTTATATTCTTCTAAGAATATGTTCATTTCCTCCAGGTTTTCCAGTTTGTTGGAATAGAGTTGTTCATAGTATTTTCTAACAATCCTTTATATTTTGGTGGGGTCTGTTGTTATTTCACTTCTTTCATTTCTGATTTTGCTTATTTGGGTCCTCTCTCTTTGCTTTTTGTTGAGCCTGGCTAGAGGTCCATCAATCTTGTTTATCCTTTCAAAGAACCACCTCTTGGCTTTGTTGATCTTTTGTATTGTTTCTTTGGTCTCTATGTCATTTATCTCTGCTCTGATCTTTATTATTTCCTTCCTTCTGTTTACACTGGGCTTTTCTTGTTACTCTCTTTCTAACTCTTTGAGTTGTAGGATTAGGTAATTTATTACCATTGTTTCTTGTTTTTTTGCGGTAGGCTTGTAAAACTATGAACTTCCCTCTGAAGATTGCTTTTGCTGTGTCCTATAGATTTTGGATGGTTGTGTTTTCATTGTCATTTGTTGCCATGATGTTTTTTATTTCTTCCTTGATCTCTCTGGTTACCCAGTCATTGTTTAATAGCATGCTGTTTAGTCTCTATGTGTTTGATTTCTTTGGATTATTTTTATTTTTGTTGATTTCTGGTTTTATGCCACTGTGATCTGAGAAGATGCTTGATATGATTTCTATCTTCTCGAATATGAACTTTGCCTATGACCCAACATACGGTCTATCTTTGAAAATGACCCATGTGCACTTGAGAAGAATATATATTCTGTGGCTTTGGGGTGAATTGTTCTGAAGATGTCAATTAATTCCATCTGGTCTAGTGAGTCATTTAGGATTGATGTTTCTCTGCTGATTTTTTGTTTAGAGGATTTGTCCAATGGTGATAGTGGGGTATTAATGACTCCTACTGTGATTCTATTGCTGTTAATCTCTCCCTTGATATCATCCAGGAGTAGTTGTTTTTTTATGTATTTGGATGCTCCTGTATTGGGTGCATATAAGTTTACCAGAGTTATTTCTTCTTGTTGGATTGATCCCTTTAGTATTATCTCTTGTTATGTCCTTCACTTTGATATCTACTTTGTCAGATATAAGTATTGCTACCCCAGCTTTTTTTTTTTTTCATTTCCATTTACCTGAAAAACCTCTTTCCATCCATTTACTATCAGTCTGTGTGTGTCTTTTTTTCTGAGGTGGGTTTCTCGTAGACAGCAGATATAAAGGTCATGCTTTTTATCCAGTCCGTTACCCTATGTCTTTTGATGGGGGCATTTAATCCATTTACATTTACATTTATTATTGATAGGTACTTATTTGTCACCATTTTTATTTTTTACCCCTGTGTTTCTTCTTCACTTCCCATTTTTTTTATTTTTACAACAGATCATTTATCATTTCTTGCATTGCTGGTTTGGTGGTGATAAATTTCCTTTTTTGTCTGTGAAGCTCCTAATTTCACCTTCAATTTTGATTGATATCCTTGCTGGGTACAGTATTCTTGGATTCAGACCCTTCCTTTGCATGACTTTGTATTTTTCATTCCATTCTCTTCTGTCCTGATGTGTTTCTGTTGAGAAATCAGTCACTAGTCTGAGTTCCTTTGTAGGTAACTTTTTGTCTCTCTCTGGCCGCTTTTAAGATTCTTAGTCATTCGTGTTTACCAATTTAATTATAATGTGCCTTGGTGTCGGTCTTTTGGGGTTCATTTTGTTTGAGACTCTGTGACCTTCTTTGATTTGTGTGGATATTTTCTTCCCTATATTAGGGAAGTTTTCTGTCATTATTTCTTCAAACAGGTTTTTTCTTCCTTGCTCAGTTTCCTCTCCTCTGGAACCCTTATGTGGATGTTGTTTTATTTTGTGTTATCCCAAAGTCCCCTTAGGCTCTCCTCATGCTTTTTAATTTTTTTTCTAGAAGCTGCTCTACTTGGGTATTTTTTCCTACCTTGTCTTCTAGCTCACTGATGCGGTCCTCTGCTTCTTCTAGTCTACTCATTTTTTTGTGTGTGTTTTTTTAAAATATATTTTATTGATTTTTTACAGAGAGGAAGGGAGAAGGATAGAGAGTTAGAAACATTAATGAGAGAGAGACATCAATCAGCTGCCTCCTGCACACCCCCTACTGGGAATGTGCCCACAACCAGGATACATGCCCTTGACCAGAATCAAACCTGGGACCTTTCAGTCCGCAGGCCAATGCTCTATCCACTGAGCCAAACTGGTTTCTGTTAGTCTACTCTTGATGCTTTCAATTGAATTCTTTAAGGTAGCGACATCACTTTTCATTTCTTCTTGGTTCTTCTTCATTTCCTCTTGGTTCTTACTCATACTGTCGAATTTGTCTTCCATTCTTTTCAGCCACCTTATGACCATTTCTCTGAATTTTTTCTCTGGGAGGTTGCTTGCCTCCATTTTGTTCACTTCCTTTCCTGGTGATGCCTGCTTTTCTTTCATGTGCAGGCTGTTACTTTGTCTCCTCATGGTCTCTCTTCTCCAGGTATCTGGTTATATAGTTCACTCTCTCCTTATCCCAGTCAAAATCTGACCTTTCTGTGGTGGAGTGTAGAGCTCCTCTGAATTTGCGTGTTTGCACCCATTGGGGATTGGTTCCCTGGAGTTTGCAGCTCTTTGGTGGGTATCATAGTTGTAGATTTTTAGGCTTCTGATAACATCGACTTTTCCCTTCAAGATGGCATGGTTTCCGCATCCCAGCTGTTCTTCCTTGGATACACTTTAGGGGGCTGGGGTACTCAAAACTGTTGTTATAAAACAAGATGCTGCTTTTTTCATTGTATTCACATTTACACTGGTGCCAACACAGTGACAGGCAAAACTGTTGGTGTGTCAGCGCAGCCACAGGCTGCAGCCACAAATCATCAGCCGTCATGCATTCTTCACTACCACACTCACAGTTAAAGAAAGTTACTAATGGCCTTGGCCAGTGTGCTCACTGGTTAGAGCGCTGATCCTCACACCAAAGAGTCATGGGTTTGATTCCTAGTCAATAGAAGGTGCATGGGTTGCAGGGATCCCCAACCCTGGTCAGGGCTCATGTGATATCTCTCTCTCTTTCTCCCCCTCTCCCTCTCCTTCTTCCTCCCTCCCTCTGTCTCTGTCTCTCTTTCTCTCTCTCTCTCTCTCTCTCTCTCTCTCTCTCTATATATATATATATATATATATATATATATATATATATATTCTCCCTACCCCCTCCATCTCCTCCTCCCTTCCACTCTCTAAAACTCAATGGAAAAATATCCTCAGGTGAGGATTAACAGAAAGAAAAAGGAAGTTACTAATTGTATTAAGTCTTAATCATTGAAGAGCCATCTTTTTAATATTCTGTGATTCGAAATGGAAAGGAAGCCTAGTCACTTTTGCTGCCACCGAAGTATGGTGGCTGTGCCTGCCTGCTCACCAGTTGAGCAGTCTCTCCCCCTAGAGCCCTCCCTGCTGGAAAGGATAACTAACAGACAAGCTGCTCCTTCACTTGAGTGTTTAGTAGACATTTTTCAGAATGAACCAATATTCTTTTTAGGAAAACAACTGGCAGGAGTGACTGCCAGTGCTGCGAGATCAGCTTTCAAGCAGAAACTGGAATTTTGAGAAACTGATTCATCAGGAACTTGACAGTTATCCTTTTCTTACAGACTCTCCTGACCAAATGGGCAGTGATACTAACACATGCAGTGTTTGATCTTAGAAAAGAGACGACCTCAGAGGTCGGCTGATTTCATGTGGCTGGTTCCAATACTAGGACATGTGTGTAACTCACTCTCTTCCAAAGGATTAATACATAATGCTACAGATTTGTGCATGAGTCAAAGATCCATTCAATAGGCAGGGTAAACTGTGACTGTAATGTAATGAAGTTCAGAAAGTTCCTTGATATGATTTCAGATTCCACTTTGTAGTTAACCTTTAAGAAACTACCACTCACCAAAAAGTAACCACAGTTATCTGAGGACTTAAATACTGTCTTCCTCTTTTGACTCCTATTTTTGTGTAAAGCCAGACTTCATGAAACATGTCCTTCAGCCAAAACAATGCATCCATCAGACTGAATGCAGAAAGAGATGTGAAAAGCTAGATATTAAAGAGAGTTGTAAAAATTTAAAACAATACCATTCTTATCACTGCTTTTTTAAGTAAGATTTGTATTTTAAAATGAAGTGGGCTTATTTGTACTCTTACGTGAATAGATATGTTTAAATTTTTTCAGTTTAATTTCTAATATAGTAAATCTCAGTAGATAAAGCTCACAAACTCTTTGATAAAGCTAACCTCCATTTCTAAGAGCACGAAGACATTCTGACAGCTCATATGAGAGCCGTCAACATGGGGTATCTTTGGCAGGGAACACGTGGGAAGTGGTGGCATTGATGCTTCCACAGAGTGTTGAGCATGATTTTATCCCTGCAGGCGAGGTCTGTGCTCTCTAAGAGAAAGGCAGCACACACAGTCCCTGTGAAAACTTGTTAGTCTAGTTTGACTTTTATTTCTAAATCTCTTAATGTTCTTCCCATTTCTCTCTGCAGGCGGCTGACTTGGATGGGGAAATTGACTTGTCTACATGTGATGATGTCACAGAGTATCCTGTCCAGAGAAATTATGGCTTTCAGATACATGTGAGCCCAGGGGTGGAGTTTGGAGACAGGCTTGAGTGGCTGGGATGTTTCTTCAGAACCTGAGACTCTAGTCCAGGGCACTTGTGGGCGGGCCTGATGCACATGCCTGGCCACTAAGAGTTCTTCCCATCAGTGTTTGCACTTGTCCTGCTCTTGTCCTGTGGCACCTGACCTCTCCCCCAATTTGTGATCTTAGCAAAAAATTAGACATTAGCTTCTTTGAAGACTGTTGAGAAGCTTTTTGTTACTGAAGTTTTTTTTTTTTTAAATCCTGAAGCTTGGGACAGTTGATTGGATACATAGGGACTAAGAATGAAAGTTTAACTATTTAAATCTCAGAATACTAGGCTTCAGTTTACCTGTTCTTTAGTTTATTCTTCCAGTCATCAATCATAAATTTGAAAATTCATGAAATACCCTCTCCCCCCCCCAAAAAAAAACCTTGTAAGGGACTCGGATAAGCAAGTCATTGTCCTTGCCCTCAAAAATAACCTGGTTAGATAACTAAGACAGTTCTCACTGACCATTCCATGAAAGTTGGTGGCTCAGGGCTACCTGGAGTTAGCCGGGCTCAAGTTAGGATGTATCCCCTGCCTGCCACATTGCTCTCTAATGCCAGCTGCAGGGCAAGGGCGCCTAAGTCATCCTTAGTGTCAGGAATTAGCCAGAGAGGCTCAGAGCACAGAAAAGCACTGCACCTAGGGTGTGATTTTGTTGTAGCAGAAGGATACCATTAGAGCCTGAAAGGAAGCGACACTTACAGCATTGACATCCACTGTTAGGCTGTCAACGTAAGTGTCCATGTCCCTGAGGACATGCCCCTCCTGATGTGGCTGTGCTACTGGGCGCCTCCTCCCCAGGAAGCTCATCTAAACTGTGTCCTGAGTTTTTATTGATGTTTCATAACTGTCATGATTGATTGAGTTACATCCATGTGGTCGAGCACAGCCTCCAGGCCTCCCCTCAGAGGTTGGCTGGTTTCACGTGACCCATAGCCCAGCCTCTCACCAATGGCTGGTCTTTAGAGTGTAGCCTGCCCACCCTCAATACCAGGCTCCCAGGTTGCTTCCCAGGAGCCAAGGCCACTTTGTGTATGAGCCGTGACAGAGCAGGCAGTCTGATGGCTGCACCGCCAGGCTGGCCCGGGCCCTTCCTCACAGGACCTGGAACTTTCATGGGGTTTTACCTCCAGATGGTTGGATGTAAAAACTCAGTTGTACCATTGGACTCAGAGTGGATCAAGCACATTGAGACTGAGTCATATTAGCCAAACTTAAAGGAGACTGGGGTTAGGACTAAAGGCCAGTGTATGCATTATAAGGACAAATTCCGCCTGCAGCCCACTGGTCCCCTGGTCATGGCATTTCTCCTCTGTGGTACCAAGGCAAAGCTGGGAGTTGCATAGATGTCCTGGCACAAGGGCCTGACATGAGGTCGTGGATCTCAGAATCTTAGCCACCCCACTCTGATGCTCTTTCACCCCTGGCCCTGCAGGAGGAGTAGACATGCTCAGTGAGCTGAGTCTGAGCCTCTTGTCTTCAGGCGGCATTGGCAGCAGTGGTGACTTCTGGCTTTCTAGGCGCCATGTTGGGTCCCCCTCCTAACCTGTCCCTCCCCATCTCAAAAGAGCAGCTTTCTCAGAGCAGGGTATCTTGAGATAAGAGGTGGCTTGCCACTTAAGAGTCAGATCCCCTCACTGAACAAGTTACAACTTAATTATCAAGGACCTGAGCCATGTGGTTTGATCTTACCTAGCCGTCTGCCACCTGTCACTTTCCCCTAGTTGGGAGCTTACCCAGGTTCTGCTGCTTTTCCATGAGCCCTGTGGCTGAGGGTCTAGGTCAGGAAAGATCACTTAGCTTGGAGGGCAGGTCCTGGAGACTCTCCACTTGGGTCACTAGGAAGTTTCAGGGTCTTGAAAGGCAAGGGTGAGGAATGAATGTGCAGGGCCCCTGGTGTTTTTACCATACCTAGTGGCACCTACAAGGGAGCTAAGTGCAGAAGCTGAGCAGGGGGCACCGTGGGAGCCCCAGTGCCGGGCCAGAGGTTAGCCTTGTCCTGATATTGTGGAAGGTACTGCAACCATTATCTCATAAAGGAAGACACAGCCAGCAGGACATGCAAATGGGTTAAAGGAGGGAAAGGTAGAGGCGGGAGACCAAGCAGGCACAGTGGTGGGCAGGAAAGAGAGAAGTGGTTGGGAGGCACTGTGGAGGAGGCATGCATTGGCTGTGGTTGTGGTCATTGAGGGAGGAGCCAGACATGAGGTTGGGTGCCCAGAGCATGGCAAGCCTTGTGCAGAAGTTGGGCAGCAGAGGTGACTTCACAAAAGGAGTAGAGCCTCTGGAATTCTGGCTGTGATAGGCTCTCTGAGAACATTAGACAGGCAGCCGGGTGTGGACCCACAGTTGGGAAAGAGCCTGCTGGGGGTAGGAGATGAGGTCCTGGGAAAGAATGTGGAGATGGCCAAGCTCAGACTGCAGAGACACCAGACCTGGGAGCAGGAGGCAGCAGAGGATTCTAGGACGAGTGTGAGCCGATCCCCGGGGCACGAAGGGCCAGGGCCAGGGCCTAAGGAGGCAGCACTCAAATTGAGTGAAGGCCATGCCCCCACTCTCGGAGTACAGTAAGGGAAACCAAAGGAACGAGAAATTGTGGGTTGTCTCTTGATTGGGGGCTGAGCTGGAGGCTGAGGTCAAGTCCAAGCTATGCTTTACAGCTCTCCAGGCTGGCACATGGTTTCGTGCTTTGGTCCCTCACCACGCTATTACCAACCCAAACCGTCTTGGTGGTTCATCTTCCCATCAGCTGATTTGCTAACCTGTCGTGGGTTTGTTTCCGAGTAGCCTGTGCAGCTTAAAGAACAGGACCACACCCTCCCTCCTGTGATACAGCAGCCTGTGGGTGCAGAAGCAGGGCAGTGGGCTCCATGTGGCCATCACACGGCTTCCCACCCGTGCCTTCTCTGAAGGGACCTGCCCCAGAAGCACTCCCCCCTCGCTGGCTGTGCTGTGTCTCTGCTCCTCTATATAGCTTCCCTCCCCTGCTGTCTGCACTGCTCCCCACTACAAGCAGGCTCCCCTGTCTTGACTGATGACCCATCAGCTCATCGGAAGCCGAGGGGTTGTCCCAGAAGGGCTCCCTCCCCTCTTCTCTGTCACTTCTGTCACCACCTGAATTCTAATTACCTGGACACTTGCCCTAACCGCCCAGCAAGCCTCTTGGCCTCACGCCTGCTGTCCCCACCTTGCCTTCCTGTGCCTGATGAGCCTGGCTGCAGGACACTAGGCCTGGGCTCTTACTGTGGCCCCTGCCTAGGACGTGCACCTCTTCCCCATCTGCTTACCACCCTCCTCACTTTTGTGGCCCAGCTCAGCCTCTGTGCTCTGGGCTTCTCGCCTACTACTCCACTCGTGCTCATACTCTCCCTCCGGCCAAGTTTCTTGAAGAGCAGGTGAGTCCCCTCAGTGCCAGACATTGTAGGTGCTCAGGGAAGCCTGCTGAGCCCCACAGAAGGAGGTCCTGGAGTGAGCCATTCCCAGGAAAGCACGTTAGTTCCCACAGCCTTGCTGTTTCCTCTGCTCTCCAGGCTTCATTTATCTTAGTGGCTGTGCATGGTGCTCCTAAGGTGGTCGCCTGGCCACATCCTCCCTGCATAACTGACCTCTGAGGGTGGGCGGGTGAAAGATGGTCACTGACATTGCTTTGTCCTTTGTGTAGACGAAGGAGGGCGAGTTCACCCTCTCGGCTATGACGTCGGGAATCCGACGGAACTGGATCCAGACCATCATGAAGCACGTCCATCCAACCTCTGCCCCGGATGTGACAAGGTAAAGTCTGAGGGAGCTGCCTTCTTCAGGGGTTGGCGCTTCCCTGGGACCTGAGCTGGACACCACTGCGACCTCTCCCCCACAGCTGGCTGGCCCTGCTCTTCTCCTTCTGCTCCTTGTTTTTCTGTGTCAGGTTACTTTTCCTCCTATAAGTATTTCTTACATTAGAACCATGTAAGTATCATTTGTGCCGCTGTCACAAATGAACTTGGTGGGCTAAGCTCCCTCTGGTGTGGGCCTGGCACTGGCGCTATGCTCCGTTGGGTAAGGGCAGCCCTGGAGGCTGCATTCATAGGCCACCACAGTATTTATTTTCCCTCTCTCCCTCTCCCTCCCTTGCTCTCTCTCCTCCTCCCTTTTCCTCTCCCCTGCCCCCCCCCCTCTCTCTCACATGTGCACTCGTGTGTGTGGGAGAGGGAAGTAGGGGGGTAATGTGAAGCCAGGAAAAATTCTCTGAAAGTCTCAGTGCCACAGCCTAAGTTGGAAACTCTTCTCCCCCATAACACTCTTTGGTTCATATATCTAATTCAATGTGTGCCTTCCTCCTCCAATTCTGAAGGTTAGAAACTTGCTAGTTTTTGTTTTAAAAGAAAGAGGACATTGTTCCAATGTGTGGAGCTGGCCCTGTGATGCCCCAAATTCTGTTGCCCTTGCCTTGGGGCTTCAGAGCCTCTGCCTGCTCTGAGAACCTGCCACTGATACTTTACAGGCACGCAGTTTGAATGACTCTATTGTTTTTCTTGCATCGGAGGTCACATTCTGGTGACCCTGGTGCCTACATTGTGCCCCCTGGAGGCCTGAGGGAGCTGCAGCAGAGGTGGAAAGAGCATGTGGGGAGCGTGGAGCGGGCCTCTGATGGGAGCCACCCCTGACAGGCTGTTTGTCCCCTGCCCAGCTCCTTGCCAGAGGAGAAAAGCCGCATCAGCTCCTCCTTCGAAACCTGTTCAAGGCCAAGTGAGAAGCCAGAGATGGAGCCCAGGGAGCCAGACCCTGAGCAGAAGAGGAGCCGAGCTCGTGAGCGCAGGCGGGAGGGGCGCTCCAAGACGTTCGACTGGGCTGAGTTCCGCCCCCTGCAGCAGGCCCTGGCTCAGGAGAGGGCCAGTGGTGAGCTGCTCAGCAGCTTCCCTGAAGCCGGGCCAGGGGAGCTGGAGCGGGAGCGGGCGCGCAGGCGGGAAGAGCGCCGTAAGCGCTTCGGGATGCTCGACACAGTGGACGGGCCAGCCGCTGATGACACATCCTTGCGGATGGAGGTGGATCGGAGCCCGGGGCTATCTGTGACCCCCGACCTCAAGACACAGAATGTCCATGTGGAGATAGAGCAGCGGTGGCATCAGGTGGAGACCACCCCTCTCCGGGAAGAAAAGCAGGTGCCCATTGCCCCTCTCCACCTGTCCTCTGAGGACAGAAGTGACCGGCTCTCTACCCATGAACTGACCTCTCTGCTGGAGAAGGAGGTAATGACCAGGGCGGCTGCAGGTGGGTGGGTTCCATGCAGTGCCCCTTTCTGAGCACCCACCCCCTGTGCCCAGCAGCAGCCTGAATGGTTCAGCTGCATGACAGAAGGAGATGTGGTCTCCCCTCCAGGGCTTGCAGACCGTTTAGGAAGATAGACCCGTGGTTGGACAGATTCTTAGAGTCCAGTGTAGTTGCTGAGAGGTACAGGGAATGTCAATTCATGCAGGGTAGCGAAAGGGGATGTTGGGGGGACCAGACCTTTCTAGGACAGAGTAGTTTGCCATGTGGCAAGGACACTGCCATTAGAGTCAGGGTGGCCAGAGAAGAGGCTGGTAGGGTTTCAGGGTCCTGTTTCCAGCATGAACTAGAGCTCTTTGGGGGAGAGGAACATTAGCAGAGTTAGATTTGATCTGAACTAGGCGACCCTGGGTGGAGCAGGCCAAAGCTGGAGGCAGAGAAGAGTCCCACTGTTGCCCAGCAGCCTGGTGACTGCCAGGGACCTGAGGAGGTACAGGCTACCACAGGAGGCAGGTGGGTGCCCGGGTGAGCCATGCACTCATTCAGCAAGGACTGTTCTGTGGAGACTTTGCAGAGCAGGTCCTTCTGGGCACCATGATACAGGATGAGTGCCAGCCCTGCATTTGCAGCATAATATGTTTCTTCATGTGTCCAGAAATCAGATCTGGGAACTTCCACAGTGGATTTATAAATCTGATCAGAAAGTTCCTGGCCAAGGAGGTACAGCCTTACAGTTTCATGTTTCAAATGTGTTCTTTTACAGAAGTAACTAATTAAAGTTACAGATTTGTCACTGTCCTGCCTTCACTTTCCTTATTTTTCCTAGTCTATTAAATTAATGAGTCTGACGTTTATCCCTAGCATTTGAACTTTGAGTTCATTTCCATTTTCTATGCCTATTAATAGGATAATAAAGGCAAGATGCAATAACTAATAGTTCAAACTCAGATTGCTATGAGCTAAAATAGGCCCCACACAGGACTGTAAGCTTGTTTTAAACAGCAGTGTCTGAACATCAAAGGTCTTGTGCCTCTCACATAGCCCAGCAGCACCCTGCCTGTCTTCCAGCTCCACAGCCTCGGGGGCAGTGCAGGCAGAGTGGCTCAGGTGGCCCAGCACCCATTTAGGCACCTAGGGAATATTTGGGGAAGAAGTGACCGGATGGATGACTGGATTAAAAGCCATTGAAAGCGAGGAGTGGTAGCTTGCTTGCTTTCCATGTCTCATGGAACCCTCTTTGCAAAAGTAATGTTACGAAGGGTCCATTGGGTAAAAGTGAGACTTACAGTGGAAGCCAAGGCAGGGGCTGAAGTGGGGCACACACCCCAGGGCAACCGGGCTGTGGTCGTGCTGAGGAAATGGAAAGGACAGGCGAGTCTTCTTCCTGGTGCAAGCATAGAGCACATTTCCTGCTGGGTCTGCAGATGGGGACTTTGAGCAGTGTGGGTGTTATGTGGGCATTCTGCCATGTTATGTATGTGTATTTACAGTTTGAGCAGGAGCCTTCAGTTCCAGATGCTGCAGTTCAGGGCAGATCAGCTTATCCCTGACCTGTGGGCATGTGAAGGGCCAGGGAGGAATCTGTGTGCCAGCTTAGCTGGTGTCAGAAATGCCCCCGGGACCTCTCTTGTGCTACTGATTGTTACCATCATTTTGCTTTAAAAATGTGTGTCTTTTTGTCAACAGTTGGAGCAGAGCCAGAAGGAGGCCTCAGACCTTTTGGAGCAAAACCGGCACCTGCAAGATCAGCTGAGGGTGGCTCTGGGCCGGGAGCAGAGTGCCCGGGAGGGCTATGTGCTGCAGGTAGGGCTGAGGGCCTGCGGGCGCTCAAGATGCTCTTAGGAACTTGAGTGCAAGGGCCCTGGCAGGCTAGGAATGTGCACACCGGCCTGAGCAGGACAACCCTCCCAGTACCATCTCTGGCTGCTCTGCCACAGGACCGTGGCTCCAATGCACTGGGCTATGTGTATTTTCCCTCCTGGTATTACATTTTAGAGAATCTACTTGAAACTTCTGTGTGTTAAAAACCTCTGTGTGTAAAAAACTTCCATGTGTAAAAAACTTCCGTTTTTTTCTTTGTTTTTTAAAGTAATTTTGGAGGGTTTTCCTTTGGGCTTTCAAAGTAATCCAATATATTTGTTATAAATACTATATATTTGCATGTCATTTCTAATAGTTTTTACAAAAGCAGTATTTGGCCTGTTTTACAGATTGAAGAAATTGAGTGACATAGCCACCAAATGCCTCCTTAAGACCAAGTTAGTGGCAGAGCTAGCTCTGAATCACCTGTCCCTGTCTGTGTCTATACCATACCTACAGGCAGACCTGGGCTATTACCACTCACCCAGTGGCCCCATTCCTTTCTTCCTACCTAGACTGAAGTTTCAGGGGGAAACATGGCCACCATCCCTGAGCCAACCCATATAGTGAACCTAGAAGGGTAGAGGAGGCCCTGAGCTTGGGTTCTAAGCTGAGAGCCCACACCCAGTGTCCAGGACCAAAGGTCTCCACAGTCCTAGTCAGCAGGCAGAATCACAGAGAGCAGCTGGACAGAGTGAGCTGGTGTGTGCTCTGTCGAGAGGACCTATTTTGGTCTGGGGCACAAAACACACTCCCTGCCCCCTGGAGTGATGTACTGATGGGGAGAGACGACTGACAAATGAGTACTGGGAAATGCAAAATGAGCAATGGAATGGGCTCTCTGCCAAGGCCAAGGACCTGGCTGTAAGCTCATGCCCTGACACTGAACATCAGATGCCAGTGTCCCCTCCCCCACTGCACTAGCCTCTCCTGTGTGGACATAGACCTTGTCCCCAAGGCCCTTCCAGCTCTCAGTGACCGTGCCAACATTTCCAGATCACCATGCCTTGCCCCCCTCAGTCCCAGTCCTCCAGGGCAGCACATGAACCTTCTGGGCAGAGCCTGCCTTCCTGCCTCTGTCAGTGCTGCTGTGGATGCATGTTCTTTCTACTTTCTCTCATTTCTCTTTTCCCTCAGCTTTAGCTGTGGCCCTGGGCACCCTATGTGCCCTGCACCCTCCTTCCCAGCCCTTTGAGCTATAGTTATTGCTGTCCCCAGTTCAGACTCTCAGGCACCAAGAGCTGGTGATGGTGGGTGTTCTTTTGTGCAAAGGTCACTCAAGGCATTCTGATCATTCATGCAGACCCTCCAGATTTGGGGAGCATCTTTTTAAACCTGGGTTGGGCCCCTATCCTACACAGATTCCTTTTACTTTATCAGGCAGTAAAGATATTAGCAGCAGATTGTGCACATTGCTAACCTAAGAACCTACCTCTGTGTCTAACTTGGATGATTGCATGAGCCTGCACCCAAGCCCCTGTCAGTCGGCACGGGGCAAAGCTGGCTTCTGAATACCTTCCCACAAAGTTTAATAGCAGGTTGCTCCTAACCTCCCTCTCTGCTTTGGGAAAGAACAAGGCCTTAAAAATTGAGAATCAGAAGGAGTTTGCCTGGGATGGGTGCTGTGCTATGCTAAGCGTTCTGGGAGGAGGAGCTTGCATGGTTTGGACTTGCTGTGGAGTATAACCAATAACGGAACTGAGTGTCACATCTGTGGCTTCCCCGTGGACTGAAAGGGGCCACAGGCAGGTCAGGTTCTCAGGGTGGGCTGTTCTCACTTTTGTTCATGTTCATGTTTTCCCCTGATTATTAGCTCTGTCCTGCATGCCTTCTTGTTTGGGGAGTTTTGTTCCATTTGTGTTTTGTTTTGTTTTGTTTTGTGCATGCATCACTTACTTTGAATTCTATGAGGTGTGTTTGGTTGGTTGTCATATTTTACTCCATGGGTTTCGCTTTCCCTCATTCTGTCTTCTTACAGGTAGAAACTCGTTCCTCCTGTCACTGAGGACGAGCTCCACTTCCAAAAGGAAAGTGCTCCGTGGCGCCTGCTGCCTCCCTTCTTTCTATCCTGTCCTAAAAGTTAGGGGCCTCACCTGCAGCCTCATCCTGTGCTTTTCCAAGATTTATTGTCTAGAGCTGTGTACCTTTCATTTTATAAAACAAACAGATGCCATGCTCTGCTCCCCTGCTCCCACCCGTCTCGTCTTCAGTCCTGTTTTGCTTACCCATGTGTTCCATTATTCAGTTGTATTTGATTTACTTCTCCTAGAAGCCATTCATTTAGAGTTTTGATGTTGTTATCCATGTTTTCTGTTTACCTGGAAGCAGCACTTATCAAAATAATTAAGATGATTTGTTGGGTAGTTTTTTTAATGAAAAAAAAAATTGTGCAAACGATAAAAGGCAAACCCACCAAGGAGCTTTTCTGTGACTGACCCTGGCCAGAGGTGTGACACTCAGAACTAGGAAGCCCGAGTGTTACTAACCAGTGTTTAATCGGTTTTTTTAAGACTGAAGTGACCACCTCCCCATCTGGTGCCTGGCAGAGGCTCCACAGAGTCCATCAAGATCTGCAAAGGGAGCTAGAGATCCAGTGCCAGCACCAGGGGCTGACCACGCAGCAGACCCAGGCCCTGAAGTGCAGCTATGGGGAGGCCGAGGATGCAGTCCGGCACCATGAGGCTGAGATCCGCAGCCTCCAGGCGAGGCTCAGCACTGCTGCCGCCGAGCTCACCTTCAAGGAACAGGCACTGGCCCAGCTCAAGGGGGACCTGAAACTGGAGAAGAACAAGGCCCGTGAGCACTTGGAGGAGTGGCAGCACAGCAAGGCCCTGCTGAGCGGTCAGCTCCAGGCTAGCGAGCAGAAGCTCAAGAGTGCAGAGGCCCTGCTGCTGGAGAAGATGCAGGAGCTGCGCGACCTGGAGATGCAGCAGGCTCTGCAGAGAGACCGGCAGAAGGAGGTGCAAAGGATGCAGGAGCGCATCGTAGACCTCAGCCAGCAGCTCAGTGCTAGCGAGCAGGCCCAGCGGCTGATGGAGGAGAAGCTGCAAAGGAACTATGAGCTGCTGCTAGAGAGCTGTGAGAAGGAAAAGCAGGCATTGCTGCAGAACCTGAAGGAGGTGGAGGACAAGGCCAGTGCCTACGAGGGCCAACTCCAAGACCACGAGCAGCAGGTGGAGGCCCTCCAGAGGGAAAAGTTAAGCGCCAGGTCTGAGGGCAGCCAGGCCTTGCGCCAGCTAGAGGAGCAGCTGCAGGTGAAGGAGGCCAGCCTCCAGACGCTGGCCCAGCATGTCCAGAGTCTCAGGGATGAGAGGGATCTGGTCCATCAGCGGTTCCAGGAGCTGACGGAGCGTGTCGCCTTGTCTGATGGGGATGTTGCAGAGCTTCAGAAGAAGCTGCAGGGCAGGGAGGTCGACTACCAGAGCCTGGAGCATGCCTACCAGAGGGTGACCAGCCAACTCCAGGGAATGCACGCCCTGCTGAGAGAGAGGGAAGAGGAGCTGAGGCATATCAAGGGCATGCATGAAAAAGTTCTTGAAAAGAAAGATCAGGACCTCACTGAAGCTTTGGTTAAAATGATTGCCTTGGGGAGCAGCTTAGAGGAAACAGAAATGAAGCTCCAGACAAAGGAAGAGATTTTAAGGAAATTTACTAAGGCATCTTCAGAGGAAGTGGAGGAGCTGCAGAACTCCCTGGGAGAAGCAGAGGATGGCTTTGTGCTTTCAGACCTGCAGCTCCAAGTCTCAGGCGTATCCCCAGGCTGCCCACACTTGAGGCTCGAGGATGAGGACCCAGGGGCTGCCCTTAAGGAGAAACATGGGCACAGCAGCCTGATGAGAAAAGTGAGCATGATGCCCCCAAAGTCAGAAGTGCCTGACAAGGAGGGGCACTCATGGAACACAGCAAAATTTGAGCAGTGCATACCCAGCATTAAAAGGCAAAGAATCCGGTTTTCCACGATCCAATGCCAGAAATACACCCACCCCGATGGATCCGAGAAGACCTGGACCAGTAGCACATCTTCCGACACCAGTCAGGAGCAGTCACCCTTCGAGGAGAGCATGTCGTCAGAGGCCACCCTCAGCTCTGTCCCTGCAACCAGCGACTCTGATACCTACCTCTCCATAATACACTCCCTGGAGACAAAGCTCTACATCACAGAAGAGAAACTCAAAGATGTGACGGTAAAGCTGGAAAGCCAGCAGGGCCAGAGCCAGGAGGCCCTGCTCACGCTACACCACCAGTGGGCTGGCACTGAGGCTCAGCTCCACGAGCAGCTCTGTGCCAGCCTGCTCCAGGTTGGTGCGCTAACCTCCCAGCTGGAACAGGAGAAACAGGCCAGGGCAAAGATCATTGAAAATCATGTAGGGGAGCTAGGCAGTTTCCAGGTAAAAAATACACAGGCCCTCGCTTGCTTAGAAAATTGCCGAGAACAGCTAAGGTCTCTGCCAAGATCTGGCCAGGAAGAAGCACTGGGGGCAGGAGCAGGCCCCCTGGCCAGCGTGGAGAGTGTGCTAGTAAATGCCATCCAGGCTCTGCGTCACTGGCCAGCCTCTGCAGACAGTGGGGCCCAATCTCGGCTGGAGGAAGAGAGTTTTCTGAAGAGAGGAAAGGAGACTCTGCAGCAGCCACCTTTGCAGCCGGAGCTGACTGAGCAGGAGCAGTTGAAGCTCCTTGCTGATCAAATAGCTCTGGAAGCCTCTCTGATAAACCACATAGCAGACTCTTTAAAAAACACAACATCAGATATCTCACACGTTCTTGAAGAGGTTTCTCAGTCAGGAAAGTTGTCCCTGGAGTCTGGGAGTGCAGTCTGTCTGGGGCCCCCAGCAGACACCTGGGCTAAGAAGATGCTGGTGGATGGTGAATTCTGGAGCCAGGTTGAGTCCCTGAGTAAGCACCTGGGAACAGTGGGGGGAGAGGCAGCCATTGCATCAGGAGGTGGGCAGCAGAGCATCCCACCAGCCCTGGTCCCCACCCTGGCAGATGCCACGTGGGTCAGGGCAGAGCTCAGCTTCGCTGTGCAGTCAGTGAGGGAGTCGTTCCATCGTAGGTTGCAGAGCATTCAGGAGACTCTCCAGGGGACCCAGGCAGCCCTGCAGCAGCATAAGCACACGCTGGGAGAAATCTTGGGAGCTTACCAAACCCCTGACTTTGAGAGGGTGATGCAGCAGGTTGTAGAGGCCCTTAAGCTCCCAACAGGCACTGCAGAAGGTGTCCAGGGTCCCTGGGACTTGAGCCCATTAAGAGAAGAACTGAGTCATCAAGACACAGTTGACTTCCAGGAGCCCTTCCATTTCTCTAACCAGAACTCTGGGGCCTTTGTTGGGATTCAGGAAGAACTTGCCCTGCAGCTTAAAGATAAGGCCCGCCTCTTAGGAGAGATATCTGCCTCTTTAACTTCTCTTCCTCCTGTGGAATCAATAAGAGATTGTCAGAAGCTTCTTCAGGTATCCCGGTATCTCTCCTATAACACTTATTTGGGAGGCCTTGGTCAGTATTCTTCATTATTAGTTAAAGATGCAATTATTCAGGCTCAAGTGTGTTATGCAGCCTGCAAAATCCGGCTGGAGTATGAAAAAGAGCTTCAGTGCTATAAGGAGTCCTGGCAGAGCAGGGGGGGCCTCCTGCCAGGAGCATGAGCAAGCTATCGGAGCCTTGAGGGAGGAGTACAAAGAACTTCTCCGGAAGCAGAAGAATGAGTACCTGGAAGTGATTGCCATCATTCAAAGGGAAAATGCTGAGCTCAAGGCCCAGGTCACCCAGCTAGACCAGCAGCAGAGGTATCTGGAGGAAGTAGAGAGCAAGCACAACGAGAACATGTTTGCCCTGCAAGGGAGGTATGAGGAGGAGATCCGGTGTGTGGTGGAGCAGTTGAACAGAGCAGAGAATACACTGCAGGCTGAGCACAGCCGAGTCCTGAGCCAGCTAGATGCTTCAGTCAAAGACAGGCAGGACATGGAGAGGCACCATGTGGAGCAGATGCAGACCCTGGAGGACAAGTTCCAGCTCAAAGTCAAAGAGCTACAGATCATCCACGAGGAAGAGCTAAGGACCTTGCAGGAACACTACTCCCAGAACCTACAGTGCCTGCAGGAGACTCTCTGCCACTATCAGGGGCAGCTGCCGGAAACCTTGCTGGCCAGCAGTACCCATCAGCCCCCTTCCTCCACCTGGCCAGCTGGCCAGCCCAGGGATGCTCTGCAGGTAGCCACTGGGGAGGCCGACTCCATGATAGGGCTGAGGGAGCGCATCCAGGAGCTGGAGTCTCAGATGGACATCATGCGGGAGGAGCTGGAGCACAAGGACCTGGAGGGTGACACGGCCACACTGCGAGAGAAGTACCAGAAAGACTTTGAGAACCTTAAGGTTTCAAAGCATTGTTTAATTTGCAGAGCAGTCGAGGGGCAGGCATTCTCCTTCTTGTTGAGAGGCAGTGTCTGGGATTCTCAGGGTGGAGCTAGAAGACAGTTCTTGGCCCTGAGTTCCTATATAAGCAGAATTTATTCAACATTTTGTTCCTTCCTCGACTCCTTGCTCATGATGGCATGGCCTTGGTTAAGGTCTAGCATCCTATTCAACATCCCCCACCAGGAAAGAGGACTAGCAGAACAGGTCACTGACGAGAGAGGGGGCGTAGTCTCACATTGCCTTCCCGCCTGCTTCTCACAGCCCCTCACCACCTCATCTGATTCCCACCCCAACAGCCCACCTGTGGTTGGTGCAAAAGCCTGAGGTAGATGGGCCAGAGGTGCCCTTGCAGGGCCGTCTCTTAACTGTTGTAGAAGAGCAGAGTTTAGGGAGCTTGAAAGATAGAGATATTGACAAGACAGTGCTTAGAGCCACACTCCCATCCCAACTCTGTAGGGAGCTGGTGCTTAGTGGGCACTAGGTAAGGACTAAAGGAGCACAACTTGCAGCGCTGGTACTCCTTCTCAGGAACTTGGAGAAATAACATTTTCTTGTCACTGTCACCCACACTCCTCAACTGCAGAATACCCAACAGGCCCTAGCACTCAAAGATGACAATTCCAGGCCCACCCATCCCCTTCATAACCAGAGGCACCTGTGTGCATGCATGTGGCTGCCAGCACATCCCCTAAGCTTCTCGGCGTTATCTTCTTGGGCTGCTTGCCATCCCTTGGAGCTACACCCCATAAATGCCCATGTCCCTCACAAGCCCTTAGTCTCGGCAGGCCCAAGATGAGGTGACACTCCCTTCTATGCAGTGCAGAGCTGGCTCTGGACTGCAAATGCTGCTTTGCTACTGCTGAGCAAGCTGCCACGGCTGTGCTCACAGTAGCGCACTCCTCCAGGTCCGCAAGTGTGTTCTGTGTAGGCAGCACATTCTTACCTCTCTGACAGCACAGCACTGGCACAGGCAGGCTCATGTGGTGGCCAGCAAGTACGCAGGCCAAGAGGCCACCTGCGCTGTGCTTGTCCTAAGTCAGTCAGAATCCATCATGAGTCACAGAAGAGCTTCCAGGGCTCTTTCAGAAGTGCCCTGTGGCAGTCAGTGCCTGCGATAGCAATGCTAGGTGGGGCTTTCAAAGTAATTTGCACAAGCACTATCCTCGTGTCTTCACTACTCACAGGACCCCGCAGCTTTTCACAGCACCAGCAGGTCTCTGAGCAGGTGCCTGGGCGCACACACGGCACAGGCTCACAGGAGCCAGAGCATTCCTCCGCCACAGCAAACTGCTTTGTGTCAGTTTTACCAAAGCCTCCTGCATGGTGAGGCTATTCCAGCTCCCATGGCAGTCAGCGGGGCATAGATAAAGCTTTGACCAAAATGGTGACATTGTAGCACCCATTAGCAAGCCATCAGAAAGGTAACACTGCCTTGTATTAACAAACTGACCATATACGGTGCTGGGACCCAGTGTCCCCTTGCTGTGACATAGGTCTATGGTATTCTCATTGACAACCTTGAGACACACAGAAATTTCAACCAAATAGCACTCTCCTGGGAACCCAGCTAATGCTACGATTTTGTGCAGATTTTTGCCCGGGTTGGGGAGATTGGGATCTGGGCCTGATGGCTGCTCTACTATAGCCAGAGGCTGATTTCTTCCCTCATGATTCTTGCACAGTAGTCATTGATCCCAGAGATTATTGGCTTAAAATTTTTAAATTGCTTATTGATTTTCTTTAATTTAACACATGCAATCTTTAAAGACACCTCAGAGTTTCTGTAGAAAGAATTTTGACCATTATTTAGCTACTAGAGGCCCAGTGCACGAATTTGTGCACCCGTGGGGTCCCTTGGCCTGGCTTGCGGGATTGGGCTGAAATCTGCTCTCCGACATCCTTCAGAGGGGTCCCAGGTTGCAAGAGGGCACATCCCAGGCCGAGGGATCCCACTGGTGCACGATTTGGGCCATAGAGGGACTACAAGAGGGCTCCAGGGCATGTCTGGCCTGGCTCACTCAGTCCCCACCAACTGGACCCAGCAAGCTAACCAACTGATTGACTGCCCCCTGGTGATCAGTGCATGTCATAGCAAGCAGTTGAGCACCTTTAGCATATCATTAGCATATTAGGCTTTGATTGGACCACCAGACACTTAGCATATTAGGCTTTTATTATGTAGAATTCTAAAGCACTCAAATCAAACTAATACTTAAAGAGCTCTAGTAGCTATATGTTAACTGAAGCCATATGTGAACCAAAGCACCCGGGAGAGAGAGGACGATGGGCTGAGCATGTAAGGGTCTGAGCCATAGCTTGAAGGTTCTTCCAGCATCCTTTGGTGGAAGGTGGTGGAAGGAGACCACAATTGACAGAAGGAGCCTCTGGGAAAAGTAATGCTCAGTTAATGGTGAACACAGTTAAAACCATATGTCCAGTGTAGCAAGTCTGCATTGAAATCCAAACTGACCATGAGTTTGGAAAAACTGAATTGAGGCCCTCTGGGGGGGCTCAGAACCCAGGTGGGTTGGTTGGTTGGTTTGTTTTTCTTAAATCCATGTGCAAGAAGATCAACCAAATATTATAGAATTGGGAGGGAGGAACCTCCACTTGCATTTGAAATGGATCATAGCCACATTCTTCCACTTTTTAAAAATCACTGGAAGGCCTGATTCCTATTCAGAAACAGATTTTGCAAGGGATTTAGACAGAAAGTGTGGTTCCGTGCACAAAACAACTACACATACTTCCTTACATCTGTGGGGCACACTCACCTGCCCTGTTAAGAACAGCTAAGCAAAAAAAAAAAAAACTAAGCCAGGCCTGGACTTCCTAGCATAGCATGTGAGATGGATGGTTTGATCCCTTCTTAGGACATGCCTGTGTCCTTCCCCTGCACTCCTGTGTGCCCATGTAGTAAACTGCCCCAGCCTGTAACAAGTGTAGACAAGTTGGAGAAGTTTTTCTGGTATGTGGCCCAGTGTAGTTAGTGGAGTCACTAATTACTGCCCCTCTTACTCCTTCAAAGGAAATAGAAGGAAGACAGACTGGAGGGGAAGAGCATGTAGCCTAATGTAACCCCTCGTGGACACTGCAGAGGTGTGACCAGGTGAGGGTGGCTAGCTCATCAGTGCAGGGCCAGCCCCATGGAACCCTCCAGCTCACAGTCATGACTATGACTTATTTGTGAAATGCCCAGTTTGTGACTGACACAATGCTGCTCACTGTATGAACTCAAACCAGACACAGCCAGCCTCTGCAAATTCATTCTCTTCTCTCTCCCTCTTATCAGTCTGACCTGGCAATAATTCTATCAGGGCCAGGAATTGGCTCTTTTAGATTTCACTGCAGCCTCTTCCCACCCACAATACCAACTCATTCCACAGATTCAGAACAATCATAGAAATAAGACAATTTATAGATCTAAACGCCTTTTTCTAAGTGCTTTTTCATCAATGAGAGTCTCCAGACAGCTGTCAGACAGCCCCGCTGGCTCAGTGCTCGCCTTCAGAGAGCATATTCCTCTACAATAGAAAGCCTGAGAGCAAGCAGGCTGTTGGCTTATCAAACAGGACCCCTGACTTAAAGGTGGTGAAACAAATTGATTAAGCTCCTTTGTGTCTTACAGGCCACGTGCGAACGAGGGTTTGCAGCAATGGAAGAAACGCACCAGAAGAAGATTGAAGATCTCCAGAGGCAGCACCAGCGAGAGCTGGAGAAGCTGCGAGAGGAAAAAGACCGCCTCCTGGCTGAGGAGACTGCAGCCACCATCTCAGGTGGGAGCTGGCATAGTGGCTGGGTTAGCCAGAGGGCAGGACAGGGGGAAGACTCCCAGAGCTGGTGGTACAGCTCGCAGTTAGGACTGCTCTTTGTGCTGTCATTTGATTAAGATTTAAGCTTCATTATCCAAGGATATTTTATTTCATTTTTCATGTACAGTTTACATTTCATATTAGTGTATGTTCATTTCAGCTGTATAGCATAGTGGTTACACAGTCACTTTACAAAGTGTTCCCCCCAATACTTCCAGTCCCCACCTGGCACTACACATAGTCATTACAATATTATTGACTGCTCCCTATCCTGTACCTTACATCCCCGTGACTGTTTTGTAACTACCAATTAATACTGCTTAATCCCTCCATCTTTTTCACCCCGTTCCCGAACCCCCTTCCATCTGGCAACCATCAGTCTGTTCTCTATATTTATAAGCGTGTTTCTGTTTTGTTGTTCACTTATATTGCTCTCTAGATTCCACATATAAGTAAAATCATGGTATTTCTCTTTCTCTGACTGAGTTTACTTAGCATAATACCCTCTAAGTCCATCCATATTGTCGCAGATAGTAAGATTTCATTCTTTTTTATGACCGAGTGATGTTCACATACACACACACACACACACACACTCACACACTCACACACACTCACACACACACACACACACACACACATATATATGTACCACAGCTTTTAGCCAGTCATTTATTGGTGGGACTTAGGTTACTTCCATATTGTAAATAATGCTGCAGTGAGCATAGCAGTGCATAAACTCTTGAATTAGTGCTTTGGCTTTCTTCAAATACATAGCCAGAAGTAGAATCATTGGGTTTTAAGGAAGTGCCATTTTTAAATTTTTGAGGACCCTCCATACCATTTTTCATAGTGTGCGCACCTGTCTACATTCCCACCAACAAGACACAAGGGATTCCTTTTCTCTCCATGCTTGCCAACACTTGTTTGTTGATTTACTGATGGTAGCCATTCTGACAAGTGTGAGGTGATAACTCATTGTGATTTTAATTTGCATTTTTCTATTGATTAGTGACTTTGAGCATGTTTTCATATATCTATTGGCTATCTGTATGTCCCTTTTGGAGAATTGTCTACTCAGGTCCTCTGACCATTTATTAATTGGATTGTTTGGTTTGGGGTGTTGAGTAGTATGAGTTCTTCATAAAATTTTGGATGTTAACCCTTTATATCATTGGCAAATATCTTCTATTCAGTAGATTGTCATTGCATTTTGTTGATGGTTTACTTTGCTGTGCCAAAACTTTCATTTGTTGTGGTCCCATTTGTTTATTTTTTTGTTTTGTTTTATCAGAAAAAAATGATGAGAAGTATCTAACATTTTACTGCTTGAAATATTATAGAATTATAAAAATTTTGCCCCTATGTGTAGGCAGCACATAATACCCAAAAATTTTGGGTATTAACCCCATATTAGATAGTCTTGGCAAATATCTTCTCCTATTCAGTAGATTGTCTTCATTTTTTAAAAAATAGTTTATTTATTTATTTATCTATCTATATGTATCTATTCTCACCTGAGGGTATGCTTATCGATTTGAGAGAGCAAGAAAGAGAAAAACATCATTTGGTTGCCTTCCATACATGCTCTGAAAAAAGATCAAACACGCAGCCTTTTGGTATATGGATGACGCTCCACACAGGCAGGGCAGTATTTTTTATTTATTTAATTTTTATTATTTAATCGTTATTGTTGGAAGTATTACATATGTCCCCTTTTTCCCCCATTGATCCCCTCAAGTCTGCCCCTGTCCCCACCTCAGTCTTTCACCACCCTATTTGTCTGTGTCCATGGGTTATGCATATATGCTTACAAGATTTCGATTAATTACCTCCCATCTACCCTACTCCCCCACCTTCCCTCTGAGATGCTGCACCCTGTTTCATGCTTCGTGTCTCTGGATCTGTTCTGTTTATCAGTTTATTTTGTTACTTAGATTCCACATATAAGTGAGATCATGTGATACTTATCTTTCTCTGACTGACTTACTTGACTTAGCATGATACTCTCCAGTCCCTCCACACTATCTCAAAGGGTAAGAGATCCTTCTTTTTTACTGCTGCATAGTATTCCATGGTGTAAATGTACCACAGCTTTTTATCCATTCTGCTGATGGGCACTTGGGTCGTTTCCAGGTCTTAGCTATTGTAAATTGTGCTGCTATGAACATAGGGGTGCATGCATTCTTTCTGATGGGTATTTTGGATCTCTTAGGATATGTTCCTAAAAGTGGGATTACTGGGTCAAATGGCAGTTCCATATTTAATTTTTTGAAGGAACTCCATACTGTTTTCCATAATGGCTGCATCAGTCTGTATTCCTAGCAGCAGTGCATGAGGGTTCCCTTTTCTCGACCTCCTCACCAGCACTTGTCATTTGTTGATTTGTTGATGGTAGCCATTCTGACAGGTGTGAAGTAATGCCTCATTGTCATTTTAGTTTGCAACTCTCTGATGATCAGTGATTTGAACATTTTTTCATATGTCTCTTAGACATCTGTATGTCCACATTGGAGATTTTTTAAATTAGATTGTTTGTCTTCCTTTTGTTAAGTTGTATGAATTTCTTATATATTTTGGATATTAATCCTTTATCAGATGTATCATTGTCAGATATGTTTCCCATACAATGGGCTCCCTTTCATTTTATTGATGGTTTATTTTGCTGTGCAGAAGCTTTTCATTTTGATGTAGTCCCATTTGTTTATTTTCTCCTTAGTTTTCTTTGCCTTAGGAGATGTATCCATAAACATTTTTTATAAGAAATGTCTGAGATTTTGCTTCCTATGGTTTCTTCTAGGATTTTTATGGTTCTAAGTCTTTTATCCATTTTGAGTTTGTTCTTGTGTATGGTTTAAGTTCGTGGTCTAGTTTCATTTTTTTTGCATGAATTGTTCCAATTATCCCAACACCATTTATTGAAGAGACTGTCTTGATTCTATTGTGTACTCTTGCCTCCTTTGTCAAATATTAATTGAGTGTAATGGTTTGGGTCGATTTCTGAGGTCTCCATATAGTTCAGTTGATAATGTATGCCTGTTCTTATGCCAGTACCAGACTGTTTTAATTACGGTGGTTTTGTAGTATAGCTTGATATCTGGTATTGTGATTCCTTCAACTTTTTCTTCTTTCTCAAGATTGCTGCAGCTATTCCAGATCTCTTTTAGTTCCATATAAATTTTTGGAGTATTTGTTCTAGAGCTGTGAAATATGCTGTTGATATTTTAATAGGGATTGCATTAAATCTGTAGATTGCCTTGGGTAGTTTGGTCATTTTAATGATGTTGATTTTATGAACCAATGAACACGTTATATTCTTCCACTTGTTTATATCTTCTCTCTCTTTTTTTCTATGTCCTTTAGTTTTCCCAGTACAAATCTTTTATCTCCTTGGTTAAATTTATTACTAAGTATCTTAATTTTTTGGTTGCCAAGGTAAATGGGAATGTTTGTTTAGTTTCTCTTTCTGAGAATTCATAATTAGTGTATAAAAAATCCATTGATTTTGGGGTGTTGATTTTGTATCCTGCTACATTGCCAAATTCATTTATAAAATCTAGCAGGTTTTTGGTGGAGTTCTTAGGGTTTTCTATGTACAATATCATGTCATTTTCAAATAATGAGTTTTACTTCCTTTCAATTTGGATTCCTTTTATTTTTTCTTCTTGTCTGATCACTGTGGCTAGGACTTCCATTACTATAAGAGTGGTGAAAGTGAACATCCCTGTCTTGTTCTTAAGGGAAATGCTTATAGTTTTTGCCCATTGAGTATGATGTTCACTGTAGGTTTGTCATATATGGCCTTTATCATGTTGAGATATGTTCCCTCTACTCCCACTTTGCTAAGAGTTTTTCTCAAAAAAGGGTGTTGGATTTTGTCTAATGCTTTTTCTGTCTATTGATGTGATCATGTGATTTTTTCTTTCAATTGTTTATGTGATATGTCACATTTATTGATTTGCGAATATTATACCAGCTTTGCATTCCCAGAATAAATCCCACTTGGTCATGATATATGATCTCTTTAATATGTTGCTGGATCTGCTTTGCTAATATCTTGTTGAGTATTATAATATCTATGTTTATCAGGCATATTGGCCTGTAATTCTGTTTCTTTGTGGTGTCTTTTGGAATTAGGATAATCCTGGCCTAATGAGCTTGAAAGTGTTCCTTCCTCTTGGATTTTTTGGAATAGTTTGAGGAGGATAGGTGTTCTTCTTTGAATGTTTGGTAAAATTCTCCTGTGAAACCATTCTTTCCTGGGATTTTGTTGGCTGAGAATTTTTTTTTAACACTGCTTCTATTTCATCAGTTGTTTTGGGCCTATTCAACTGGAGTGCTATGAACTTTCAGGGCTTCTTTTGTTGTGTACCAAAGATTTGGGGTAGTTGTGTGTTCATTTTCATTTGTTTCCAGGAAGTGTTTTTTTATTTATTTCTTTATTTCATTGGTAACCCATTCATTGCTTAATGACATGCTATTTAGCCTCCATGTGTCTGAATGTTTTCGTTTTAACTGTAGTTGATTTCTAATTTCATTCCACTGTGATCTGAGAAGCTGCTTGACAAGATTTCAGTCTTCTTGAACTTGTAGAGAATTGTTTTGTGTTTAATATGTGGTCTAGCTTTGTGAAGAAGCTACCTGCACTTGAAAAGAATGTATATTCTGCAGCTTTGGGGTGAAATGTTCTATAAATGTCAATTAAATTCACTGGATCCACTGTGTCGTTTAAATTCACACGATACACTTGTTAATTTTTTATGTGGAAGATCTACTCCAGTGAAATAAGTTGGGTGTTAAAGTCTCCTACAATGACTGTATTGCTGTCGATCTCTCCTCTAAAGTCCTCTAGAAGATTTTTTATATATTTAGGTTCTCCTTTATTGGGTGCATAGCATATAAGTTTGCCAGGGTTATAGCCTCGTGTTGGACCAATCCCTTTAGTATTATGTAGTAACCTTTGTTGTCTCTTGTGCTGGTCTTCATTTTGAAGTCTATTTTGTCAGATATGAATATTGTTACCCCAGCTTTTTTTTCTTTTCCATTTGCATGGAAAAATATTTCCCATTCCTTAACTCTCATCTTATGTGTGTCTTTTGTTCTGAGGTAGTCTCTTGTAGATAGCATATAATTGGGTCATGTTTTAGAGGTCCAATACACAAAATTCATGCAGGGATGGTGGGGGGGGTCCCTCGGGGTGGCCTGCGCCCTCTTGCAGTCCGGGACCCCTCAGGGGATGTCCAACTGCCAGCTTAGACCCAGTCCTGCTCACCTGCCTGCTTGGCTTACTGCTCCTTACCGCTGCCATGGAGGTGGGAGAGGTTCCCGCCACTGCTGCTGTGCTCACCAGCTGTGAGCCTGGTGTCTGGCGTCCATCAGTCAGCTGAGTGGCACTCCCGCTGTGGGAACACACTGACCACCACAGGACAGCTCCTGCATCAGGCGTCTGCCCCCCAGTGGTCAATGCGCATCATAATGACTGGTCATTCGGACACTTAGCCTTTTATATACATAGATAAGTAGTTATTTATTGCCATTTTAATTCTGTATGACTAGATTTCTCTCTCTGTTTATCCTTCTCATTATAGCAACCCTTTAGCATTTCTTGTAATGCTGGCCTGGTGGTTATGAACTCCTTTAGCCTTTTTTTGTTGGGAAGTTCTTTACTTCACCATCTATTTTGAATGATAGCCTTGCTGGATATAGTAATCTTAGTCTCAGATCCTTGCTTCCCATTACCTTGAGTACTTCATGCCATTCCCTTCTGGCCTGTAGAGTTTCTGATGAGAAATCAGGTGTCAACCTTATGGGAGTTCCTTTGTAGGTAACAGTTTGCTTTTCTCTTGCTGCCTTTAAGATCTGTCTTTGTCTTTAATTTTTGGCATTTTAATTATGATGTTTCTGGGCATGGACCTGTTTAAGTTCTTCTTCATTGGGATTCGCTATGCCCCCTGAACTTGTGTTACTTTTTTCTTCACCAGGTTAGGGAAAGTTTTCTGCCATTATTTCTTTAAACACATTCTCTATCCCTTCCCTTTCTGCCTCTTCAGGCACACCTAACTATTCAAATATTGTTACGTTTCATGTTGTCCCACAGCTCTCTTGAGCTGTCCTCCTTTTTTAATTGTTTTTTTTTCTTTTTGTTTCTCTGATTGAGTGATTTTTTTCAACCCTGTCTTGACTAATCCGATCCTCCTCTTTCCCTAATCTGCTGTACATTCCTTCCAGTGTGTTCTTTATTTGTACTATGTCATTCTTTATTTCTGTTTTCATGGTTGCTATATCTTTTCTCATGCATCTTTGCCATTATTTTTCTCAACTCTATATCAGATAAATTTCTTATTTCCATTTCATTTATCTCTTCCTCTGGAGAGTTCTCTTATTCTTTATTTGGAGGTTGTTTCATTGTCGCCTCATTTTGGATGCCTGTTTGGGTCTGTGACTATGTATTGGGTAGATCTGCTATGCTTATCAATCTCCAGTGCAGAACAGTGTCAAACGCTGTTTCTGACTACACTGGTACCTCGAGATACAAGTGCCCTAACATACGAGATTTTTGAGATACAAGCCGTAGAGCGAGCGATTTTTGCTTTGAAATACGAGCAACATTTGAGATAGGAATAATCGCGCGGATCGGCTGGCTGCACACGACCCACCAGTTTACCGCGACTTGAGCGTCTCATAGTTTCCCACGCCTCAAGGTTACTGAACGAATTAAACTTATATCTCGAGGTACCACTGTAATTAGATCAAGCAGAGATTTCATGCCTCCCGAGATTGCCTCTACCTGCAGACTGAATTCAGTCTTGAATAGCCATCAGGCAATTGGTCACAAGTAGCTGTCTTCCCCACCACCACCATCACCCTCAGGCTAAACTGCCTACATAGCAGTTGTCTGTGTGAGAAAGATGACTTCTGCAGTGAGGGAATGACTCAGGACAGGAAAAATAGACATTAATAAATGCAGGTAGTCTGCCTTTTGAGCTCTTTCCCCAATCCCCCAACCCTGGCTTTTGTTCACACAGCTCCAGTCCATTTTGCCCTCCCTCTGCCAAAGCACAAAGTGAGTGGCTGTGCATAGAATTTTGTATATTGGCCCTTTAAGAGGGTGCATGTATTTCCATTCATCTCTCCCTGGCAGATAGCAAACCTGCTGCTTTTCACAGCCAGATGTTAAGTGTGTATCCTTCTCAGTTCTGGTGCTATCTGCTGTGGGGTGCAGCTTACAGTTTAGATCCAAGAGTTCTCAATGGCCACCCCCCACAGCTGAGATATCTCTTCAGACCTTAACTGCTGTCTGTGGGAGCCTGTCAGCCCTCTTGTGTCTCCGCCCCTCCTATTAGTCTATGTGGTCTTCACTTTCTATCCTTGGATATCAGGGTTCTCTCCAGTATTTCAGTGGTAATTCCAGTTTGCTCCTAAGAGTGTGTGCGTGCACTTACTCCACCACCATTTTTAATCTCTGGGCCACCCTTTTACATTTTTATTTTAAATTACAGTTGATGTACAAAATTATATTAGTTTCAGGTGTACAACCACGTGATTAAATATTTATCTGACTTGCGAAAGTGATCACCTCAATAAATGTAGTACTCGTCTTATACCGTATATGTACTCATTAAAATATTATAGACTATATTCCTAATGCTGTTTTTATATCCCTATGACTATTCTGTAAGTACCAATTTGTACTTCTTAATCCCTTCACTTTTCTCACTCAGTTCCCAATATCCCTTTCATCTAGCAACCATGAAAATGGTCTCTGTATATGAGTCTGTTTCTGTTCTGCCTGTTTATTTTGTTTTTAAGATTCCACATGTAAGTGGAGTCATGGCATTTGTCTTTTCCTATCTTATTTCTTTCATTTGGGACAGTATGTTGCCAATGGTAAGATTTCATTTCTTTTTTTTCTTTTTTTTATGACTGAGTTACATATTTCACTAGGGGCCCAGTGCATGAATTCATGCACCTTAAAAGGAACTGTGGGCCATGAGGCTGCCCATCCTCACGTCGCTGCCTGCCCTCTCCAGCTGCAGTCCTCGGTCCTCTGTCTGCCATAGCCCTGCTCCTACCGCCACAGCTCCCACGTGCTGATGGTGCCAGCTTTGCTCGCATCCTCTGATGGTGTGGAACAATTGAGACCAGCACTGTCAGCGGGTGCCAGTGGTGGTTGCTGCCCTGATCGCCCCTCAGGAGGAGGGGGAGGTGGAGAAGCCCTCAGGGGTGATCAGGGCCGGCAGCCACCACTCACACCCACTGATGGCAATGAATAATCAGTTCTGGCACCAGGCACTGGCAGCAGGTGCAGGTGGCAGCTCCAGCACCGGCAGTGGGTGTGAGTGGGACCGGCAGCGCCAGCACTGGGCGGGACCACAGTGCATGGGAGCAAAGAATTTTCAGTAACCACCAGAGGCTCACCTTGATGATAGCAACCAGCACCCTGCCTCCATCATCTTGCTGTGGTCAATGCCTACCATGTTCCACATTCTGCCACCTGCTGCCAATGCCCATGTTCCCCGCTCTGGTGGTCAGTGCGCATCATAGTGACCAGTTGTTCAGTTCCACCATTCAGTCTGTTTGCATGTTAGGATTTTATATAGATAGACTAGGGGCCTAGTGCACAAATTCATATACCTTTAAAGGAATTATGGGCTGCGAGGCTGCATTGGGCACAGGGGCAGGTCTCCACCCATCTTTCATGCCCCCACCTGGCTCCTCTCACCATGGCTCCTGGTCCCCTGTCTGCCAGCAGTTCCATTCCCACTGCCACCACTCCCACAAGCTGCCGGCAACAGCCCCACTCGCATTTGCTGATGGCATGGAGTGATTGGGACTGGCACCAGCAGCAAGTGCAAATGGGGCTGGCACCCTACGCAGGTGCAAGTAGCAGCTGCTGCCCTGATCATCCCTCAGAGCAGGGGGAGGTGGAGAAGCGCTCAGGGGCAATCGGGGCCAGCAGCCGCTACTTGCACCCACTGTCGATGCTGAGCTATTGGGACTGGTGCTGGCAGTGGATGCAAGCAGCAATTCCAGCAGCAGGTGCGAGCAGGGCCATCGCAGCAGCCATTGCAAGTGAAGAAGTCCTGAGGGGTGATTGGGGTGATGCAGGAGCAAAAAATTTTCAGTAACTACCAGAGACTTGCTCTGATGACAGCAATCGGCACCCCACCTTGGTCTGGTGTCCCCGCTCACCTGCTCCACCATCCCACCATGGCCGATGCCCACCAAGTTTCACACACACACTCCTGGTGGTCAGTGGATGTCATAGACACCAGTTGTTTGCTTGTTCTGCTGTTCAGCCTACTTGCATAATTGAGTTTTATAGAGAGAGATTAGAGGCTGACACACAAATTTTGTGCACGCGTGTGGGTGTGTCCCTCAGCCCAGCCTGCACCCTCTCCAATCTGGGACCCCTTAAGGGATATCTGACTGACCTCTCACAATCCAGGACTGCTGGCTCCAAACCGCTCACTTGCTTGCCTGACTGATTGCACCTAACCACTTCTGCCTGCCAGCCTGATCAATGCCTAACTGCTCCTCTGCCAACCCGATTGCCCCTAACTGTCCTCCCCTGCAGACCTGGTTGTCCCCAGCTGCCCTCCCCTGCCAGCCTGATCGCCCCTAACTGTTCTCCCCTATAAGCCTGCCCCCCCCCAACTGCCCTTTGCTGCAGGCCAGGTCCCCTCCAGTTCCCGTTGCCTATAGGCCTTGTCCCTCCCAACTGCTTTTCTCTGCCAGCCCAGTCACCCCTAACTGCCTTCCCCTGCTGGCGTGGTCACTCCCAGCTGCCCTCCCCTGTTTGCCTGGTTGCTCCCAACTGCCCTCCCCTTCGGGCCTGGTTGCCCCTAACTGCCCTCTCCTGCTGGCCTGGTCACCCCTAACTGTTCTCCCCTGCTGACCTGGTCATTCCCAACTGTCCTCCCCTATAGGCCTGGTCACCACTAACTGCCCTTCTATTCAGGCCTGGTCCCCCCCCAACTGCCCTCCCCTACAGGCCTGGTCACCCCAACTGCCCTCCTCTGCTGGCCCAGTCACCCCTAACTCCCCTCCACTGCAGGCCTGATCGCCCCCAAGGCCCCTTCCCTGTTGGCCATCTTGTGGTGGCCAGCTTGTGTCCACAAGGGGGTGGCTATGTTTGACCACATGGGGACAACCATCTTGTGTGTTGGAGTGATGGTCAATTTGCATATTACCTCTTTATTATATAGGATTGTATAGATGTACCACTTACCTTAATTCATTTATCTATTGGTGGTCACTTAGGTTGCTTTTACATCTTGGCTATTGTAAATAATGCCGAAGTGAACATAGGGGTGTATATATCTTTTCAATTTAGTGGTGTGGTTTTCTTCTCAAATTCAATTTAGTATTTTGGATGTCTTTGAACACAGAATTGGAACTGCTGGGTTCTTTGTTTTCCCTTGTCTTAATGTCTGTTTTATCTGGTATGAGTATTGCTACCAGAGCTTTTTTTCTCGCTCTCCATTTTCATGAAATATCTTTTCTATTTTTTAAATTCTTTATTGTTTAAAGTATCACATAAGTTTCCTTTTTCCCCTATTGACCTCTCTCTGGCCATCCCCACCCCCCAGCACATGCCCTCACCCCACTACTGTCTGTGTCCATTGGCTATGCTCATATGCATTGCATACAAGTCCTTTGGTTGATCTGTTACCCCCTCATCCCCCACCTTCCCTCATAGGTTGGACAGTCTGTTCAATGCTTCTATGACTGGTTCTATTTTTGATCATCAGTTTATGTTCATTATATACCACAAATGAATGAGATCATGTGATATTTATCTTTCTCTGCCTGGCTTATTTCACTTAGCATAATGCTCTCCAGTACCATCTATGCTGTTGCAAATGGTAAGAATTTCTTTTTTACAGCAACATAGTATTCCATTTGTAGATGTACCACAGTTTTCTAATCCACTCATTTGCTAATGGGCACTTAGGCTATTTCCAAATCTCAGCTATTGCAAATGGTGCTGCTATGAACATGGGGGTGCATATATCCTTTTTAGGGGTATATTCCTAGAAGTGGGATCACTGGATCAAGTGGAAGTTCCATTTTTAGTTTTCCACAGTGGCTGCACTACTCTGCATTCCCACCAGCAATGCAAGACAGTTCCTTTTTCTCCACATCCTCACCAGCACTTATCATTTGTTGATAGCCATTCTGACAGGTTGGAGATGGTACCTCATTGTTGTTTTGATTTGCATCTCTCAGATGATTAGTGACTTTGAGCATGTTTTCATACGTCTCTTGGCCTTCTGTATGTCCTCTTTCAAAAGGGTCTATTTAGGTCCTTTCATTTTCTGATTGGATTGTTCATCTTCCTTTTGTTAAGTTGTATGAGTTCCCTGTAAATGTTGGAGATTAAATCCTTATTGGAGATAACATTGGCAAACATGTTCTCCCATACAGTAGGCTTTCTTATTGTTTTGTTGATGGTTTCTTTTTGCTGTGCAAAAGCTTTTATTTTGATGTCTCAGTTGTTTATTTTCTCCTTAGTTTCCATTGCCCTAGGAGCGGTATTGGTGAAGAAATTGCTTCAGCCGAGACCAGTTTGGCTCAGTGGATAGAGCGTCAGCCTGCGGACTGAAAGGTCCCAGATTCGATTCCGGTCAGGGGCATGTACCTTGGTTGCGGGCACATCTCCAGTGTGGGGCATGCAGGAGGCGGCTGATCGATGTCTCTCTCTCATCAATGTTTCTAACTTTCTATCCCTCTCCCTTCCTCTCTGTAAAAAATCAATAAAAAATATATTAAAAAAAAAAGAAGAAAGAAATTGCTTCAGCATATGTCTGAGATTTTGCTGCCTGTGGATTCCTCTAGTATTTTTATGGTTTCCTGTCTTAAGTCCTTTCTCCATTTTGAGTTTATTTTTGTGTATGGTGTAAGTTGGTGGTCTAGTTTCTTCCTTCCTTTCTTTCTTTCTTTCTTTCTTTCTTTTTTTTTTTTTTTTTTTGCATATATCTATCCCAATTTTTTCAACACCATTTATTGAAGAGATTGTCTTGACTTTATTGTATGCTCTTGCCTCCTTTGGCAAATATTAATTGAGCATAATGGCTTGGGTCGATTTCTGGGTTCTCTATTCTGTACCATTGGTCTATATGTCTGGTCTTGTGCCCATACCAGGCAGTTTTGAGACCAGTGGTTTTGTAATATAGCTTGGTATCTGGTATTGTGATCCCTCCAGCTTTGTTCTTCTTTCTCAGGATTGCTGCTATTCAGGGTCTTTTTTTTATTCCCAATGGATTTTTGGAGAGTTTGCTCTAGGTCTTTGAAATTTGCCGTTGGTATTTAAATGGGGATTGCATTGAATCTATAGATTGTTTTAGGTAGTATGGACATTTTAATGTTGATTCTACCAATCCATAAACACAATATATTCTCCCATTTGTTTATGTCTTCCTCTATCTCTTTTTTCAGTGTCCTGTAGTTTTCTGAGTACAGGTCCTTTACCTCCTTGGTTAAGTTTATTCCTAGGTATCTTAATTTTTTTTTGTTGAAATGGGATTGTGGTGGGGGTTTTTTTTTATTTCTCTTTCTGTGAGTTCATTATCTATACTAATAAAAGGGTAATATGCTAATTAGACCAGACGTCTTCTGGACAACTTTCTGGACATCCTTCCTGACAAAGCCAGGGCACAGGCAGTGCCGCCTGGGGTCAAGCTGGCCAGGGTGAAGCCAGCCTGGGTCCCTGATGCCTGCGGCCAGCCAAAAGGAGGGAAGGATGAATTCTGGGTTCCTGCAGCCAGCCAGAGAGAGGGAAGCCCAGATCCCAGTTGCCTGAGGTCGGTACTGGGTGCGGGGGCCGAGGCAGAGGCGGTTAGGAGCTATCAGGCAGGCTGGCAGGCACGTGTTTAGGAGCCAGCAGTCCTGGATTGAGAGGGAGATGTCCAACTGCCCGTTTAGGTCCATTGGGATCCCTGTAGGATCGGGCCTAAATAGGCAGTCAGACAACCCCTTAAAGGTCCCAGATTTCCAGGGGTGCAGGCTGGGCTGAGGACTCCTTCCTCCACCCCCAACCCCATTCATGAATTTCGTGCACCAGGCCCTTATTTGGTGTATAAAAAAGCCATAGATTTCTGGCTGTTAATTTTGTATCCTGCTACATTGTTGAATTCATTTATTAATTCTAGTAGTTTGTTTTTTATATATATTTTATTGATTTTTTACAGTGAGGAAAGGAGAAGGATAGAGAGTTAGAAACATTGATGAGAGAGAAACATTGATCAGCTGCCTCTTGCACATCACCTACTGGGGATGTGCCCACAACCAGTCTTGACTGGAATCGAACCTGGGACCCTTCAGTCTACAGGCTGACACTATATCCACTGAGCCAAACCAGTCAAGGCTCTAGTAGTTTTTTTGATGGAGTCTTTAGGGTTTTTTATGTGCAATATCATGCAATCTGTGAATAATGACAGTTTTACTTTTTATTTTCCAATATAAATGCTTTTTATTTCTTCTTCTTGTCTGATCGCTATTGCTAGCACTTTCAGTACTATGTTGAACAGGAATGGTGAGAGTGGGCATCCCTGTCTTGTTCCTGTTCGTAGGGAAAATGGTTTTAGTGTTTGCCCATTGAGTAAGATGTTGGCTCTAGGTTTGTCATATAAGGCTTTTATTATGTTGAGGTATGATCTCTATTCCTACTTTGCTGAGAGTTTTTATCTAGAAAGGGTGTTGGATTTTGTCCAATGCCTTTTCTGCATTAATTGATAAGATTATGTGATTTTTATCTTTCATTTGTTTATGTGATGCTTCATGTTGATTGATTTGCAGATAATGTACCAGTCTTACATCCCTAGAATAAATCCCACTTGGTCTTGGTGTATGATCTTTCTAATGTAATGCTGTATCCAATTTGCTAGAATTTTGTTGAGGATTCTAGCATCTATGTTCATCAGGGATATTGCCCTGTAATTCTCTTTCTTTGTAGTGTCTTTATCTGGTTTGGGGATTAGAGTAATGCTGGCTTCATAAAAAGAGCTTGGAAATGTGTCTTCCTCTTAAATGTTTTGGAATAGTCTGAAAAGGATTGGTTTTAGTTCTTCTTTGAATGTTTGATAAAACTCCCCCATGAAGCCATCTAGTCCATGGCTTTTGTTTGCTGGAAGATTTTTGATCACTGTTTCAATTTTATCAGTAGTTATCAGCCTATTCAGGTTTTTTCTTCCTGTTAGAGTTTGGAAGCTGCTATTTTTCTAGGAATATGTCCATTTCATCTAGGTGGTCCAGTTTGTTGGAGTAGAGTTGTTCGTAGTATTTTTTCTATAATCCTCTGTATGTCTATGAGATTTATTGTTACTTCACCTCTTTCATTTCTGATTTTGTTTATTTGGGCCCTCTCTGTTTCTTGGTGAGCCTGGCTAGAGGTTCATCAATCTTTTTTATCCTTTCAAAGAACCAGCTCTTGGATTTATTGATCTTCTATATTATTTTTTGTTGCTTTGGTTTTTTTGGTCTCTATGTTGTTTATTTCCACTCTGACCTTTATTATTTCCTTCCTTCTGCTTACTCTGGGCTTTTCTTGTTGCTCTCTTTTTAATTCTTTAAGTTGCAGGGTTAGAATAATTAATTACTATTTTTTCTTGTTTTCTTGAGGTAGACCTGGAGAGCTATGAACTTCCCTCTCAGGATTGTTTTCACTGTGTCCCATAGATTTGGGATTGTTGTGTTTTCATGTTCATTCATTTTCAGGATGTTTTTAATTTCTTCTTTGATCTTTTTGGTAACACAATCATTGTTTAACACGTTAAGCACCTAGCCTGTTTTGTCTTCCAGATGGAAAGTTACTGGAGACTGACATGAGGCTTAACATGTAAATAGCATGCTATTCACCCTCCAAGTGTTTGAATTGTTTTTATTGTAGTTGATTTCTAACATGATGCAATTGTGGTCTGAGAAGATGCTTGATATGATTTCTATCTTTTTTAATTTGTACGGACTTTGCTTGTGGCCTAATATGTAGTCTATCTTTGAAAATGTCCCATGTACACTTGAGAAGTAGCTCTGGGGTGAAATATTCTGAAGATGTCAATTAAGTCCATCTGGTCTAGTGAGTCATTTAGTATTGCTGATTCTTTGCTGATTTTTTGTCCAGAGGATCTGTCCAGTGATGTCTGTGGGGTATTAAAGTCCTCTTACTATGATTATATTGTTATCAATCTCTCCCTTGATATCTTCCAGAAGTTTTTTTTTTTATGTATTGAGTGCATGTATGTTTACCAGAGTTATATTTTCTTGTTGTGTTAATCCCTTTAGTATTATGAAGTGGCCTTTCTTATCTCTTGTTATGGCCTTCACTTTGAGGTCTATTTTGTCCAATAAAATATTGCTACCATAGCTTTTTTTTTTTTTCAATTCCATTTGCCTGAAAGATATTTTTCCATCCTTTCACTCTCGGTCTGTGTGCATCTCTTGTTCTGAGGTGGGGCTCCTGAAGACAGCATATATATGGGTCATGTTTTCTTATCCATTCAGCCACTTGATGTCTTTTGATTGGAGCATTCAGTTTATTTACATTTAAGGTTATTATTAATAGGTACTTGTTTGCTACCATTTTAATTTTTCTGCCTTTGTTCCTTCTTCCCTTTTTATTTCTTGTATTGCTTTCTTGGTAGTGATAAACTCCCGAAGGCTTTTTTTGTGTGTGAAGCTCCTGATTTCCCCTTCAATTTTGATTGATAGCCTTGCTAGATAGAGTATTCATGAACTCAGTCCCCTGCCCTGTATCATTTTGTGTACTTCCTTCCATTCCCTTCTGGCCTGATACGCTTCTGTTGAGAAATCATTTGAAAATCTAATGGGAGATCCTTTGTAGGTAACTCTCTGTCTCTCTATTGCAGCCTTTAAGATTCTCTCTTTGTCCTGAACATTTGCCATTGTAATTATGGTGGGTCTTTTTTGGTTCATCTTGTTTGACTTTCTTTTCCCAAATCAGGGAAGTTTTCTGACATTATTTCTTCAAGTGAGTTTTCTAACCCTTGTTCCTCCTATTGTTCTGGCACACCTATTTTACATATGTTGTTTCATTTCATGTTGTCCCAAAGCTCCCATAGTCTCTTCTCCTGCCTTTTAATATTTTTCTCCAATTGCAGTTTAGATTGGAAGTGTTTTGCTGCCCTGTCTTATAATTCATTATTTTGGTCCTCTGCTTCTTTTAGTCTACTGTTGAAATCTTCCATAGTGTTTTTTTATTACAGCTATACACTCTATTTCTTCTTGATTCTTACATAAATTGTTGATTTTTTCATCTATCTGGTTTATGAACTGTATGACCCTTATTCTGAATTATTTTTCTGACCAATTGCATGCTCCATTTAATTTAGTTCCTTTTCTGGTGTTACCTCCTTTTGTTTCCATTGGGAGTTTCTTTGTCTCCCCATTTTTGCTCTCACTGAAGGATCTAGGTATCAAGTCACACTAGAACTGTGACTGCATCAGCAGGCTTGGCAGCAGGTCACATGGTCACCAGGCCTGGGTTTGATGTGTTGGGCTTGGCTGCAATTCACACGATCGCAGCACCCATGATTGCTGCATGTGGCACCTGGTATTGCTGCGTAGGGTTTGGCTGCTCACACTTGGTTGTGGCACCCAAGGTTGCTGCTTCAGGCTTGGTGGCAGCTAGTGTCTGGGCTTGCTGTGTGAGGCACTGGGGGTTGCTGTGTAGGGCTTGGCTGCTCATGCTTGGTTGCGTCATATGGGGCTTGGCGGTGGCTAACACAGTTGTAGCATCTGGGATTGCTGCATAAGGCTTAGCTGTGTGCACGCAGACACAGCCCCTGGGGTTGTTGCGTAAGGCTTGGTTGTTCATGTGCACACGCAGCACCCAGGGAGAGATTGCAGTGGTAGCAGAAGCTAACCCGCTAGAGAGGCCTGGTCCACCAGTCCCCAAAAGTCCTACAGAATCTAACTGCTCCTCCCTCACACATACCCCCCACACACTCCCTTTTCGCTCACTCACACTCTATCCCTCACTGTCATCCTACCAGCTGCCATCTTCCTTCTCTCGAAATATCTTTTTCATTCCCTTACTTTCAGATTGCATGTTTGTCTTTTGAGTCTCTTATAAACAGCATATGTAAAGGTTCTGTTTTGTTATCCATTCAGCCACTGTATTTCTTTTGATTGGAGCATTTAATCAATTTCCATTTAAGGTAATTATTAATAGACAAGAGACCCGATGCACAAAGATTCATGCAAGAATGGGCCTTCATTCCACTGGCTGCCAGCACCACCTTTGCTCCAGCCGGAGCTGCCTTTTCACTCGGGCCTAGAGCTGCCTTTCCGCCTTCCCACGCTGCCCAGAGGCCTGGAGCGGCTGGGGTAGCATGGAATGTCTGTGTCCCGCACCGCCCCCGGCCGCTTGGCACCTGCGTATGCAAACTTATCCACCATCTTTGTTGGGTTAATTTGCATACTCCTGCTTGGCTAGTGGGCATCACAAAGGTACAGTCAATTTGCATCTTATTCTTTTATTAGTGTGGGTAGGTACTTATTACCATTTTATATTTATACTATAGGCCCCTTGGTGGGGTCCCTCGACCTGGCCTGCAGGGATCAGTGGACCTCTGCCCTGCTGCAGCCCAGCCTTACCTGCCAGCTTGTCAGACTCTATCCCATTGTCCATGTCAATCCCGCACAGCATGAAGAAGTGCATGAAGCAACACGTGGCAGGGGAGGGGCCCAAGCCGCTCCTGCTCATCCCAGGCTCCACTGCGTCTGCCACCGCCGCCACTCAGAAGGCTCGTTGCTGCTCCACTGCAGTCTCCACACGCTCATCCTAGGGTGATACCAGTGCACCCACGACTGAAAAGTAGCAGCAGACTCATGCGCAGTCAGTCCCAATCCCAATCCATGTCCAGGTGGGCGAGGAACGCGCAGGGTGAGTGTCCGCAGGAGAGGCTCATGCCGTCACAACAGTGCTTGCCAGCCGTGAGCCCAGCGTCTGCCTCCTGTTGGTCAACTGAGTGGTGCTCCCTCTGCGGGAGCACACTGACCACCAGGGGGCAGCTCCTGCATTGAGCATCTGCCCCCTGGTGGTCAGTGTACATCATAGCTACCAGTTGGTTTGCCAATCACTTAGGCTTTTATATATAGAAAGACTTTTTAATCTTTTTTCTTTTTTATAAAGAAGACCCTTTAACATTCCTTATAATAATGGTTTGGTGGTGGTGAACTCCTTTAACTTTTTCTTGTCCTGGAAGCTCTTTATGTGTACTTTGATTCCAAATGATAGCTTTGCTGGGCAGAGCAGTTTTGGTTGTATGTAGGTCCTCACTCTTCATAACATTGAATATTTCATGCCAATCCCTTCTGGCCTGCAAAGTTTCTGTTGAGAAGTTAGCTGAAAGTCTTATGGGAGCTCTCTTGAAAGTAACTGTTTTTCTTTTGCTGCTTTTAGGATTCTTTCTTTGTCTTTAACAACTGGCATTTTAATTATGAGGTATCTTGGTCTGGGCCTCTATGGGTTCATCTTGTTTAGGACTCTTGAGCTTCCTGGACTTGCTTGCATATTTTCTTCACCAGGTTAGGGAAGTTTTCTCTCATTTTTTTTTTTCAAATAGGTTTTTCATTCTTTGCTATCTCTCTTCTCCTTTTGGAACCCCATGATGCAATGTATGCTTGATATTGTCCCTGAGGCTTCTTACAGTAGCCTCATCTTTTTGGATTTCTTTTTCTGTTTGCTTTTCTGATTGGGTGTTTTCTGCCTCCTTAATAGTCCAAATTACCAATTTGTTACTCAACTTCATCTGCTCTATTGTTGATTCCCTGTAAATTATTCTTCATTTCAGTTATATTCTTCATTTCTGACTGATTCTTTTTTTATGTTTTCTGTCTTCATTGTTATGTTTCCTCTGACTTTGTTGAAGTTCTCATTAAACTCATCTACTCTTCCTCTAAGGTCATTGAGCATCCTTATCACTAGAGTTTAGAATTCTGTATCTGGTAAATTATTTGTATCCACTTTATTAAGTTATTTTTTCATTTTTGTTTTGTTCTTTCATTTGAGACATTTTTCTTTGTCTCCTCATTTTTGGCCTCCTCCCCGTGTTTGTTTCTATGTATTACATTAAGCTGCCACATCTCCTGGCCTTGTTAGAGTGGCCTTATGTAGTAGGTGTCCTGTGGGGCCCACTGTCATTGCATCCCCAGCCATCTGTATGGTCTATATTAAATCTCCTATTGTCATTGAGCCTTGATTGCTTTTGGGACATCAGTGGGGAGGGGTTTACATCCAGGCCATTGGGCTGCAGGACTGCCCATGACCACTGTGGAGGATCTTCTGGCCAGGGTTCAGCCCGCCTGGAGCAAAACTCACTTTAGCAGGGCTCAAGTACCTGCTAAGTTCACCCCTTGAGTGTGGTGTTGTAGGGGTGGTTGGATCTGAAGCTGTCCACCAAGTGTGCTGGTTCTGGGTTCTCCTGCAAGGTGTTGGCCAAAGTCAGCTGCCATCTATATCCTACTCAGGGCCACCCAGCATGAATTACAAAATGATCTGCAGATATCTTATTACTTGTGCTTTACTTGGAAGTGCCAGGGAGAGGCCAAGTTGAGAACCAAGATTTCATGGTGGTAATTCTAGTCTAGGGCCACGTAGCAAGAGGTGTGGAATATGCAGAGACTAGATGCTGCTTGTCTGAGAGATTTTAGGAAATTCAGGAGCATGAGCCAAGACAGATCATTAGCATGCAAAAGCCACTGGAAATGGCTTTGGTAGACCTACAAGTTGGGTAGTGCGGGGTTTCAGGGAATCACCAGGGCTGAGCAAGCAGTGTTATCCTGATTGATGGAGAATCAGATATGGCACCTGCCTTTCAGCTCTATGGCAGAAAGGCTAAGCAAAATAACAGTAGTCTCTGACAGCACACTGTGTGAGAGGAAACTGTCCCACCAGTACTCACCCTGATGTTAGACAATTCAGTTCCTCTTCCTTTGTCCCTGGCACCTTTCGAACTCCTGCCCCAGAACTGGAGCTTAGAGCCACTGAGTTCTGTTAAGTCTGTACTACCCTTTAAAAGGAACACTTGGAATTCCAGCAGCTCTCTTTCACACTTAGCCTTAATCTCTACTGGTTGGTATAGCCACAAGTTATGGCAACTTATTTTCATGGTACTGGAACCCTGGACTGGGGGTTCTGCTGTGGGCCTGAGTCCCCTGACTCCTCAGGCTGGACCTCAGCAGCCGAGATATCCCTCCCAATTTTTAACATGGGTGTGGGACCAGTTTGTTCTGCATCTATGTCCATACTGCTAGTCTCAATGTGGGTTTTTCTGTATATCCTTAGTTATAGGCTCTTCTATTCAGCTAGATTTCAGACTGTTCTGAATAATGGTTGTTCTGTAATTTTGATATGATTGTGAGAGGTTCCAAGTACAGTGTATTCCTCCTTCACTACCATCTTGACCAGAGCCAAGGTTGTCTTTCATTTTGTGGATGGTTTCCTTTGCTGTACCAAAAGTTTTTAGTTTAATAAAGTTCCATTTGTTTGTTTTTTATTTTGTTTCCCAGGGGAGAGGGGGGAATCGGGAAAAAAACATTGCTGAGAGAAATGTTAAAGATTTTACTGCTTAAGTTTTCTTCTAGATACTAGACCACTAGAAGATGGTCTAGTTTTATTTTTTGCATATATCTGTCCAATGTTCCCAACACCTTTTATGGAATAGACTATCTTTACCCATTAAATTTTTTGCCTCCTTTGTAAAATATTAATTGACCTAATAGGTGTGGGTTTATATCTGCTCTCTCTATTCTGTTCCATTAATCTACATGTTTGATTTTATGCCAGTGGTATGCTGTTGGGATTATTATGGCCTTATAGTATATAGATTTAATCAGGTATTGTCATACCTCTAACTTTGTTCCTAAGATTGCTGGGGCTGCTCAGGATCTTTTGTGCTTCCATATATATTTTGGATCATTTGTTCTAGTTCTGTGGAATACACCTTTGGTATTTTCAGAGGAATTGCATTGAATTTCTAGACTGCATTGGGTAATATGGATGTTTTATTTTTTTTTCACTTGATTTTTATTTTTATTTATTTTTATTTTTTTAATATATATATTTTTTAATTAATTTTTTATACATATCTCCCCATTCCCCCCCTTCCCTCCCAGGCATGCCCCAACCCCCCAGTGTCTATGTTCATTGGTTTTGCTTATATGCATGCATACAAGTCCTTTGATTGATCTCTTATCTACCTCACCTAACTTTAATCTTCCTGCTGTAATTTCACAGTCTGTTAGAAGTTTTACTGTCTCTTTATCTATCCTTTTGTTCATCAGTTTATAATGTTCTTTATTTCCCCCAATGAGTGCGATCATGTGATGCTTCTCCTTCATTCACTGGCTTATTTCACTAAGCATAAGGCTCTCCAGTTCCAACCAGGTTGCTGAAAATGATAATAATTCATTCTGTTTAATGGCAGCATAGAATTCCATTGTGTAGATATACCACAGTTTTCTAATCCATTCATCTGCTGACGGGCACCTAGGCTGTTTCCAAATTGTGGCTATTGTAAATTGGGCTGCTATGAACATAGGGGTACATAAATCCTTTCTGATCGGTGTTTGTGATTTCTTAGGATAAATTCCTCAGAGTGGGATTACAGGGTCAAATGGGAGATCCATTTTTAGTTTTTTAAGAAAACTCCATACTGTTCTCCACAGTGGCTGCACCAGTCTGCATTCCCACCAACAGTGCACAAGGGTCCCTTTTCCTCCGAATCCTTGCCAACACTTGTCGTTTGTTGATTTGTTGATGATTGCCATTCTGACCGGTGTAAGATGGTATCGCATTGTTGTTTTGATTTGCATCTCTCGGATGATTAGTGACTTTGAACATGTTTTCATGTGTCTCTTGGCCTTCCTTCTGTCATCTTTCGAAAAGGTTCTATTTAGGTCCATTGCCCATTTTTTTATTGGATCGTTTATCTTCCTTTTATTAAGTTGTATAAGTTGGCTGTATATTTTGGAGATTAAACCTTTATCAGTGATATCATTTGCAAATATATCTTGATAAAAACTCCCATACATTGATCTTTCTTGTTGTTTTGTTGATGGTTTCTTTTGCTGTGCAAAAGCTTTTTATTTTGATGTAGTCCCATTTGTTTATTTTTTCTTTAGCTTCCATTGCCTTTGGAACAGTATCAGTGAAGAAGTTCTTTCGGCATATATCTGAGATTGTGCTGCCTATGGATTCCTCTAGTATTTTTATGGTTTCCCTTCTAATGTTTAAGTTCTGTATCCATTTTGAGTTTATTTTTGTATTTGGTGTAAGTTGGTGGTTCAGTTTCAATTTTTTGCATGTATCTGTCCAATTTTCCCAACACCATTTATTGAAGAGGCTATCTTGGCTCCATTGAATGTTCATGCCTCCTTTGTCAAATATTAATTGAGCATAGTGGTTTGGGTGGATATCTGGGTTCTCTATTCTATTTCATTGGTCTATATGTCTGTTCTTGTGCCAGTACCAGGCTGTTTTGAGAACAGTTGCTTTGTAGTATAGCTTGAAGTATGGTATTGAGATCCCACCTACTTTATTCTTCTTTCTCAGAATTGCTATAGCTATCTGTGGTCTTTTTTTGTTCCAGATGAATCTATGAAGAATTCTTTCTAGGTCTGTGAAATATGTCGTTGGTATTCTAATGGGTAGTGCGTTGAATCTGTAGATCGCTTTGGGTAGTATGGACATTTTAATGATGTTGATACTCCCAATCCATGAGCATGGTATGCTCTTCCATCTGTTAACATCTTCCTCTATCTCTTTTTTCAGTGTCCTGTAGTTTTCTGCATAAAGGTCTTTTACCTCTTTAGTTAGGTTTTTTCCTAGGTATCTTAATTTTTTTGGTTCGATGGTAAATGGGATTGCTTTTTTAGTTTCTATTTCTATAATTTCACTATTAGTGTATAGAAATGCCACAGACTTCTTAGCATTAATTTTGTATCCTGCTACATTGCCAAATTCATTAATTAAGTCAATTAGTTTTGGAATGGAGGCCTTTGGGTTTTTTATGTACAATATCATGTCATCTGCAAATAAGGATAGCTTTACTTCTTCTTTTCCAATTTGGATGCCTTTTATTTCTTCTTCTTGTCTAATTGCAATGGCTAATACTTCCAGTACTATGTCGAACAGGAGAGGTGAGACTGGGCATCCCTGTCTTGTTCCTGTTGTTAGGGGAAATGGTTTTAGTTTTTGCCCATTGAGTATGATGTTAGCTGTGGGTTTATCATATATGGCTTTCATGATGTTGAGGTATGATCCTTCTATTCCCACTTTGCTGAGAGTTTTTATCAAGAAAGGGTGTTGGATTTTGTCAAATGCTTTTTCTGCATCAATTGATATGACTATGTGATTTTTATCTCTCAATTTGTTTATGTGATGTATCACATTTATTGATTTGCAGATATTGTACCATCCCTGCATTCCTGGGATGAATCCTGCTTGGTCATGGTGTATGATCTTTCTGATGTACTGCTGGATCCGGTTTGCAAGAATTTTGTTGAAGATTTTGGCATCTATGTTCATGAGAGATATTGGCCTATAATTCTCTTTCATTGTGTTGTCTTTATCTGGTTTTGGCATTAGGGTGATGCTGGCTTCATAGAAGGTGTTTGGAAGTGTTCCTTCTTCTTGAATGTTTTTGAATAGTCTGAGGAGGATAGGTTTTAATTCTTCCTTGAATGTATGGTAAAACTCTCCTGTGTAGCCATCTGGACCCGGGCTTTTATTTGCTGGAAGCTTTTTGATGACTGCTTCAATTTCTTCCATAGTTATTGGACTATTGAGATGTTTGGCTTCCTCCTCATTGAGTTTTGGGAGGTTATATTTTTCTAGGAAAATGTCCATTTCTTGCAGGTTGTCCAATTTGTTGGAATACAGTTGTTCATAATATTTTTTAACAATCCTTTGTATTTCCACAGGGTCTGTTGTTATTTCTCCTCTTTCATTTCTGATTTTGTTTATTTGGGTCTTCTCTCTTTGCTTCTTGGTGAGCCTGGCTAGGGGTCCATCAATCTTGTTTATCCTTTCAAAGAACCAGCTCTTTGTTTTGTTGATCTTTTGAATTGTTTCTTTGGTCTCCAAGTTGTTTATCTCCGCCCTGATCTTCACTATTTCCTTCCTTCTGAGTACCCTGGGCTTTTCTTGTTGCTCTCTTTCTAGCTCGTTGAGTAGTAGGGTTAGGTAATTTATTACCATTGTTTCCTGTCTTTTGCAGTAGGCTTGTAGGGCTATGAACTTCCCTCTCAAGACTGCTTTCACTATGTCCCATAAATTTTGTATTGTTGTGTTGTCATTGTCATTTGTTGCCATGATGTTTTTTATTTCTTTTTGGATCTCTCTGGTTACCCAGTCGTTGTTTAATAGCATGCTGTTTAGTCTCTATGTGTTTGATTTCTTTCTATTGTTTTTATTATAGTTGATTTCCAGTTTTATGCCATTGTGGTCTGAGAAAATGCTTGATATGATTTCCATCTTCTTGAATTTGAAGAGACTTTTCTTATGACCCAACATATGATCTATCTTTGAAAATGACCCGTGTGCACTGGTGAAGAATGTATATTCTGTGGCTTTGGGGTGAAATGTTCTGAAGATGTCAATTAATTCCATCTGTTCTAGTGAGTCATTTAGGATTGATGTTTCTTTACTGATTTTTTGTTTAGAGGATTTGTCCAGTGGTGACAGTGGGGTATTAAAGTCTCCTACTATGATTGTATTGCTGTCAATCTCTCCCTTAATATCCTCCAAGAGTTTTTTTATGTATTTAGGTGCTCCTATATTGGGTGCATATATGTTTACCAGAGTTATTTCTTCTTGTTGGATTGTTCCCTTTAGTATTATGAAATGGCCTTCTTTATCTCTTGTTATGTCCTTCACTTTGAGATCTAATTTGTCAGATATAAGTATTGCAACCCCAGCTTTTTTTTCATTTCCATTTGCCTGAAATACCATGTTCCATCCCTTCACCCTCAATCTGTGTACATCTCTTTTCCTAAGGTGGGTTTCTTGAAGACAGCAGATATATGGATAATGTTTTCTTATCCAATCGGTTACCCTATGTCTTTTCATTGGAGCATTTAATCCATTTACATTTAAAGTTATTATTGATAAGTACTTATCTGTTGCCATTTTTAGTCCTTACCCCCGAGTTCCTTCTTCGCTTCTTCTTTTTTTTTATTACAGCAGACCTTTTAACATTTCTTGCATTGCTGGTTTGGTGGTAATATATTCCCTTAGTCCTTTTTTGTCTGTGAAGCTTTTGATTTCACCTTCAGTTTTGATTGAGAGTCTTGCAGTGTATTCTTGGATTCAGGCCCTTCCTTTGCATGACTTTGTATATTTCATTCCATTCCCTTCTGGCCTGACGAGTTTCTGTTGAGAAGTCAGTAGCTAGTCTTATGGGGGTTCCTTTGTAGGTAACTTTCTGTTTCTCTCTGGCTGCTTTTACGATTCTTACTTTGTCGTCGGTGTTTGCCAATTTAATTATAATGTGCCTTGGTGTCGGTTTTGTGGGGTTCATTTTGCTTGGGACTCTGTGAGCTTCTTGGATTTGTGTGGGTTTTTTCTTTTCTATATTGGGGAAATTTTCTGTCATTATTTCTTCAAACACGTTCTCTAATCCTCGTTCAGTTTCCACTCTTTCTGGAACCCCAATTATGCGGATGTTGTTTTGTTTCATGTTATCCCAAAGTTCCCTTAGATTCTCCTCTTGCTTATTAACTTTTTTTTCTAGAAGCTGCTGTACTTGGGTATTTTTTCCTACCGTGTCTTCTAGCTCACTGATGCGGTCCTCTGCTTCTTCTAGTCTACTTTTGATGTTTTCTATTGAATTCTTTATAGCGGTGATATCATTTTTCATTTCTTCTTGTTTATTCTGCACCTCCTCTAGGTTCTTCTTCATTTCCTCTTGGTTCTTACTCATATGGTCAAATTTGTCTTCCATTCTTTTCAACCACATTATGATCATTTCTCTGAACTCTTTCTCTGGTAGGCTTATTTGTGGTTCTATTTCGTTTACTTCCTTTTCTGGTGAAACCTGCCTTTCTGTCTTATGTGGGCTGTTTCTTTTTCTGCCCATGGTCTTTCTTCTCCGGGTGTCTGGTTATGTAGTTCTCTCTCCTACATTGATTGAAAGGCACAAACTAGAACACGACCAGGTACAGCACACAAGGCACTTTCCATGTGCTCTGTGGATCTCTGGTTCCACCGCGTGTCTGCGCTGATTGGAGAGCAGAGTTCTGGGTCCCCGGGTCCCTGGCTGCTCGATGGGTGCCCAGCTGAAGGCTTCAGACCGCTACAGACATCCACCTCCCACTGCAAGATGGCTCGGGCTCCCCGTTCGCGCTGGTGGCTCCGGCCGACAAAAGCCCCGTGGCAGTGGGGCTGCCTGGCCAGGAGAGCCCCTTCCAGCAGTTCTCCGCCTTCTCCTCAGCTTTTTGCAGCTCCTCTGGGTTTCTGTGAGCCCCTCTCTTTCCCTCTAGTTATAGAACTTCCACTCAGTCAGCTTTCCTGTGGTTCTGGATGATGTCCGTTCTGTCTTTTAGTTGTAGTTTTGAAATTGTTGTGCGAGGCAGCAGGGTAGGTGTTTACCTATGCCGCCCTCTTGGATTCTCCTGGATGTTTTAATGATGTTAATTTTTCCTATCCATTAGCACAGTGTGTGTGTGTGTGTGTGTGTGTGTACACACTTCCATTTATTTGTATCTTCTCCAGTTGTTTTTTTAAGTACCTCATAATTTTCCAAGTACAGGTCTTTTGCCTCCTTGGTTAAATTTATTTCCAGGTTGTTGTTGTTTTTAATGTAATTGTAAATGGGTTTGTTGTTTTCATTTTCTTTTCTGATAGATCATTATTGTTATATGAAAATGCAACCAATTTCTAAATATTTTTTATCTTGCTACTTTACTAAATTCATTTATACTTCTTGCAACTTTTTTGGTGGAATCTTTATGGTTCTCTATACTATCATCTCATCTGCGAATGTCAGTTTTAGTTTTTCCTTTCCAACTTGAATGCCTTTTATTTCTTCTTGTCTGATTGCTGTGGCTAGGACTTCTGGTACTATGTTAAATAAGAGTGGTGAAAGCAGACACTCCTGTCTTGGATCTGATGTTAAGGGTTATGCATTAATTTTTCCCTAGTGAATATGATATTAATTGTGGGTTATTTATGATCTTTATTATGTTGAAGTATATTCTCTCTATTTTCACTTTGCTGAGAGTTTCTTATCATAAACTAGAGACCCAATGCACGAAGAGTGCAAGAATGAACCTTCCTTCCCCTGGCTACCAGCACCACCTTCGCTCCTGCTGGAGCCGCCTTTCCACCTTACCATGCTGCCCAGAAGCAGTTAGGGTGGGGAGGGACACTTGTGTCATCACCATGGCTTGATGCCTGTATATGCAAATTAACCTGCCACCTTTGTTGGGTTAGTATGCATACTCACTCCTGATTGACTGGTGGGCGTCACGATGTATGGTCAATTTGCATCTTTTATTAGTGTAGCTGGATGCTGGATTTTGTCAAATGCTTTTTCTTCATCTATTGAGATCATCATGTGATTATTATTTATTTTGTTTTTATGGTATATCGTGTTAATTGTGGATATTATACCAGCCTTGCATCACAGGAATAAATCACACTTGATCATAGTGTATGATAATTTTAATACATTGCTGGATCTGGTTTGCTCATATTTGGTTGAGAATTTTTGCATCTATGTTCATCAAGGATGTTGGTACATAATTTCCTTTCCGTTTAGTGTCTTTATCTGGCTTTGGAATGAAGATAATACTGGCCTTGTAAAATGAGCTTGGGAATCTTCCTTTCTCTTGCCTTTTTTTGTTGTAGTTAATCCTCACCTGAGAATATTTTTCATCACTTTTCAGAGAGAGGGAAAAGGTGGAGTGAGTGGGTGGGGAGAGAGAGAAAGAAACATCAATTTGAGAAAGAGACATCGACTGGTTACCTTCCGTATACGCCTGACCAGGGACGGGAGTGAACCTACAACCCAGGTACGTGCCTTGACCAGGAATCGAACCCACAACCCTTTAGTGTGGGGGCCAGCACTCTTATCGGCCAGGACCCTCCTATTTTTTGGTATAATTTGAGGATAGGTGTTAGTTCTTCTTGGATTGTTTGTTAAATTCATCTGTTAAGTCATCTGGTACAAGGATTTTATTTGATTACAGATTCCATTTCATTAATTGTAACCAGTCTGTTCAGATTCTGTGTTTCTTCTTGATTCATTGTGACAGATTATATCTTTCTAGAAAGTCTATTTCTTCCAGATTATCCCATTTTTTGGCATGTATTTATTTGTAATATCTTTTTATAATCCTTTCTATTTCTTGGGTGTCAGTTGTTACTTCTCTTTCATTTCTGATTTTATTTGGGTTGTCTCTTTTTTCATGATGAATCTGGCTAAAGGTTTATAAATCCTGTTTATCAATTCATAGAACTAGCTCTTGGTTTCACTGATTATTATTATTATTATTATTATTATTATTATTATTATTGAGTGTATTGGGATAACAGCCTATATAATAAAACCCTAACATGAAAATCAACCAAATGGCAGGATGACTTTTAGAGCAACCAGTTACTATGACATGCACTGACCACCAGGGAGAAGACACTCAATGCAGGAGCTGCCCCCTGGTAGTCAGTGCGCTCCTGCAGGGGGATTGCTGCTCTGCCAGAAGCTGGGCTCTCACTGGCAAGCGTAGCAGCGGCTCCGCTGCAGGTGAGCAGTAAGGAGGAGTTCCAGACTCCGAGAGTCCCGGACTGTGAGATGGATGTCTGACTGCCAGCTTAGGCCCGATCCACCTGGAGACATACCCCAAGGGGTCCTGGACTACAGGAGGGCACAAGCTGGGCAGAGGAGACCCCTCTTTCCCTCCCCCAGTGCACGAATTGGTTAATAAAATTATACAGCCCAGCCAGTGTTGGTCAGTGGTTGAGCATCAGCCAGTGAACCAGGAGGTCACAGTTTGATTCCCAGTCAGAGCACGTACCCAGATTGCAGCCTCAATCTGCAGGGAGTGTCCCCCAGGGAACATTCGTGAGGCAACCAATCAATAATTCTGTCTCATCATTAATGTTTCTCTCCTCTCTCTCTCTCTCCCTTCTTCTCTGAAATCAATGAAAATATATTTTTTTAAAAAGAGAAAAAAAATTATACAGGTTTTAAGTATACACTCTTACAACACATCATCTGTATTTATCAACCTTCTGCACTGTTTTGCTTAGTTTTTTGCTTTTAGGCTCTATTCTATGAATTTCCCTGTTATGACTGGATTCACTGTGCACCATAGCTTTTGGGTTGTTTTCATTCTCATTTATTTCAGGGTATCTTTTGATTTCTTTCTTGATCTTATTGTTAACCTGTTCATTGTTTATTACCCAATTATTTAGCCTCTAAGTGTTTGTGGGTGTTTTGGTTTTGTGTTTGTTTTTTGTTTGTTTTTCCAGTTTTTTTTTCTTATAATTGATTTTAGGTTCATATCATTGTGAAATGCTTGATATTATTTCAATCTTCTTAAATTTATTGATACTTAATTTGAATCCTTACATCCTAGAGAATGTTCCATGTGCACTTGAAAAGAATTTATGTGCTGCTGCTTTGGGGTGAAATGCTCTGAAATTATCAATTAAATTCATTTCATCTAGTGTGTCATTTGTAGTTTCTGTTTCCTTGTTGATTTTCCATCAGGAAGATCTATCCATTGATGTCAGTGGGGTGTTAAACTCACTTATTCTGACCATATTATTGTCAATCTCTCCTTTTATTTTGTCCATCAAGACTTGCTTTATGTATTTAGGTGTTCCTGTGTTTGATGCATAAATGTTTACAAGGGTTATATCCTCTTGTTGGGTTGCTCCCTTTATCATTATGTAGGTCCTTCTTTGTCTCTTATTTCAGCCTTTGTTTTAAAGTCTATTTTGTCTTTCATAAGTCTTGCTATCCCAGCTTTTCATTTGTATGAAATATCTTTTTTCATTTTTTACTTTGTTTTGTGTATCTTTCATTCTGAGGTGAGTCTCTTATAGGCAGCATATATATGGATCTTGTTTTCTTACCCATTTAGCTATTCTGTGTCTTTTGATTTGAGCATTTAATCTGTCTTAATGTAATGATTGATAGGTACATATTCATTTCCATTTTATTCTGTATAACTATGGTCCTTTATTTTTTCTTCTTCTTAAAGAAGACCCTTTGACATTTCTTATGGTTTAATGAACTCCTTTAGCTTGTTCTCATCTAGGAAGCTCATATATATGTATATTTGTATACAATTACATATTTTTGTAATTATATATATGTGTGTGTGTAATTTTAGGGGAAGGAAGAAGAAGAGAGAGATCAAAACATCAGTGATGAGAGATAATCATTGATTGGCTGCCTCCTGCATGCCCCAACTGGGGATTGAGTCCACAACCCGGGCATGTGCCCTTGACCAGAATCAAACTCGGGACCCTTCAGCCTGTAGGCCGACACTATCCGCCGAGCCAAACCAGTTAGGGCTAAGAAGCTGTTTACCTTGCTTCAGTCTTAAATGTTGGCTTTGGTGGGTAGAGTAACCTTGGTTGTAAGTCCTTGCTTTTCATCACTTTGAATATTTCATGCTAATCCCTTCTGGTCTAAATGTTTCTGTTGTCTTATGGGAACTCCCTTGTAGGTAACTGTCTTTCTCTTGCTGCTTTTAGGGCTCTTATTTTGTCATAACCTTTTCCATTTTAATTATATGTCTTGGTGTGGGCCTCTGTGGCTTCATCTTAATTGGGACTCTTCGTGCTTCCTGAACTTGTGTGACATTTTCTTTCACCAGGTGAGGCAAGTCTTCAATCTCTATTTCTTCAAATAGGTTCTCAATACCTTACTCTCTCCCTTGTCCTTCTGGTGCCCCCATGATACAAATGTTGTTACATTGTCTCAGAGGTTTCTTAAACTATTCTCATTTTTTGTTGTTGCTTTGTTTGAATGTTTTCTGCTACCTTGTCTTCCAAATTGCTGATTCATTCCTCTGCTTCATCTAACCTGCTGTTGATTCCTTCTAATATATTCTTCATTTTAGATATTATATTCTTCATTTCTGCCTACTTCAATTATTGATTTCTATGTCCTGTTTTATGTTTGCTGTCTTTTTAAGTTCTCACTGAGTTCATCCATTCTTCCCTAGGTGCTTTGAGCATCTTTATAACCATTGTTTTGAACTCTGTAGTAGATTGCTTATCTCCTTTTATTTTTAGTTTGTTTTTGTTTTATTTTTTTCCTGGAGATTTCTCCTGTTATTTTATTGGGACATGTTTCTTTGTCTTCCCTTTAGTTGGTTTTCTATATCAGCGGTTGCCAACTGGTGGTCCATGGACCACTGGTGGTCCATGAGGTCCAAAAGGTTGGTGACCGCTGTCCTATATTTTATATTGTTTGTGTGTGTTAGTAAATCTGCTCTGCCTTGCATTTGGTATGGTGGCCTTACATATATGGGTGCTCTGTGGGGCTCAGTGGCATCATCTCCCTGGTTACCTTATCTAGGTGCTCCAGAAATATACCTTTTATGGGTTATGTGGGCCTTCCTGTTGCAGTTGAGTCTTGGATTATTGTTGGTCCATCCATGGGTGGGGTTGACCCTTGGGCTGGCTTTGAGGATCAACCCCAACCACATTGTACAAGCAGTATTTACCCCAGTAACATATTTTGTTTGCCAAGATCTTTCTCTGGGTGGTCTGAATATCAACACCAGTATGTTTGTTCTGGAGCCTTTGGGAGGAAGGGACTCTGGTGCAGGTCAATGTCAGGAGAGTCTGCAGGAAGGCCAGGCTGGCCACAACTAGCCAACTCTTCTACAGGCATGAGCTCTGCAGGGAGGGGAACAGGCAGTCTGGGAAGTGGGTTCATGCACTCCCCCAGGCTGTTTGGGGGGAGTGTCCACTCAGGAAAGATGGCATCTATAAGCTGTGTGTACTGGTCCTTGGAAAGGATGCCTAGGTTTCTAATGGACTCTTTTCTCTCCCTGGCAGACAGATTCCCAACTGATTTTCATAGTCAGATTTTATGTGGGCCTCTGTTCCTGGCATTTGTGCTCTGGACAGGGGAGCCTGGCATGGGGCTGCTGGTCCTTACTGGCACTCAGCCACTCTGGGAAAAAAAGCTCTGAGCTTCTCTCAGTGCCCATGAGGCACTCCTCAGAGAGACCTTTGCAGCTAAGATAGCCCTTCATTCTCATGGCCACACATTTGAGGGGGACCACCCTTTTTGTTTCTCCTCCCTTTCTGCGAGCCTGATGTGATTTCTCATGTAATTCCTTGGTTGTGAGACTTCTGTTCAGCTAGTCTTCAGTTGGTTATTCAGGTTTCTTGTTCTGTAATTTAATTATATAATCCCAGTTTGGACCAGGGAGGATATGAAGTAACTTGCATCTACTCTGCCACTATCTTGGATCCCCCAAAAAAAGAATTCTTTGACAATTCTCTCTGCATAAAGGGCTGGTGTAAGGAGCTCTTTCAGATCTTACAAGCCTAGAACCAGCTCCCTGCAGCTCTCTTTGACCACCAACATGTCCAGTTACAGCTATCCCAACTTAATCAGTCCCATTAGGGGCTTTTGACCTCTGCCCAGAGTTACCTGTAACATCAGAGTACAAAGATTTTATAGCTTCTACCTGGTAAAGAGCTTTGCACAGAGCCTGGGCACTCTCTGAGAAAGCACAGTGCCCTTGGTTCAAGTTACCCCTCTTTATGTCATTGTACTTTACGGTGGTCTGTTATTCTAGTGCCCAGGAAGAAATATACTAACCTGGAAGCTTGCTTGAATTGTAAACTGATGCTTGAAATAACATTTATTTAATCAGTTTGGTGCTTATTTAACATCAGAAGAGCAAATGAATCTGCATCCACACTGAGAATGGGTTTTAGGAGAGGCCAACCCGCCTGCCGAAGGGGAAGCATTAGGTGTAGGGAACTGCCATATCTGAATCTCTGGCTATCAGCCCAGTGCTGACACCTGTGTCCTTGCCTGCAGCCATCGAAGCCATGAAGAATGCCCACCGGGAGGAGATGGAGCGAGAATTGGAGAAGAGCCAACGGTCCCAGATCAGCAGTGTCAACTCAGACATAGAGGCCCTGCGGCGGCAGTATCTGTAAGTTGGCTTTCTGCCCTCAGGAGGGTAGAGATAGCCCTTCAGGTGGGAACCGGTGTCTTTCCTGTGTGTTTGTGGAAGTCACAGAGATAAAGGGCCTGAGGTGGCATTGGTGGAGGCCTGGTACTGAGGGCAGCTCAAAGCCTGTTCTCCAGAGGTGGTGAGCTAAGTGCCAGTGAGGATCAGCAAGCCACTGACTCTTGTGGTCCCTGTGGGTATCCTGTCACTAAAAAACAAACACATAAAAAAAAACACATAGAAACTACCAAAATCTAAAGAGTACAGTGTAGCAAAGGAAATTTTATCACTACTAGCCACTTTTCAAAATTGATCTCAGACCGTCCCCAGAATGTATTCTCTCCATCAGCTGCTGCTGCCTGAGCAGCGAGGGGGAAGGAGTCTGGTCTGGGGCCTAGTGCCTCACGCTTCATGCCATGCATGGCAGAGGTGGCACACTCCCTACACTTCCCAGAAGCGTGTGTGCCGGGCCCTTTGCCTGAGCGGAGGGCATGCGACATCAGAGCTGCTCCATTTTCCTATGGAGCTGACACCACTTGGAGCCTTGAATTGGTTGCTGTGAGAGCCCTGCAGAGCTAGCCTTTGGGAGGATCTTTGGGATGTAAAAGAATCAGGGTCCCGGCCTCTTCCAGGCTCCCGCTCAGGACAGTCAGGGCCGGGCTGAGGGGTAGCGCCCTGTGGACTGCAGTCATACTCCTCTGGGCTAGAGAGGTGACAGGTCTGCTGGGCTGGGCAGCTGGCCCTGAGGCTCCCCCTTGTGCTACCAGTGGGAGATGGAGCCCCTCCCAAGGAGTCTATGGAGACAGGAATAACACTGTGAGGATTTGGTTTTTATGGGTCAGTGGACCTGGTACTGGGTTCTGAGGCACAGATTGCCTCCAAAATTAGTGCTGAAAATAAAGTACAAACCTGCCTTCTCAGAAGTAAGACATGAGTAAAGGAGCTTTCTTCTGCCTTCACAAGAGAGGTGCTGTCTGTGGGCTATTGAGTTATTTGAAAGAGGACCAGAGAAGGACACAGAATAGATTTCTATGAACCTGCAGTATTTGTGAAGTTTTCTCTTACTTAGCTGGGTACAAACTTTTTGAGACAACAAAAATGCATAGGGCCTGTTCTCTGTTGCTCAGCAGTTTTTCTGTTGTCTCTCAAGCTTCACAGTAGGGACCCGAACCCTGTGGAGCCTGGGCCTTGGGGAGGGCAGAGGAGTGAGGGTGCCTCTCCACAGGGAGGAGCTGCAATCAGTGCAGCGGGAGCTGGAGGTGCTCTCGGAGCAGTACTCACAGAAGTGTCTGGAGAATGCCCACCTGGCCCAGGCGCTGGAGGCCGAGCGGCAGGCCCTGCGACAGTGCCAGCGCGAGAACCAGGAGCTCAATGCCCATAACCAGGTGAGCCCACAGCCAAGGGAACCCAGGTTCGAGCTGGGAGCCAGGTCTCGCCAGCGTGTGAGGGGATGCTCGCTGTCAGAGAGGAGCTGTGCCATCCACTGCAGGAACTGCTGCTGACATTTGGACTCTGCTCACAGGATGCTGGTGGGGGGCTGCTGGCATGCCTTTTGTGTCTCAGGTTCTCCTCCTGAATTTCTGCTTTGTCGTCGCTGGGCAGGGCTGAGCAGGGTTATCGCACCCTGTCTGGGTCTCCCATCTCCAAGGCTCAGACTTGTGTTTAAATGTCTCCCAGTCAAGACCATACACTGCTTTCATTTATTTTTGTCAGAGTATTCTCAAAATGTGCCTGCTTCTCAGAAAATTGGGGTGCGTTTAAAATCTTGGCTAATGGCCAGGCTTGAGTTGGGTTAAGTGTGACAAAAGCTCTGTGAGGACAAAATTGGGGCTCCGTCCTCCTGACCCACCACTCATCTTCCCTGGCACTGAGCAGCCATGTGTTGGCCTGGTTCAGGCTTAATGCCTCCACAGACCCGTGGCTACCCGTAGGACGGCACTCCAGCTGGGTTCGTTTCACCTCATCAGAAAATGAGGAGGAGGACCTAATCTTATAGAAACTCAAATGGGACAAGCCATGAAGCAGAGTAGCACAACTTACAGTGATAAAAAGGTAATCAGGGTCATGAAACACTGCCTGCACCGTTCTGTAAAACACTCACAGAGTCCACACTTACAGCTGTTGCAGGGACGGGAGCTGCAGGCTGTCACACTGCACATATTAACTCTAACATGTAGTTAGTGCAGAAGTACTGCTCCTGCTGCCTAGTGTTGTGAGGAAAGAGCCTCTCTTGGTTGTGCTATGTGATTGCAGTCCCCAAGGATCTCTGCTGAGTGCTCTTGTTTTGTTGTCCTTTCCCCCAGGAGCTGAACAACCGCCTGGCTGCGGAGATCGCCCGGCTACGGACACTGCTGACAGGGGACACTGGTGGAGAGGCTGCTGGCTCACCTCTCACACAGGGCAAGGATGCCTATGAATTAGAGGTACTACTCAGAGCCAGGCTCCCTCTTTGCCCAGCTCTGTACTGCAGAAGCCCCAAGAGGGGGGGACCAAGGAATGGCCCATAGCTTACAGAATCATTATAGGGGTGAGTCCTGGAGGCAGCAAGGGGGATAGAACATGGAAAGATCCAAATCACCCAGGACGCAGGAGAAAACAGTTAGTTTCTAGACAGCATGGGACCTAGAGGAGCAGAGGAAACCCCTGGAGAGATCAGGGGGGCTATAACTCCATCTTCACTCAACTACCCTCCTCCCCTCTGTTTCTGTCACACCTCAAACAGTGACCACCTAAAATGAAACATTGAGCACTGTAGCTGCTTGAGACTGTAAAACTTTATTCAGGGTCAGGTAGGTTCATCTTAAGCTAGAATGATTGGTTTTCATGTATGAGACATCCTTTTATGAAAGCACGTAGATTTCTTCCCATTGAATTAAAATTTCATCATGAAAATATCTCCCACTAAGTGATGTGGAAGAGGCAGAGTGCATTCAACAAAGTTCCAGCAGGACCCCTTCACGGACCCCATACAGGCTCAGTCCCAGGAGACTACAGTGGCCCCCGGGCTGAGGACGAGGAGGCACAGGTCTAGGGAATTGCAGCAATTCTTTTCTTCTTTTTATTTCTATATGTTAGCAGTGTTTACATTTTATTTGCTGGCATTTTCAATTACAAATTGGTGAGAATGAGAAGAAAATTGTCTACTTCTCAGTGTGTGGAGGGGAGTTCCCTGCTCAACTTTCAGTCTTTGCTTTCAAGACTGTGGAAGTCCTCTTGCTCCTGAATGTCAGTCCCTAATTGCCTTCTCATTCTAGGTCTTATTGCGAGTCAAGGAATCAGAAATACAGTACCTAAAACAGGAGATCAGCTCTCTCAAGGATGAGCTACAGACAGCATTGCGGGTATGGGCACACCCTCGAAGAGTTGGATCTGCAGAATGGGGAGTGGTGTAGGGACGCAGGTCTCACAGAGATCCCTATGCTCAACAAGTATCTTGGGCTGTTCTAGAGTAGATTTTCATGAGGAATGTGGTTTGATACTCGAGTTCTATTAAAAACCAGCCTTCAGCCAAAACCGGTTTGGCTCGTGGATAGAGCGTCAGCCTGTGGACTGAAGGATCCTAGGTTTGATCCGGTCAAGGGCATGTACCTTGGCTGTGGGCACATCTCCAGTGGGGGTGTGCAGGAGGCAGCTGATTGATGTTTCTCTCTCATCGATGTTTCTAACTCTCTATGCCTCTCCTTTCCTCTCTGTAAAAAAAATAAATAAAATATGTTTAAAAAACAAAAACAAAACAGCCTTCATGCAAGCACTGTAAAAATGAGCCACCCAGTCTTGCTATGTCCTTGTTCTCCCTGCCTTCTTAGAGAGATGTCATCCTGGGAAGTGAGAGTTGGGTCAGCTGCCAGTCTCCTCCAGGGCATTCTTGGAATCAGAAGAGATGCCAGGATCCTTTAGGAAATCTAAGATGGAGGAGACTGGGGGTTTTCCAGGCTCAAGATATAGGGTGGTTTTTGCAGATTAGGTTGTGCCAACAGCAGCCCCGGGGATCCTGTGCTATGTTCAGAGAGAGTCTCGGCCCTGCCTGTTTTAGTTTGTGTCTAAAACCAGGCAGGGCCTACCTGCCAACCTGCCTCCTCCTCTGCCAGTGATATTCCTCAGTCAGGCCCCAGAGGTGTTCCAGCCCCAGTGAGACAGACCTCCTGGCCTGGTTGTCCCCACCGTTTGCTCTGCCCTTTTCTTCTCAAGGACAAGAAGTACGCCAGTGACAAGTACAAGGACATCTACACGGAGCTCAGCATCGTGAGGGCAAAGGCCGACTGCGACATCAGCAGATTGAAAGAACAGCTGAAAACAGCCACGGAAGCACTGGGTGACAAGTCCCCAGAGAGCACCCCTGTGGCAGGATATGGTGAGCTCTTCCTGCTCTAGGTTGTGACGCATAACTTGGAGGCTTTGTTCATAGAGTTACTGGGACTTAAGTCAAAGCAGAGAATTGGTTTTCATTTTTCTGATTTTAGACTTATATTTACTTGCTGGTCCATGGGGATAGCCGGTGCCTGGGGTGGGAACTTTTCCTGGAGGTGCACTGGTGGTAGGCATTGTGCTAACCGCTCTGAGAGGCAGCCACGCGGTGTTTATTTTTATTGTAATGACACAGTGTTTATTTTCATTTTCCTAAAGAACTCAACAGTTTTGTGTAAGAGTCTCTCCCTGATTGCTTGACCCTGGAGTTTTACCATAAAATCTGCAGAAGGCCATGGGAGAAGAAGCCAGAAAGGGTGCTCCCTCCTGAAAAGATGTCCTAGCTCACTAATAGCCAAGAAATTTAACTTTTTCTCATCTACCAAGAATTCATGATAGTGGCAGTATTGATGGGTGGGTGGAGAGAAATCACTTACATTGCTTCTGGGAGAGTAAGGTAGCACTTTCTGGAAGGCAGTGAAGCAATATGTGGCAAAATTTTGTTTTTAACTTAATAAATCTTCATTGTTTAGATTATTACAATTGTTCCTCTTTTTTCCCCCATAGCTCCCCTCCACCCGGTTCTCACCCCACCCTCTGCCCTTAACTCCCCCCCCCCATTGTCCTCATCCATAGGTGTATGATTTTTGTCCATTCTCTTCCCAAATTCCCCTCACCCTTTCCCCCCTGAGAATTGTCAGTCCACTCCCTTTCTATGCCCCTGATTCTATTATATTCACTGTTTATTCTGTTCATCAGATTTTTTATTCACTTGATTTTTAGATTCATAGATATGTATTTGTTGTTCATATTTTTTATCTTTACCTTTTTCTTCTTCTTCCTCTTCTTAAAGATAACCTTTCAGCATTTAATATAATACTGGTTTGGTATTGATTAACCCCATTAGTTTTTTATCTGTGAAGCTCTTTATTAGACCTTCAATTCTGAATGTAGCTTTGCTGGGTAGAGTAATCTTGGTTGTAGGTTCTTGCCATTTGTCTTGCCACTCTCATCTGGCCTGCATAGTTTCTGTTGAGAAATCAGCTTCCTTGTAGGTAACTTTTTCTCTTGCTGCTTTTAATATCCTCTCTTTGTTCTTTGCTCTTGGCCTTTTAATTATGATGTGTCTTGGTGTGGTCTTCTTTGGATTCCTTTTGTTTGGGGTTCTTTGCACTTCCTGGACTTGTAAGTCTATTTCTTTTACCAGGTGGGGGAAGTTTCAGTCATTATTTCTTCAAATAGGTTTTCAGTATCTTGCTCTCTCTCTTCTTCTGGCACCCCCATAATTCTGATGTTGGTATGCTTGAAATTGTCCCAGAGGCTCCTTACACTATTTTCACATTTTTTTATATTCTTTTTGCATTTTGCTTTTCCAGTTGAATATTTTCTGTTTCTTTGTCTTTCAAATCTTTGACTTGATTCTTGCATTCCTCTAGTCTGCTGTTAGGTCTCTGTGTAATATTTTTATTTCAGTCAGTATATGTTTAATTTCTAATTGGTCCTTTTTTATGTCCTTGAGGTCTCGTTAAATTTGTCGGTCTTTTCTAGGAAATTCTTGAAAAACCTTATAACTGTGGTTTTGAACTCTATATCCAGTCATTTTTCATCCATTTCTTTCATTTGTGATCTGTTTCTTTGTCTCCTCATTTTCACTGCTTCCCTGAGTTGATTAAGAGTAGCTTTGTGTGCTAGTTGTCCTATATGGCCCAGTAGCTCTGCTTCCCTGGTTACCTGAGGTGAACACTCTTGGTGCACCCCTTTGTGGATGTGTATACAGCCTTGTTAAGTCTTGATTTTTGTTGGTATCACTGGGAGGAATTGACCTCCAGGCCAATTGGCTGTGAGATCAGCTGTGTCTACTCCAGGAAAACTTCTGTCCAGGAGACAGCCTTATGAGATAAGACTTGCAAAATTGCAAAAGCCTTTGTGCTCAGCTTGGATGAGGCAGCATCTCAGGGCTGAGCAGACAGCCTTGGCTTCCCATTAGCCCTGCCTTATGAGGCCCCTGGTAATCGCTGCAGCCCTCTCTGCATGCGCACCTCCAGACCTTTGCCTTTCACAGCTCTTCTGACTTTCCATGTGCTCCAGGGACCCATATAAGTCTGGGTCTCCAGGGTCTCTCCCAGAACTGGGGTTCAATGCAGTCGGAACTGGAGTTCATTCCAGTCAGGAGGTTCTGTCTTCCTTCCGCTAGAGAAAGCCAGCAGCACAATCAGCAGTCAGTCCTCTCTGTGAGCACTCGCACGCACCTCCAGACCTCTGCCTTTTCGCGGCTCCCCTGAGTTTCCATGCACTCCTCCCTTTTCCTGACAATCCAGACTCCCCCCCAAATGAGTCTCACCCAGAACTAGGGTTCAGTGCAGTCAGGAGTTCCCATCTCCCTCCCGCTAGAGGAAGCCAGCCAGGTACTCTGCCATCCGTCCTCTCCATGCACGTGTCTCTGTACCTCAGGTTTTTGCAGCTCCTCTGAGTCTCCGTGAGCCCCTCTTTTCTTCTAGTTGTATAATTTCCATTCAGCCAGCTTTCCTGTGGTTCTGGATGATGTTTGTTTTGTCTTTTAGCTGTAGTTTTGAAATTGTTGTGCAAGGCAGCAGGTTAGGTGTTCACCTATGCCACCATCTTGGTTTCTCCAATATATGGTGAAATTTAAAATCAAAACTGTAGGCTGACTCTGAGTAGGTGAAGAAATGGTCACAGTAGGGGGCTGCTGCTCAGGGGAGCCCCAGGAAGCTAGGAGACAGAGAAGATGACTTAGAACTGGAGAGAGTGTGTACATTCTGTGGCCTACCAACTTAACTTCTGAAGAAAACAAGTGCACAGGCATGTGCCAGTAAGGGCAGTTAGCACTCTGTACAGGATTCCACCGGAACAGTCCTCTCTCGCATCAAACAGAGGATTCTCTCAACCATGACATCACAACACAATGAAATGCAATGCATGCCCTGGCCAGCTTGGCTTAGTGGATAGTCTGCGATCTGAAGGGTCCCGGGTTCAATTCCAGCCAAGGGTACATGCCTGGATTGTGGGCTCAATCCCCAGTGGGGGCATGCAGAAAGCAGCTGATCCATAATTCTCTCTCATCATTGATGTTTCTATCTCTCCCCTCTCCCTTCCTCTCTGAAATCAATAAAGAAATATATATATTTTTTAAATGCAATGCAGTTATTAAAAGAGATCAGGTAAAGGAGCTTCTGTCAAGATGGTGGCATAGGTGAATGCAGACTTCCCTCTCCACAATCACATCCAAATCACAAACTACAGAACCGTTATTTTTTTTTAAATATATTTTATTGATTTTTTACAGAGAGGCAGGGAGAGGGATAGAGAGTTAGAAACATCGATGAGAGAGAAACATTGATCAGCTGCCTCCTGCACACCCCCTACTGGGGATGTGCCTGCAACTAAGGTACATGCCCTTGACCAGAATCGAACCTGGGACTCTTCAGTCCACAGGCCGATGCTCCATCCACTAAGCCAAACGGGTTAGGGCAGAACAGCCATTATTCATAACTGCCTGTGATCTAACTGAACCCAAGCCCTGTAAATAATGATAGAAGGATGCCATATTGAGACTAGTGGAAGGTGCAGAGGTGCAGAAGGGGCAGGACCTACACCCACTTGTGGCAGTTCAGTATCGGAAGAGACATGTCAGTATTGCAGGTGCCCCTGAGGAGTGAGGGGTTCCAACCCCTCCAGGCTCCCCAATCCAGGGTTCCAATGCTAGAAAGAGAAGTCCTCCTACCTTCCAGCCTTGAAAACCAATGGGGATGGTGGCTGAGTGAGATGGAGGCTGCTAAAGTCCCAAGATTTTTTTTTTAAATATATTTTGTTGACTTTTTTAACAGAGAGGAAGGGAGAGGGATAGAGAGTTAGAAACATCGATGAGAGAGAGACATTGATCAGCTGCCTCCTGCACGCTCCCCGCTGGAGATGTGCCCGCAACCAAGGTACATGGCCTTGACCGGAATCAAACCTGGGACCTTTCACTCCGCAGGCCGACACTGAGCCAAACCAGTTTCAGCCCAAGTATTATTCTTAAAGGGCCCGAACAGAACTTACTCAAACTCACATCAATTTGTAGTCTCCTGCATGTAACCCAGCGAGGGCCAAAATTGAACCTGCAACCCCGGTACATGCCATTGACCAGGAATCAAACCTATGACCCTTCAGAGTATGGGCTGACGCTCTAACCTCTGAGCAACACTGACCAGGGCTTAAGTCATCATTTTCAAGAAACCTAAAGAACAGTACACCAGTCTGTCAGTGGCGATTGTCTTTGAGAGGTGGCTTATGAGAAGGCGTTAGTCCTGACATCTCAAAGGAGAGGCAGGATAAATGACTAACAGGGACTATTGGTCTGCTCTGTGGGTCAGGGGTGCTCCAGAGTGCAGAGTGCCAGCCCACCCCACACAGCATGGCTTCGCCTGCCAACAGGCCCATACTGGAAAAAATTTTTTTAAATCCTCACTTGATATTTTTCCATTTTAGAGAGAGTGGAAGAAAGAGGGGAAAACAGAGAGAAACACATCAACTGGTTGTCTCCTGCATGGGCCTGAGGCCAGGGGCAGGGAAGAGCCTGCAACCGAGGTACATGTCCTTGCCCGGAATCAAACCCAGGAAGGACCCTTCAGTTTGCAGGCCGACACTCTATCCTCTGGGCTAGACCAGCTAAGGCTCAGCCTGGGAAATTTTTAAAGCTCTAGTCTGATTCCAGAGGGCTCTAGAAACCAAAGTAATGGGTCTGTTTGTTCCTTCAGATATAATGAAATCTAAAAGCAACCCTGACTTCTTGAAAAAGGACAGATCCTCTGTCAGTCGGCAACTCAGAAACATCAGGTCCAAGGTGAGTCTGGGACCCAGCCTGGGTGTGTGAGGCTCAAGACACTGGGAAGAGGAGCAGGAGTCCAAGCCCACTACAGGCAGCAGCAGGGAGTCCCCGGGTCCCAGAACGTGCCTAGCTCCCACAATGGCCCTTGCTGGGCCAGTTCTGTGGCCTCGGGCTTCAGGTACCCTTTGTGCGGCAGTGGAACCAACTCCTACAGTGACCGTCGAAGGGCCTGGGCTGGGAGTAAATCCCACCTTGGACCTCCAGGGCTAGATTTCACCTGACCATCCTGGTGCAGCCCCAGCTATCTGCAGTTTGTTGCACACCCTAGTTTAGTGTTGACGCTGCCTCCTTTGAGAAAGGAAGCCATCTGCACCCTCCCCTCAGTCTCATAGTGCCAATTCCCAGCATCCAATCCCTGCCCCGTGTGCCTCTCCAGGGCAGGGCAGGCAGGGGTGAGGAGTTGAGCGTGTGGCATTCGGGATTTATTGTGTGTGTCTTACTGTTTGCTCTTTCCTCTGACAGTCCGTAATTGAGCAGGTCTCATGGGATAACTGAAACGAGCCCGCTTCCAGGTCCCTTGTCATGTAGGTAAACCACCTCTCAGCATCCACCCACCTGCCGCCCTGCCGAGGGCGTTGCCTGCATGCACGGCTCACACTTCCATAGCAAGCTCCTTGTTCCCTGTGCCTTTATTATTCCTGCTGCCACAGCAAGCACAGACGCAGCCCTAGGGGCATGTCTCTGATCTGTTCTGGGAGTTAATTGGCATTACAACTTCATAAGAGAGTTGACCCCGGCACTGGAGAACTTCCCTTTCAGTGTGGCAAGCAGCCCACAGAGCCAACACCATGGGGAGCTCGCGCCCAGTCAGCATGCATGCTGAATGCTCTGCGTTCCACATTCTCTGGAGAACCCTCTTGCCCAGAAGCCACTGCCACGCAGTCTCCCGGTGCTGCAGAGCCTCCTCCAGCCTACAGCCAGGCCGAGACGGCCCAGGTGGGGTTTGGGGGGAACTGATCACAGGTAGAGCAGGGACCCAGCCCAGTAGAGCAGGAGGAACACGTGTTACTGGGATGCTCTACCAGCACATTTTCTAGCAAAGCAAAAGCTTTCCCCTGAGTTCCATTAAAGACAGTGCTATACGGAAAGGAGGTGGGGAGATTGGAAACATAGCAGTCTGCTTGGAAATGACCAGGACAGTGGTACTCAGTCTGGGCACCCCGGTCTTCATAGGAGGGCACATGTCCCTCGCTCTAGTCTAGAGTGTGCTCAGTGGCTTGGCTGGTTTGACCCATTACTCCCTGGTGAGGAGGAGACAGGCAGCAGGAAGTCCTGTTGCAGGACCAGATTCATGGGGACACTGGTGTGGCCTCAGGCCCCAGTCCTGGAGCCAGAGCACTTTTGCTGGCTGAGGGGTCCCACCCAGGCTGGGGGAAGAGGCTGCTCCTAGGAAAAGCTTTGGAAAATCTACGTATTTTAGACTCCTTTTGCTTTTGTTTATTCTTTTACAGTCATATGACCAAATACAATTTAGGCTTTTTATTTAAACATGAAAAAATATTTTTTTTAGCAAAAGGAAAACTTGTTCTTTGATTTATGGTTTTCTTACTGAATATTCTACTCATTTGAGGCTTAACTGCAGTTGCTAAGTCACCCCATGCCTGTCAACAATGGGTGACAAGAAGCTTCTGCCAGGCCCTTCTGGGGAAGCATGCTGCCCTTTGCCCACCTGTCAGGGTGGGTGGGGTGGGAGAACCCCTGGACTCTGAATAAAAGACCAGAAAATCAAAGCCTTTGTCCACAAGGACTTTGAAGCAGGGGACACTGGGAACCTGTCAGACTGGCCAGGAGCTAGCTGTTAGGGCTCCCAGAGCCCGTCTGAGCCCCCAGCAGGCTCGGCCATGCTTTCCGAATAGGAAGCAGGCCCTTGTTGTGAAGGCAGTCCTACTGCCCCAGAGGAAAGAGGGGCCATGGGTGTGTCCTCGAGGAATCCTGTGGTCCCAGGCACGAGGGCATGCTGCTCCTCTCCCACAGTTCCCACCCCTGCATCTGCAGACAGCCTACCTCCACGAGAATGACGTCGTCTAGAAACTCCATCTGTCGCTGGTGCTTTTGACACAGGGTCTGATGTGTGGATTTATATCTTTCATTTATGGTGTTTCTACATCATCCCTCATACAGAAGTGTAGACAGTCTCAGCACCGTAAAGTCAAAGCAAGTTTGGTGCTTAAGAACACCCCAGCTTTTCTGGGATTGCAGCTAGAAAACATGTTCCCCAGGGTCCTCATGGTGCCAGTGTGGGGTCATGGAAGTATCCCGCAAAGGATTGGCCCTGTGGGAGGAGTGAGCCCCAAGGGAGCCAGTTGCACCCCGCGGGCCTTCCTCTGGGGTTGGGGATGTACCTTTAACAGCTGGAGTGTGCACAGTGCATGGCCTTGGGCCTGTTGTAACTTCAGGTTGCCCGTCATGCCACTTCTCCCTACCTTCCTGTCCCTAACACTGCTGCCTCATGGGAAAGTCGTAGCTGGGGCAGAGCTATGTGGCTGGCACAGTGCTGCCCTGAGACCAGCTCTGTGCACAGCAGCTCCTAACTTGGGAGAAGAGACTCCCAAGAGTGGGAAGCCCGGGTGGGGTGGGATGTGGGTCAATCCTCACCCTCTGCCCAGCTCAGGGGCCAGCTTCAGGGACCCTAGCCAACTGCTTACACAGAAGTCCATCTGGACAGTGATTTCAGAAAGGTTAGCAGTCGCATCCTTTATTTAAAAGAATTTACTCATTTACACACACACACCTTTACCGGGTAAACAGCAAGAGAACTGTTCTGGGTGGAACTGAGGGGACAGCAGGGCCCACCCACTCCCTCAAAATCTAGAGGAAGCTAAGCCCCCAGATTCTTTCACCACACCTGCACGGAAGCCTCTGGCTGAATCTCCAGGCCCCAGGACCCTTGTCCCAGCTCTGGCTGAAGCTGGTGCACTCCCCTGCACCTGCACCAGCCACCTGGGGCTCATGTCTCGTGAGGCCTGGGCTTTGGTCACCTCTAGCCAGGGAGTGGGGAAATGGGAAGCTCTGGTTCTGATGAGGTTGTGTGAAGATCAGATGGCAACTAAGGAGCTCAACCCATCCTTACCAGGGCAGGAATTCCATCCCTTTTCTCATCCAGAAATTAAATATTTGGGAAAAGCCTTCAAGAGTAGTGTCACTCATATCAGGCCATACAGATGGACACTTTCCCAAGGTCCCACAGAAGAGTATTGGTTTTACATTGGAAAATCTTAGTAGCTATGGGTGACTTGTTCCCAAATCCCAGGAGAGTAAATGCAGCAGAGGTCCCATCAGGGAGGGCGAGGAGCTGCGCTCCTCTCTGGTGCTAAGGAGCTCTGGCCGTCCTTGCAGAAGGCGTGGTAGACATGGGCAGGTTCATGATTGGGAGAAGGGTGGAGATGGGTGGTTTTCTAGTTCTTGGCACAATCTTTTCCTGGCTAAACCGGTCTGTTTGCTGCTTCTCTAAAGAGCTCTCAGCTCAGAATTCATCTTCTATGCTCATGGGCTTTTTTTCTGATTTTTTTCCTTTCTCATCCAATAACACCATCTCACAGGAGACGGGCTCTCCTTAGCATGCCCACTAATCTCTGTGGAGCCCTCCCCACCCTGCCCCTGCCTGTGCTGCGGCTACACCCAGCACGGGGTCTGCGTTTTAACTGTTGTCTCCTGCTCTCCACCCAGAGTCTGAAGGAAGGCCTGACGGTGCAGGAACGCCTGAAGCTCTTTGAATCCAGGGACTTGAAGAAAGACTGACTGTGTCCTGTTCAATTTGAACACACACCCTTCCCAGCTTGTGGCTGCACAACCCAAATGCTACTTTCCGTCTGTACCTTTATTTTTTTTATTATTATTGTTATTATCATTGTTAACTGTGGGTATGGATGCATGAGAAACAGGTTGATGGGTTGTTCACGCCATTCCCTGATCTGTTGATGGAACTTCCTGTTCTCTTTATCCAAGCTTGTTTCCATGGTGACCTACAGGAAGCCTAGGGGTGGAGAGGGCGGTCTGCTTCAACTGGCTCTGTGTTGGAATCCTTCCTGCTGTGGCCCACCTCCCTCCCTCATGTCAGTATTAAGGCCTGGCAGCCGATAGATAAGCTAGCTCTGCCTCATGAGCTGAGCGCACTGCGCATGGCCCGCTCTGCTGCACACTGGTCACTTGAGGGGCACAGCACTGGGTTGTGGTTTGGCCCGGATCACAACTGACAGCTTGTTGGCCTGCAGGAGGAGGTGGGCAGTCAGGTGTGGTGTGGCCTTGGCTCCCATCTTTGAGCTTGGGAGGAGGTCAGCATTTTGGATCTGTCCCCCTGATGCAGCTCAGAACCACAGCCCAGGTGTTTGTGGTAAACTTTTCACAGCCTTGAAAATATTGGAACAGCTTGTCCTGGGTTTGTCTGTTTTTTATTAAATCTGACACAAAACCCCACCCTCTCATTCCTTCCTATGCTCACTCTTTCCCTGGTCACCAGTCATCCTGTCTTTCCATACTAGTTGGCTTGTGGATCTGTGGCCTGGGGTTTCAGACTGCAATTGCAAATAATGATGAATTCCCTCTGAAAACAAACCTCATATTGCTTTAGAAAAGGCTGAGAAGACCCCTAGGGTTAAGTCAAGAAGAAAGTGCAGAGGATGTCAAAATCAGATAAAAAAAATTGCCCGTTTTGTGTTCTTAACTCTAATTTAATTAATCTAAAGTCTGAAGAGTTCCCTTTTAGCATTTAGAGATAGTTCTGCTTTTTTAACAAGTTGAGTAAGACCTTTTTAACTACACAAAACACTCCACAGCAACGGTCACCAACCTTTCGTACCTCCCGGACCCCCAGTGGTCTGTGGACCAGCAGTTGGTGCCCACTGCTGTACTGCACTTGAAAAGATCGTAAATTGGAGTTTCTGTTACAGACCCATGAAAACCATTAACCCTAAGATGAGAAGTATAAAACCACGTGGGACCACCGCTGCCTTAGGAACAGAGTGGGTTGCTGGGGTGGAGCAGGGTGCTGCCTCACGGCCCGGGATCGGATACCAAGAGTTCGCTCCTTTAATGCTCGAGCTGGGCTGATGGTCTCTGGGTGCACAGAGGCTTTGGGGGTAAGTTGTAGAGATCATCTTGCTCAGTTTCTAGATTAAATACGTGAACAAGATCATCTGGGAAGAGTCCTGAGAAGGCCCAGCAGGAGCCCTCGTGTGCTGTCTTCTCGCAGGATAGACTCGGAGCTCTCTGCTAGCATGAGTCTGCCCTGCTCTCCAGTTTTAAGAGTCTAAACCCAAACCTGTCTTATTCCATATTTTTAAGAGAATGTCTGGTTCCTAATCCTACTTACCAACACCCCTTGGCACGCAGACTCACGGTGTTTTTATAAAGGATCGTGACTTTCTGTGTCACATGCAGGATTCTTAGAGTGCACAGAACTATGGGGACCCCTGTTTCCATGCGCTTCCTCTAGGGCAAAGTGATGGGACACTCAGCCTGCAGGCTGTCTGGGCACTGTGGCATCGTGGTCTTCCTTCGGAGAACTCACCCCTGAGGTTCTTGAGCAGGTCACACATGGAATCTAGCTCCATCTGCCTCTAGACTGCACTGGGAGGGTTTGAAATCTGTGGTGCTTTTGAAGAGATCCAAAGAGCTTTCACTATACTCATCCCTTAAGGTTAGGTCTTGGGAATCCTGGGAAGCAAACATGTTGAGTGCAGCATTTGAGAGTCGAAGGCAGTGGCCAGGGAAGACCTCTGGTCCTGCAACCTCTGTAAGGAACCTTCCTGTTCACCCACTTGCTCTCCTGGACCTGGTCCGATCTGGGATTACCAGAAAACAGGCTGGGAGTGCTCAGCTGGCTGAGAAGCAGGCTCCTTCAACACGGGCTGGTCCCACTGCATCCTTCCTCAGAGAATGTGAGCTGCCTTGGCCTCACTGAGTGTCCATCCATAGTGACAACTGCGGTCAGGCTGACCCAGGTCTAAGCCTCCTGCTGCTCGATCCTGCTCTTCAGCTGGAGAGCACGCAGGACAGAACAAAGCGGCTTTACTCCGACCTGCATCTCCCCGGGCCCTGCCGCAGGCTCCGCTGTACAATGATCTCCTTGTGCTCCCTGTAGGCACCAACTCCCAGGAAAAGTTCAGCCATCTAACCACTGAGAAAAGAGGAGCAGTGTGGAGGCAGGCCACCCACAAGGGCTGTGGGAGGGAGAATAAGGGGTTGGAAGCCCACTACTCTGGGCTTCTGATCCCAGCACCAACCAAGCAGTTGGAGTATCCACTTTCCCAGGAAGGAAAAGGGGACCATGGGCCAGCTCCTCATGGCTGTAACTATTCTCCTGCACATGTGCACCCTCACCTGTGGTCTATGAGCACACTGTGACAAGCTTATCAGTGGGAAAAGTGTGACTGTAACAAACAGTTGTACGAACACTCACATTAACTACAGGAGCACGCCAGGCACTGGGTGCCCTGCAGCCTCCTGGCAGTGGTGGGGCTGAGATGGCAGAGAACACTCTGCCACTAGAAGTTGAGCTTGGGCACCAAGGTAGCAGAAATGAATTTGAATTTGTGGCAGAAGTAGTGGCAGCGGACATGTGGGAACTTGTGGGTTTGTCAAGAGCTAAGGTCAGAGGCCCCTCATGAGTCCAGCAAGTGGAAGCGAGGAGAACCAAGAAGGGCCCCAGGCTCTGGCTGGTGACATGGAAGTTGTCACACCATAGTATCCAGATCAGTCTTAATGACCCAACATCTGGGCACTGGGGCTGGCACAGACCACACACAGGAAAAGGGACTGCAGTTTCTTAAATACACAGTTGTGATTCTCAGAGTCTGCCTGAAAGAAATTCTGACAAGACCAGGACACAGAATTAGCCTGGAAAGCACTTTGCATGGTGATGCCTTTCTAATACCCTCTCTCCCACCACAGAGACTTCTGTCTGGCCTCCCTGCTGTCAGGTGACCCTGTTAGCAAGCCTGTGTTAAACTCCTGTGTTAAACTCATCCTGAGGGCAAAGTGGCACAGGCCAGCCCTGCCTGGAGCACTTGGAGGTTGGGCACCACCGTGGCCTTTTCTCAGTTACAAGTGACCAGGTGTGTTCTGGCAGGCAATGTGCTTCTCCTGAGGAAAGGTTTCTTTTCTCCCTCATTGCTGGTAACACTGGTTCCTAAAGCCCAGGTCTCTTCGGCCTCGCAGCTTACAGTAGGGCCTGTGGCCTGATTTCCGGGTGGTATAGGGTCAGCCTTTCTGCTGATGCCTGCGTGATGCCTTCATGGCTAACCACATCCTCTGCCACTCCCTCCTTAGTGGGTCTGAGTCTAAGCCTTCAGGGATGCAAAGCTGTTTTCAGTTACAGTGAAAAGAATGCAACCCATCAACATTTATTTTTCCTGAAAATAAAATTAGCTCATCATTGTCCTAAGGAACCTTAGAATTTAACATTTCCCTTTATATAAACACATTTTCAAAAAACAGGGTTCAGTGACACTCCTTTATCACCAAAGGAAGAAGGGAATTTAAGTATTTTCAAAGTTTTACAAAGAAGATGGAGGTATGTAGTATTATACATAAAAAGTTTCTCAGGAAACTGGACATCAACCCAATGTGGAAACTCACACTGTCGATTTCTCAAGTTCTGCTTTCTGGGAAAGACAGGCCTCACTCTTTTTCCCTTTTGAGAACCCAAGTTTCAGGTCTTCTTGCTTCTCTATAAAGTGCAGAGGCCTACCTCTCTGAAGTCTTTCAACACAAAAGCAAAAGTAATAGCTCAACACGACCACCCCATGGGGGGCCCATCGAGCCCCCTCTCCTGTAGGTGCTCAGGCAGGACTGTGTGATGACCTAAGCTCAGTGTGGCTCCAGTTTCCTTGTTTTAAAGCAGCTGTATTTGTCTTCAAAATAACCTGTACATTATTCAGAGTAAGTAGTGTAAATACTAATCAGAAGTTACGATAAGAATTTTGGTGACAAAAAGGGATGTCTGTATATAACTAAGCAGCATCACACTTGAAGAGAGCAAGAACAACTTTGGACAGCATTGAACCCCACCCGACATTAAGAGGGAAATGCTTTCAATGACTTTCTCAAAGCTTTGGTCATTGAACAGGTGGTTTTAAAGGCTGTATACAATAATAATGATAATCCTGCACCCAAACATTGTTTTTCATTAAAAAAAAAAAAAAAAAACTCTGTAATACTTGTTCTTGGTAGAACTATTTAAAATCAAGAGAATAAAGAGCATGGTAGTTCCATCTTGACCAGATCCTTCTATGCAGTAACTTCAGACTTGTAGGGAGAGACCTGGCCTTGGGCTCTGCACATAGCAGAGCTGTGTACAGGGTGCCGCGAGTAGGACCCTGGATTTTCCCAGCTCTTGGCTTGCGTAGAAGGGTGCAAACCCATAATGCTGATATTTTGTAGTACACATCTATGTCAAATAGATAAGGGAACACTTAGTTACAGAACACTTAATTGGATGGTCCAATGCAGGAGAGAATATTGGAAGTCTCCAGTAAACAACAGCTGGTCTCCAGTTGCAGTCTTGCGGGGCCCTGCAGGGTGGATGTGAGTGCACAGCGAAGGACCACAAGACACCAGCCTGCCTGCTGCCTTCACGGTTCCCACGCCCTTTGCTCTTTCCCCCTTTACAACTAGTTATATCACATATTTCAGTTTTATTTTATAGAAAGCTAGAATAGGTTAAGAACACTAAATTATTGTGTTATGTTTATATCACAAAACTTCAATTAAAATGGATTTTAGGATTTACCTTTAGTATTTACAACATATCTAACTTTTTGTTAGGATTCAAACTGGTTAAGTGATAAGAATTCATATGGCTTTCCTAAGTAATATTTATAAAATGTAAAGTTTCTAAGTGGTTCCTCAACAATTGTATCAGTGATATTCCTATCAGGGTAAATGACTCAATTCAGCTACTAAACACAAAAACAGCCTATGCTAAACTGCTGGGAGAGCTGACATACGAACAAAGTGAAAACTGTACATAATTTTTCTGCTAAAAGGAATCTGGAAATCATAGCAGTCACCTCTGTCACCACTAATTATTTCAATGGTTAGGTGATACATATTTAAAGAACAAACTTGTATAATTTTAACTGGTGTTTAATTTCTGTACTAATGCTAAATGATAATGTCACCCGACTAAAAGTCACATGCGGAAGAGAGCAAGGGCGTAAGCAGCCCAGGTGACCACATACATCGAGGCTCCACCAGAGACCTCAGACAGAGGCAGCTCCGGAAACAGACGCCCCAATGGTCATCACCTGTCAGGCTGTCAGGTCCGGAAGAGGAGAGCCTGGTCAGTGAGGCTGCTCTCTGTTTTGACAATTCAAAATTTTATGGTTTAGTTTGAGGCTTTAAAAAAAAGTTTCTAATCAACTTTCACTACAACTGAAGTATTACTTTGACAAAATATTTATTCCTTTGTGTGACATGCTAGATTCCTATGGATATAGCTGGTTATTTCTATTTTGTAAATACTACCTAACTTTACATAAACTATGTCATAATAAACTATTTTTGCATCACCCTTTGCATGCTGTGAATGAGGTCTTGTTTAATGGAGAGAGATGCAAATTAGATTTCATATAAAAACTAGAGGCCCAGTGCATGAAATTCATGCACAGGGGGGGGGGGGGGGGGGGTGTCCCTCAGCCCAGCTTGTACCTTCTCCAATATGGGATGCCTCGAGGGATGTCCGACTGCCCATTTAGGCCTTATCCTACTGAGATCGGGCCTAAATGGGCAGTCAGACATCCCTCTCACAATCCAGGACTGTTGGCTCCCAAATGCTCGCCTGCCTGCCTTCCTGATTACCCGTAACTGCTTCTGCATGCCAGCCTGATCACCCCCTAACCACCCTGCCAAACTGATTGATGCCTAACTGCTCCTCTGCCAGCCTGTTTACCCCTAACTGCCCTCCCCTGCAGGCCTGTTCTCCCCCCAACTGCTCTACCCTGCAGTCCTGGTCCCCCCCAACTGCCCTACCTTGCAGGCCATCTTGTGGTGGCCATCTTGTGTCCACATGGGGGCAGCCATCTAGTGTGTTGGAGTGATGGTCAATTTGCATATTATCATATTAGATAGGATAGAGGCCTGGTGCATGGGTGGGGGCCAGCTGATTTGCCCTGAAGGGGGTCCTGGACCAGGGTGGGGGTTTCCTTGGGGCATGCGGCAGGGGCCTGTGGTGGTTTTCAGATTAGCCACACACCCTGGCAACCCACCTGGAGGCCCTGGTATCTGGGATTTATTTATCTTCTATAATTGAAACTTTGTAGCATTGAATGGAGGCCTGGGCTGGCCAGAGTGTGTGGAAAGCTTGGCTTCCTCCATTGCTGGAGAAACCCAAGCCTCCCTCCTGCTCTCTGTGGCCACAGCCATCTTGGTTGGGGTGAATTTGCATACTTGCTCCTGATTCGCTGGTGGGTGTGGCTTCTGGTGTAGGGGAGGTACAGTTAATTTGCATACTGCTCTTTTATTAGGATTATTTCACATGTTCAACAAATTTTCAGGATAAAAGATTTATACACACATTAAAGTATTTCTATACACTAGTAATGAACAATCAAAAGGAAATTAAGAATGCAATTCCATTTGTGATATCAAAAAAATTTTTTTACAAGTGTAAAACTTACACACTGAAAACTACAAAATATTAAAGGAAGAGAAGAGTTAAATAGGAGGAAATCCAAGATGGCGGCATAGGTAAACACCTATACTGCTGCCTCGCACAACAATTTCAAAACTACAACTAAAAGACAGAACGGACATCATCCAGAACCACAGGAAAGCTGGCTGAGTGGAAGTTCTACAACTAGAGGGAAAGAGAGGGGCTCACGGAGACCCGGAGGAGCTGCAAAAAGCTGAGGTACGGAGACGCGCGCTGAGAGAGCGGGTGCCGGAGTACCTGGCTGGCTTTCTCTGGCGGGAGGGAAACGGAGACTCCCAACGGCATTGAACCCCTTATCTTACGACACTAAACCCCAGATCCAGCCGAGACTCATACGGGGGGAGTTTGGACTGTGAAAAGGGAGAAGTGCACGGAAATTTAGGGGAGTTGCAAAGGATCGGAGGTCTGGTCACGCACGGCACCACGCGGAGGACGGATTGCTGATTGTGCCGCTGGCTTTCGCGAGTGGGCGGGAGACAGACCCTCCGAACTGTGCCACTTCTGAGTCCACATGAGCCCCTGTTTTGGGCGAAACCCTGGGGACCTAGACTCGTGTGGTCCTGGTTTGCAGGGGAGCCGGAAAGGCAGCAGTTAGAGGCGCTGAGGGTGCGCGCGCGCGCACAAGAACCGCTCCAGCCATTACCCAGTCACGTGAGACTAAGGGGCCGTGGAGGGCGGGGCCGACTGGAAGGCAAGGCGGTCCCTTAAGCCCTGAAACTCCACCCCTCCCAAGCTCAACCGAGGCTTCTGCGGCTGATTCCAGCACAGAAGTTTCCCCGGCACAGTGAAAATGCCGAGACAAGGGAAGGGATTACAAGCAAAAGAAATGGAGGAAAAAAAACGACTGGATATAGAGTTCAAAACCACGCTTATAAGGTTTTGCAAGAATATGCTAGAAAAGTTGGATAAATTTAGTGAGACCCAAGAGGAGATGATAAATACACTGAATGAAATAAAAACTATTATACAGAGTACTAACAGCAGACTAGAGAACGGCAAGGATCAAGTCAAAAATTTGAAATATAAAGAAGCAGAAAACATTCAACTGGAAAAGCAAGAAGAGAAAAGAATCCAAAAATGTGAAGATAATGTAAGGAGCCTCTGGGACAGCTTCAAGCGTACCAACATCAGAATTGTGGGGGTGCCAGAAGAAGAGAGAGAGCAAGATACTGAAAACCTGTTTAAAGAAATAATGACTGAAAACTTCCCACATCTGGTAAAAGAAATAGACTTACAAGTCCAGGAAGCACACAGAACCCCAAAGAAAAGGAACCCAAAGAGGACTACACCAAGACACATCATAATTAAAATGCCAAGAGCAAAAGAGAAAGAGAATATTAAAAGCAGCAAGAGAAAAACAGTTTATTACCTACAAGGGAGCACCCATACGACTGTCAGCTGATTTCTCAACAGAAACGATGCAGGCCAGACGGGAGTGGCAAGAAATATTCAACGTGATGAACAACAAGAACCTACAACCAAGAATAATCTATCCAGCAAAGCTATCATTCAGAATTGAAGGGCAGATAAAGAGCTTCACAGAGAAGAAAAAGCTAAAGGAGTTCATCAACTCCAAACCAGTATTATATGAAATGCTGAAAGGTACCCTTTTAGAAGAGGAAGAAGAAAAAGGTAAAAGACAAAAAATTATGAACAACAAATACACATCTGTCAACAAGTGAATCTAAAAATTAAGTGAATTAAAAATCTGATCAACAGAATAAACTGGTGAATATAATAGAATCAGGAGCACAGAAAGGGAGTAGACTGATAATTCTCAGGAGGACAAAAATCATAAAGCATCAAACAGACTGTGAAATTATAGCAGAAAGATTAAAGTTAGGTGAGGTAAATAAGTGATCAATCAAAGGACTTGTATGCATGCTTATAAACATAACCAATGATCACAGACACTGGGGGGTCGGGGTACGCCTGGGAGAGAGGGGGGCAATGGGGAGATATGTATAAAAAATTAATAAAAATTAATAAAAAAAAGAAAGAGTTAAAATAAATGGAAAGGCATTTCTTATTCATGGATTGGAAGACAAAATTATTGTTAGAATGGCAATACTCCCTAATTAGATCTACAGATTCAACATAATCCCTATCAAAATCCCAGCTGCTTTTGCAGAAGTTGATCAGTTGATCCTAAGATTCATATGGAAATATAAGAGGACCCAAAAAGCAAAAACAATGATGGAAAAGAACAAAGTGCACTCATGCTATTGGGTTTCAACACTTACAAATTTCAGTAATCAACAGTGCATATGGATTGGCAATGGAACAGAATTGAGTATCCAGAAATAAGCCCTTACATTTATGACTAATTGATTTTCAACAAGGTTCCTAAGAACATTCATTGGAGAAAGAATAATTTTTTTCAACAAAGAGTACTCAAGACAATTTGCTATCCACATATAAAAGAATACAGTAAGACTCCTGAAGTCAAACCATACACAAAAATTAACTCAAAATTGATCTAAATATAAGAGCTCAGAGTCTAAGATTCTTAGGGGGGAAAATAGGACCAAATCTTTGTGACCTTGGGTTAGGCAATGGTTTCTTAGATAGGGCACCAAAAGTAAACATAAATTGAATTATATCAAAATTAATAACATGTTGCAGGGATCACAATACTGGATATCAAACTATACTACAAAGAAACTAATCAGGGTTGGAGAGAAAATGACGGCGGAGTAGACGGATGCGTCTGGAGCTTTGTCGCTGGGCAGAGGGAGAGAGAGCGGCTGAGAGTCGCATTGGGAGTGTTTGTTGGCAAGCTAAGAGTCAGTTATCCTCCAGGAGAAGGTTGGAAGGGGCTCTCCCAGCCAGGCAGCCCCCCTGCCTCGGGGTTTTTGTTGGCCAGAGCCACCAGCGCAAACGCGGAGCCCGAGCCATCTTGCAGAGGGAGGTGGATGTCTGCGGAGGTCTGAAGCCTTCAGCTGGGCACCCATTGAGCAGCCAGGGACCCGGGGACCCAGAACTCTGCTCTCCAATTGGCGCAGACACGCAGCGGAATCAGAGATCTACAGAGCACACGGAAAGGTCAGATTGCGCCTGAGATAAGGGGGAGGTGGATGTCTGCCGAGATCTGAAAGCTGCGGCTGACGGAGGCACCCACCGAGCAGAGCACGCCTTCCCAGGCGGCGCGGAGGCGCAGGCGGCGGATTCGGAGATCCACGCAGCGCGTGGAAGGGTCAGATTTCGCCTGGGTCAGGGTGAGGTCTCCTACCCCGCACAACAAAGACTCGCACACTGTGGGAGCCGGGCTGCGGCAAAGCTGCCTCTGGAGAGGTCCACAGAGGTGGTCAGGGCGTGATCCCTAAGTATGAAGGCAAACCCTCTGAGCTGTTGACAGAGGGGAGCTCTGGAAAACGACTCGTTTTTTTTTTTCTGGGGCAGAGGGACAGCCTGGGAGTTATTACAGTGTCCCGGCTGCAAAACCCCCACAAACTGGCTTTGAGAACCACAGAGTAGCAGGATCTAAGCACAGCCTAGAGAGGTCCTGTGCTTTGTCTCAGAGATCAACTCCGAAACACTGCCACCCAATGGATGACACACAAATTGACTCTCACATAACCACAAAAGAATAAAGAGATTAAAACACCAAGACGGGGAACACAGGGAAATGCAATACCTTCCCTACTGGGAAACAGGAGGGCCAAGCAGAATAATAGTGGAAGTGAAGGACCATTCTATTTTACTTCTTTTTTTTATTTTTCCTTTCTTTCTTTTTTTTAATTTTTAATTTTTTATTTTTCATTTTCACGTATTTTAATTAAAAGAATATTTTTTTCTTTCCGCCTCAATTGATTTTACCTTTATAATTATTACATGTTTGTTTTAAACTAGTATTATTAATTACTACTAGTACTTTACTTTTTTGGGGAAAAAAAGTGTCATTTTGTTTTCTCCTTATTTTATTTCTGGATTAGAGTTCTACATTCTATTTTCATCTTTCCTTTAGCATACTTTTACTCCAACTCAACTCTACCTTTATGCCAACACTTTCCTCCTAACTTTCCCCATTTTGTTGTCTTGTTTCTCTTTCCCTTTTCCAACTTTAGATTCTCCCTATTTTTCTCTTTACCTGGTTAAAATTTCACCCCATTTATATATCCAATTTCAAATCCCCTACTACAAGTCCACACAAACCTCTCTCTTCGTGTCTTCACTAGCCAAAAAGTTGTTTTTTTTTCTATGTGCTTTTCTTGCTATTTGCCTGAAAAGTGATATCGGTATCTGAAATTTTTTTGTGAAATTGTTTTAGTTTATTCTACTTGTTTTATTTTGCTTTTTGCTTGCTTTGTTTTCTACCTCTCTTTTCCCTCACCTCCCTCAATACCAGTTGCTATTTGCAATTTACCTTAATCTCTAGGTACTGGTTGCTGGCCTTTATTGGGATTAGTGACTATTCTATTGGAGTTGTCTCCTGACATCTATATTTTGTTCCTCTTTTCTCTCTTATACACTTTATTTTCTCTCTGACTTTTTTCTCTTCCTCTTTCCATCTCCTTTTTATTTTCTTATTTTATTTTATTTTATTGTTCATTTATTTATCTTATTTTTTCTCACTCTCCCAATTTGATTTTGGCATTTCTTTCTTTTCTTTTTTCCTCATTTTCCTCTTCTTCTTTCTCTACTTAGCCCTAATTTGTCCTTCATTGGTGGTCACCTTATTTGTGATTATTAACATCTTGAATACATTTCTACTCAGTGCCTTGTGTGCTGTACTTGGTTATGTTGTAGTTTGTGCCTTTCAATCAACATAGGAGAGAGAACTACATAACCAGACACCCTGAGAAGAAAGACCATGGGCAGAAAAAGAAACAGCCCACATAAAACAGAAAGGTAGGTTTCACCAGAAAAGGAAGTAAACGTAATAGAAGCAGAAATAAGCCTGCCAGAGAAAGAGTTCAGAGAAATGATCATAAGGTGGATGAAAAGAATGGAAGACAAATTCGACAATATGAGTAAGAGCCAAGAGGAAATGAAGAAGCAAGAAGAAATGCACAAAGAAATAAAAAATGACATCACTGCCTTAAAGAACTCAATAGGAAGCATCAATAGTAGACTAGAAGAAGCAGAGGACCGCATCAGTGAGCTAGGAGACACGGTAGGAAAAAATACCCAAGTACAGCAGCTTCTAGAAAAAAAAGTTAAAAAGCAAGAGGAGAGTCTAAGGGAACTTTGGGATAACATGAAACAAAATAACATCCGCATAATTGGGGTTCCAGAAAGAGTGGAAACTGAACAAGGATTAGAGAACGTGTTTGAAGAAATAATGACAGAAAATTTCCCCAATATAGGAAAGAAAAAACCCACACAAATCCAAGAAGCTCACAGAGTCCCAAGCAAAATGAACCCCAACAAACCGACACCGAGGCACATTATAATTAAATTGGAAAACACTGACGACAAAGTAAGAATCTAAAAAGCAGCCAGAGAGAAACAGAAAGTTACCTACAAAGGAACCCCCATAAGACTAGCTACTGACTGCTCAACAGAAACTCGTCAGGCCAGAAGGGAATGGAATGAAATATACAAAGTCATGCAAAGGAAGGGTCTGAATCCAAGAATACACTGCAAGACTCTCAATCAAAATTGAAGGTGAAATCAAAAGCTTCACAGACAAAAAAGGACTAAGGGAATATATTACCACCAAAACAGCAATGCAAGAAATGTTAAAAGGTCTGCTGTAATAAAAAGAAAGAGGAAGCGAAGAAGGAACTCGGGGATAAGGACTAAAAATAGCAACAGATAAGTACTTATCAATAATAACTTTAAATGTAAACAGATTAAATGCTCCAATCAAAAGACATAGGGTAACCAATTGGATGAGAAAACATGATCCATACATCTGCTGTCTGCAAGAAACCCACCTTAGGAAAAGAGATGCACACAGATTGAGGGTGAAGGGATGGAACATGGTATTTCAGGCAAATGGAAATGAAAAAAAAAAGCTGGGGTTGCAATACTTATATCTGACAAATTAGACCTCAAAGTGAAGGACATAAGAGATAAAGAAGGCCACTTCATAATACTAAAGGGAACAATCCATCAAGAAGAAATAACTCTGGTAAACATATATGCACCCAATATAGGAGCACCTAAATACATAAAAAAAACTCTTGGAGGATATTAAGGGAGAGATTGACAGCAATACAATCATAGTAGGAGACTTTAATACCTCACTGTCACCATTGGACAAATCCTCTAAACAACAATTCAGCAAAGAAACATCAATCCTAAATGACTCACTAGACCAGATGGAATTAATTGACATCTTCAGAACATTTCACCCCAAAGCCACAGAATATACATTCTTCTCTAGTGCACATGGGTCATTTTCAAAGATAGATCATATGTTGGGTCATAAGAAAAGTCTCTTCAAATTCAAGAATATAGAAATCATATCAAGCATTTTCTCAGACCACAGTGGCATAAAACTGGAAATCAACTATAATAAAAACAATAGAAAGAAATCAAACACATGGAGACTAAACAGCATGCTATTAAACAACGACTGGGTAACCAGAGAGATCCAGGAAGAAATAAAAAACATCATTGCAACAAATGACAATGACAACACAACAATACAAAATTTATGGGACACAGTGAAAGCAGTCTTGAGAGGGAAGTTCATAGCCCTACAAGCCTACTGCAAAAAACAGGAAACAATGGTAATAAATTACCTAAACCTACAACTCAAAGAGCTAGAACGAGAGCAATAAGAAAAGCCCAGTGTACTCAGAAGGAAGGAAACAGTGAAGATCAGAGCGGAGATAAACAACTTGGAGACCAAAGAAACAATTCAAAAGATCAACAAAACAAAGAGCTGGTTTGTTGAAAGGATAAATAAGATTGATGGACCCCGAGCCAGGCTCACCAAGAAGCTAAGAGAGAAAACCCAAATAAACAAAATCAGAAATGAAAGAGGAGAAATAACAACAGACCTTGTGGAAATACAAAGGATTGTTAAAAAAAACTATGAACAACTCTATTCCAACAAATTGAACAACCTGCAAGAAACAGACATTTTCCTAGAAAAATATAACGTCCCAAAACTCAATGAGGAGGAAGCCAAACATCTCAATAGTCCAATAACTATGGAAGAAATTGAAGCAGTAATCAAAAAGCTTCCAGCAAATAAAAGCCCGGGTCCAGATGGCTACACAGGAGAGTTTTACCAAACATTCAAGGAAGAATTAAAACCTATCCTCCTCAGACTATTCAAAAACATTCAAGAAGAAGGAACATTTCCAAACACCTATGAAGCCAGCATCACCCTAATACCAAAACCAGATAAAGACAACACAATGAAAGAGAATTATAGGCCAATATCTCTCATGAACATAGATGCGAAAATCCTCAACAAAATTCTAGCAAACCGGATCCAGCAGTACATCAGAAATATCATACACCATGACCAAGCAGGATTCATCCCAGGAATGCAGGGATGGTACAATATCCGCAAATCAATAAATGTGATATATCACATAAACAAATTGAGAAATAAAAATCACATAGTCATATCAATTGATGCAGAAAAAGCATTTGACAAAATCCAACACCCTTTCTTGATAAAAACTCTCAGCAAAGTGGGAATAGAAGGATCATACCTCAACATCATAAAAGCCATATATGATAAACCCACAGCTAACATCATACTCAATGGGCGAAAACTAAAACCATTTCCCCTAAGAACAGGAACAAGACAGGGATGCCCACTCTCATCTCTGCTGTTCGACACAGTACTGGAAGTATTAGCCATTGCAATTAGACAAGAAGAAGAAATAAAAGTCATCCAAATTGGAAAAGAACAAGTAAAGCTGTCCTTATTTGCAGATGACATGATATTGTACATAAAAAACCCAAGGACTCCATTCCAAAACTAATTGACTTAATTAATGAATTCGGCAATATAGCAGGATACAAAATTAATGCTAAGAAGTCTGTGGCATTTCTATACACTAATAGTGAAATTATAGAAAGAGAAACTAAAAAAGCAATCCCATTTACCATCACACCAAAAAAATTAAGATACCTAGGAATAAACCTAACTAAAGAGGTAAAAGACCTTTATGCAGAAAACTACAGGACACTGAAAAAAGAGATAGAGGAAGATGTTAACAGATGGAAGAGCATCCATGCTCTTAGATTGGGAGAATCAACATCATTAAAATGTCCATACTACCCAAAGCAATCTATAGATTCAATGCACTACCCATTAGAATACCAACGACATATTTCACAGACCTACAAAGAATTCTTCATAGATTCATCTGGAACAAAAAAAGACCACAGATAGCTATAGCAATTCTGAGAAAGAAGAATAAAGTAGGTGGGATCTCAATACCATCCTTCAAGCTATACTACAAAGCAACTGTCCTCAAAACAGCCTGGTACTGGCACAACAACAGACATATAGACCAATGAAATAGAATAGAGAACCCAGATATCCACCCAAACCACTATGCTCAATTAATATTTGTCAAAGGAGGCATGAACATTCAATGGAGCCAAGATAGCCTCTTCAATAAATGGTGTTGGGAAAATTAGACAGATACATGCAAAAAATTGAAACTGGACCACCAACTTATACCAAATACAAAAATAAACTCAAAATGGATACAGGACTTAAACAGTAGAAGGGAAACCGTAAAAATACTAGAGGAATCCACAGGCAGCACAATCTCAGACATATGCCAAAAGAACTTCTTCACTGATACTGCTCCAAAGGCAATGGAAGCTAAAGAAAAAATAAACAAATGGGACTACATCAAAATAAAAAGCTTTTGCACAGCAAAAGAAACCATCAACAAAACAACAAGAAAGATCACTGTATGGGAGAACATATTTGCAAATGTTATCACTGATAAAGGTTTAATCTCCAAAATCTACAGCCAATTTATACAACTTAATAAAAGGAAGATGAAGGATCCAATAAAAAAATGGGCAACGGACCTAAAGTGAACCTTTTCAAAAGACAACAGAAGGAAGGCCAAGAAACACATGAAAACATGTTCAAAGTCACTAATCATCCGAGAGATGCAAATCAAAACGACAATGCGATACCATCTTACCCCGGTCAGCATGGCAATCATCAACAAATCAACAAATGACAAGTGTTGGTGAGGATGCAGAGAAAAAGGAACCCTTGTGCACTGTTGGTGGGAATGCAGACTGGTGCAGCCACTGTGGAGAACCGTATGGAGTTTCCTCAAAAAACTAAAAATGGATCTCCCATTTGACCCTGTAATCCCACTCTTAGGAATTTATCCTAAGAAATTACAAACACCGATCAGAAACAATTTATGCACCCCTATGTTCATAGCAGCACAATTTACAATAGCTACAATTTGGAAACAGCCTAGGTGCCCGTCAGCAGATGAGTGGATCAGAAAGCTGTGGTACATCTACACAATGGAATACTATGATGCCATTAAAAAGAAGGAATTCTTACCATTTGCAGCAACCTGGTTGGAACTGGAGAGCCTTATGCTTAGTGAAATAAGCCAGTGAATGAAGGAGAAGCATCACATGATCGCACTCATTGGTGGATAATAAAGAACATTATAAACTGATGAACAAAAGGATAGATACAGAGACAGTAAAGCTTCAAACAGACTGTGAAATTACAGCAGGAAGATTAAAGTTAGGTGAGGTAGATAAGAGATCAATCAAAGGACTTGTATGCATGCATATAAGCATAACCAATGAACATAGACACTGGGGGGTTGGGGTATGCCTGGGAGGGAGGGGGGGCAATGGGGAGATATGTATAAAAAATTAATAAAAATTTTTAAAAAAAGAAACTAATCAAAACAGCCTATTACTGGCACAAGAATGCATACAGATCGATGAACAGAACAGAGCCTAGAAATCAACCCATGCTTTTAAGGTAAATTAATATGTGACAAAGGAGGCAAGAGCATACAATGAAGCAAAAACAGTCTTTCAATAAATGGTATTGGGAAAATTGGACAAGTATGTGCCAAAAAATGCATCTAGACCACCATTTACATCATACTCAAGAATAAACTCAAAATGGATAAAAGACAAATATATGTCAAAACCATAAAAATCCTGTAAGAAAACAGGCAGTAAAATTTCAGACATCTCTCAGAGCAGTATTTTTGCAAGTATGTCTGAAGGCAAAGGAAATACCTGGAAAAATAAACAAATGGGACTACAAACTAAAAAGCTTCTGCAGAGCAAAAGAAACCAACAAAACAAAAAGGGAACCTATGTTATGGAAGAACATATCTGCCAGTGACTCATCTGATAAGGAGTTAATCTCTATATAAAGAACTATTATAGGTCAACACCAGGAAGACAAAAAATCCAATTTTTAAAAATGGGCAAAGGACTTGAATAGACACTTCTCCAAAGAGGACATACAGACGGCCAATAGACATAAAAAATGCTTAAAACATCACTAAAGAGATGCAAATTAAAACTACAGAAATATTATCTCACACCTGTCAGAATGTCTATGATCAATAAACAACAAGTGCTGTCAAGGATGTGGAGAAAAGGGAACTGTAATACACTGCTGGTGGGAATGCACACTGGTACAGCCACTGTGGAAAATAGTATGGAGTTTCCTCAAAAATTTTAAAATGAAACTGCCTTATGACCCAGTGATCCCACTTCACAGAAGATATGCTAAAAATCCTAAAACAACAATCAGAAAGAATGTATGTACCCCTATATTCATAGCAGTGATTTTTACAATAACCAGTATCTGGAAAGAGTCTAAGTGCCCATCAGCAAACGAGTGGATTAAAAGGCTGTGGTATATCTACACAATGGCACACTATGCTACTATAAAAAGGAATGAACTCTTATCCTTTGGAACAGCATGGAGGGACCTGGAGAGCATTCTGCAAAGCGAAATAAGCCAGTGAGAGAAAGACAAATACCATATGATCTCACTTATATGTGGAATTTTTTTAAAATTATGGATGTCACTTTAATTGTTTAAAGTATTACATATAGTTGTACATATATCTCCTTTTTTTCCCCATTGACCTTCCCCTGCTACCCCTAACTCCTGCCGCATGCCCTTATCCCACCCCTCCCCACCCAATGTCTTGTGTCCATTGGTTGTGCTTATATGTATGCATACAAGTCCTTTGGTTGATCTCTTTCCCCACCTCCCCAACACTCCCCAGCCTTCCCTCTGTAATTTGACAGTCTGTTTGATGCTTTACTGCCTCTTTATCTATCTTCATCAGGTCATAATGTTCTTTATTATGTGGAATAAGATCATGTGGTATTTTTCTTTCATTGCCTGGCTTATTTCACTTACATAGTGCTCTCTAGATCCATCCATGCTGTTGCAAATGGTAAGAATTCCGTGTGTGTGTGTTTATAGCAGCGTAGTATTCCATTGTGTAGAAAACCCTAGTTTTCTAATGCACTCATCTGCTGTTGGGCATTTAGGCTGTTTCCAAATCTTAGCTATGGTGAATTGTTTTGCGATGAACATAGGGGTACATATATCCTTTCTGATTGGTGTTTTAGGTTTCTTGGGATATATTCCTAGAAGTGGGATCACTGAGTCAAATGGGAGTTCCATTTTTAGTTTCTTGAGGGAACTCTATAGTGTTCTCCACGATGGCTGCACCAGTCTGCATTCCCACCAGCAGTGCATGAAGGTTCCTTTTTCTCCTCATCCTCGCCAACACTTGTCATTGCTGATTTGTTGATGGTTGCCATTCTGAGATGGTATCACACTGTTTTGCTCTGCATCTCAGATAATTAGTGACTTTGAACATGTTTTCCTATGTCTCTTGGCCTTCTGTCTTCTTTCGAAAAGTTGCCATTTAGATCCGTTGATCATTTTTTTATTAGATCCTTTTATTAAGTTGTATGAGTTCCCTGTAAATGTTTGAAATTAAGCCTTTATCAGTGATAACATTTGCAAGTATGTTCTCCCATACAGTGGGTTTTCTTATTGTTTTATTGGTGGTTTCTTTTGCTGTGCAAAAGCTTTTCATTTTGATGTAGTCCGATTTATTTCCTCTTTAGTTTCCATTGCTCTAGGGGTGATATTGAAGAAATTGCTTTGGCATATGTCTGAGATTTTACTGCCTGTGGATTCCACTGGTATTTTCATGGTTTCCTGTCTTATGTTTAAATCCTGTATCCATTTTGAGTTTATTTTTGTGTATGGTTTAAATTGGTGGTCTAGTATCATTTTTTTGCATGTATCTGTCCAATTTCCTCACCATTTATTGAAGAGGCTGTCTTGACTCCATTGTATGTTCATGCCTCCTTTGTCAAATATTAACTGAGCATAGTGGTTTGGATCGATATCTGGGTTCTCTATAGTATTCCATTGGTCTATATGTCTGTTTTTGTGCCAGGACGAGGCTGTTTTGAGAACAGTGGCTTTATAGTACAGCTTGAAATCTGGTATTGAGCTCTCACCTGCTTTGTTCTTTTTTCAGGATTGCTGTGGCATTTGGGGGTCTTTTTTTTTTTATTCCAGATAAATTTTTGGAAAGTTCTTTCTAGGTCTGTAAAATATGCCATTGGTATTTTAATGGGGAGTGCATTGAATCTATATATTGCTTTGGGTAATATGGGCATTTTAATGATTTGATTCTACAAATCCATTAACTTGCTATGTTCTTCCATCTGTTTATGTCTTTCATCATCTGTTTTTTCAGTGCCCTGTAGTTTTCTGTGTATAGGTCTTTTACCTCCTTAGTTTATTCCTGGGTATCTTAATTTTTTTGGTGCAGTGGTAAATAGGATTGCTTTTTAAGTTTCTCTTTCTGTAAGTTTACTATTGGTGTATAGAAATGCCATAGATTTCTTGGTAGTAATTTTGTATCCGGCTACATTGCCAAATTCATTTATTAAGTCTAGTAGTTTTTTGATGGAATCTCTAAGGTTTTTATGTATAGTATCATGTCATCTCAAATAAGGACAGTTTTACTTCTTCTTTTCCAATTTGAATGCCTTTTATTTCTTCTTATTGTCTAATCATATTTCCTAATACTTCCAGTACTATGTCAAACAGGAGTGGTAAGAGTGGGCATCCCTGTCTTATTCCTGTACTTAGGGGAAATGGTTTCAGTTTTTGCCCATTGAGTATGATGTTAGCTGTGGGTTTATCATATATGGCTTTTATTATGTAGAGGTATGATCCTTCTATTCCAACCTTGCTGAGAAATTGGATTTTGTCCAACACACTTTTGCTTTTTCTGCATCAATTGATATGACTATGTGATTTTTATCTCTCAATCTGTTTATGTGATGAATCACATTTATTGATTTGAAGATATTGTACTATCCTTGCATCCCTGGGATAAATCCTACTTGGTCATGGTGTATGATATTTCTTATGTACTTCTGGATCCGATTTGCTAGAATTGTGTGGAGGATTTTGGCATCTATGTTCATAGGGATATTGGCCTACAATTCTCTTTCATTGTGTTGTCTTTATCTGGTTTTGGTATTAGGGATGGCTTCAAAGAAGGAGCTTGGAAGTGTTCCTTCCTTTTGAATTTTTTGGAATTGTCTAAGGAAAATAGGTTTTAGTTCTTCCTCGAATGTTCGGTAAAACTCCCCTGTGAAGCTGTCTGGCCCACGGCTTTTGTTTGCTGAAAGTTTTTTTGATGACTGCTTCAATTTCTTCCAGTCATTGGCCTATTGAGATGTTTAGATTCTTTCTGATTGAGTTTTGGAAGGTTATATTTTTCTAGAAATATGTCCATTTCCTGCAGGTTGTCCAGTTTGTTGGAATAGAGTTGTTCATAGTATTTTCTAACAATCCTTTGTATTTCAGTGGGGTCTGTTGTTATTTATCCTCTTTCAGTTCTGATTTTGTTTATTTGGGTCCTCTGTCTTTGCTTTTTGTTGAGCCTGGCTAGAGGTCCATCAATCTTGTTTATCCTTTCAAAGAACCACCTCTTGGTTTTGTTGATCTCTTGTATTGTTTCTTTGGTCTCCATGTTTATCTCCACTCTGATCTGTACTACTTCCTTCCATCTGCTTACACTGGGCTTTTCTGGTTACTCTCTTTCTAGCTCTTTTGAGTTGTGGGGTTAGGTAATTCATTGCCATTGTTTGTTGGTTTCTGCAGTAAGCTTGTAGAGCTATGAACTTCCTTCTCAAGACTGCTTTCACTGTGTCCCATAGATTTTGGATGGTTGTGTTTTCATTGTCATTTGTTGCCATGATGTTTTTTATTTCTTCCTTGATCTCTCTGGTTACACAATGTTTAATAGCATGCTGTTTAGTCTCCATGTATTTGATTTCTTTGGATTGTTTTTATTGTAGTTGATTTCCAGTTTTATGCCATTGTGATCTGAGAAGATGCTCTATATGATTTCTATCTTTTTGAATATGAAGAGACTTTGTCTATGATCCAACATATGGTCTATCTTTGAAAACAACTCATGTGCACTTGTGAAGAATGTATATTCTTTGGCTTTGGGGTAAAATGTTGTGAAGATGTCAATTAATTCCATCTGGTCTAGTGAGTCATTAGGATTGATGTTTCTCTGCTGATTTGTTGTTTAGAGGATTTGTCTAATGGTGATAGTGGGGTATTAAAGTCCCCTACTATGATTGTATTGCTGTCAATCTCTCCTTTAATATATTCCAGTTTTTTTTATGTATTGGGTGTTCCTGTATTGGGTGTGTATATGTTTACCAGTTATTTATTGTTGGATTGCTCCCTTTAGTATTATGAAGTACCTTCCTTATTCCTTATCTCTTTTTATGTCCTTCACTTAGAGATCTAATTTGTCAGATATAAATATTGCTACCCACCTTTTTTTTCTTCAATTCAATTACCCTGAAATACCTTTTTCCATCCCTTCACCATCAGTCTGTGTACATCTTTTTTTCTGAGGTTGGTTTCCTGTATATAGCAGATATGAGTCATGTTTTCTTATTTAATCAGTTTCCCTGTCTTTTGATTGGCATTTAATCCATTTACATTTAAAGTTACTATTGATAGGTACTTGTCGCCATTTTATTCTTCACCCATGTTCCTTTTCCACTTCCTATGTCTTCTATTTACAGCAGACCCTTTAGCATTTCTTGCATTGCTGGTTTGGTGGTAATAAACTCCCTTAGTCCTCTTTTGTCTGTGAAGCTCCTGATTGCACCTTCAATTTTGATAGCCTTGCTGGGTACAGTATTCTTGGATTCAGATCCTTTCTTTGCATGACTTTGTATATTTCATTCCATTCCCTTATGGCTAGATGTGTTTCTGTTGGGAAATCTGTTGCTAGTCTGATGGGGGTTCCTTTGTAGGTAACTTTGTCTTTCTCTGGCCGCTTTTAAGATTCTTTATCGTTGGTGTTTGCAAATTTAATTATAATGTGCCTTGGCATTAGTCTTTTGGGGTTCATTTTGTTTGGGACTCTGAGCTTCTTGGATATGTGTGGGGTTTTTCTTCCCTATATCAGGGAAGTTTTTTGTCATTATTTCTTCAAACAGTTTTTCTATTCCTCGCTCAGTTTTCTCTCCTTCTGGCACCCCTATTATGTGGATGTTGTTTCATTTCATATTATCCCAAAGTTCCCTTAGGTTCTCCTTCTGCTTTTTAGTTATTTTTTCTAGATGCTGCTCTACTTGGGTATTTTTTCCTACCTTGTGTTCTAGCTCACTGATGTTTCTTCTAGTCTACTGCTGATGCTTTCTATTGAGTTCTTAATAGCTGTGATGTCATTTTTTATTTCTTCTTAGTTCTTCATTTCTTCTTGGTTCTTACACATATTGTTGCATGTCTCTCCCATTTTTTTCATCCACCTTATGATCATTTCTCTGAATTCTTTCTCTGGCAGGTTGCTTGCCTCCATTTCGTTTACTTCCTTTTCTGGTGATGCTTGCTTTTCTTTCATATGCAGGCTGTTTCTTTGTTTTCCCATAATCTCTCTTCTCTGGGTGTCTGGTTATTTTGTTCTCTCTCTCCTTTCCATGAGGGGGTGCAGAGCTTCTCCAAATCTGCATGCTCATGCCACTTGGGAACCAGTATTCTCGGGTTCACAGCTTTTCCTGGGTGTCGTAGTTGTAGATTTCCAGACTTCCGATAACATCCACTTTCCCCTTCAAAATGCACAGTGTCCATGTCAGAGCTGGTCACTCCTGGAGGGAACCCAGTAGCAGTGGGGGCTGTCCACTCAGGGGAATCCCGTCCGGCCATCCCCCATAGTCTCCTGGAGTATAGCTGTTCCTCAACTCACCAACAAACACTCCCTGTGCGACCACACTCTCTCTTTGTTCTCTCACTCACACACTATCTTGCATTCTGCCTTCATGTCAGCAGCCATCTTCCCTTCCCATATATGGAATCTAATGAACAAAATAAACTGACAAACAAAATAGATCCAAAGGCATTATACATGGAACAGACTGACAGATTGCAGAGGGGAAGGGGCTGAGAGGGACTAGAGAAAGGAAGGGGAAGAGATTAGCTAAAGAACATATATGCATAGCATTGGACAAGACAATAATATGGTGAGGGCCAAGGTGGGGGGCAGGGCTGGGCCCGGATGGAGGTGGGTAAGGGGAGTGGCTCAAAGTAGGGACATCTGTGATTGTGTCAATATAAAATTTAAATTAATAACATGCTGCAAACAACTAAAAAGTGGAAGAGTATCCAAATAATAGGAGAAAATATTTACAAATCATATTTCCCATAAGGGACTTGTATCCAGAATATACAAATGACTTCTGTAACTTAACAATAAAAGGGCAACCCAATGGAAAAATGGGCAGAGAACACGCACAAATAAACATGTCTCCAAAAATAAGGTATAAATGACCAGTAAGTACATGAAAAGTTGCTCAATATCATTAGTCATCAGAAAAATCCAAGTCAGAACCACAATAGACAGCATCTAAGAGACTGGTGATAATTGAAGTCTGGTCACTTTTTTTATTAATTTTTATTAATTTTTTATACATATCTCCCCATTGCCCCCCTCCCTCCCAGGCATACCCTGACCCCCCAGTGTCTGTGATCATTGGTTATGCTTATATGCTTGCATATAAGTCCTTTAATTGATCACTTATCTACCTCACCTAACTTTAATCTTTCTGCTGTAATTTCACAGTCTGTTTGATGCTTTATGATTTTTGTCCTCCTGAGAATTATCAGTCTACTCCCTTTGTGTGCTCCTGATTCTATTATATTCACCAGTTTATTTTGTTGATCAAATTTTTAATTCACTTAATTTTTAGATTCACTTGTTGATAGATATTTGTTGTTCATAATTTTTTGGATTTTACCTTTTTCTTCTTCCTCTTCTAAAAGAGTACCTTTCAGCATTTCATATAATACTGGTTTCGAGTTGATGAACTCCTTTAGCTTTTTCTTCTCTGTGAAGCTCTTTATCTGCCCTTCAATTCTGAATGATAGCTTTGCTGGATAGATTATTCTTGGTTGTAGGTTCTTGCTGTTCATCACGTTGAATATTTCTTGCCACTCCCGTCTGGCCTGCATCGTTTCTGTTGAGAAATCAGCTGACAGTTGTATGGGTGCTCCCTTGTAGGTAATAAACTGTTTTTCTCTTGCTGCTTTTAATATTCTCTCTTTGTCTTTTGCTCTTGGTATTTTAATTATGATGTGTCTTGGTGTGGTCCTCTTTGGATTCCTTTTATTTGGGGTTCTGTGTGCTTCCTGGACTTGTAAGTCTATTTCTTTTACCAGATGTGGGAAGTTTTCAGTCATTATTTCTTTAAATAGGTTTTCAGTATCTTGCTCTCTCTCTTCTTCTGGCACCCCCACAATTCTGATGTTGGTATGCTTGAAGCTGTCCCAGAGGCTCCTTACATTATCTTCACATTTTTGGATTCTTTTCTCTTCTTGCTTTTCCAGTTGAATGTTTTCTGCTTCTTTATATTTCAAATTTTTGACTTGATCCTTGCCTTTCTCTAGTCTGCTATTAGGACTCTGTATAATAGTTTTTATTTCAGTCAGTGTATGTTTAATTTCTAGTTGGTCTTTTTTCATCTTTAGTTGGACCTTTTCCATCTCCTCTTGGGTCTAACTAAATTTATCCAACTTTTCTAGCATATTCTTGAAAAACCTTATAAGCGTGGTTTTGAACTCTATATCCAGTCGGGTTTTTTTTTTCCTCCATTTCTTTTGTTTGTACTCCCTTCCCTTGTCTCGGCATTTTCACTATGCCGGGGAAACTTCTGTGTTTAATTCAGCTTTATGATACCAGACGTGAAAAGCTGCAGAAGCCTCTGTTGAGCTTGGGAGGGGTGGAGTCTCAGGGCTTAAGGGACCGCCTTGCCTTCCAGTCAGCCCCGCCCTCCACGGCCCCTGAGTCTCAGGTGACTGGGTAATGGCTGGAGCGGTCCTTGTGCACGAGCCTGAAGTGCCTCTAACCACTGCCTTTCCAGCTCCCCTGCGCACCAGGACCACACGAGTCTAGGTCTCCAGGGTTTCGTCCGAAACAGGGGTTTAGTGAAGTTAGAAGTGGCACAGTTGGGAGGGTCCGTCTCCCACCCACTAGCGAAAGCCAGCGGCACAATCAGCAGTCTGTCCTGCGCGCAGTGCCGTGAGCGCCACCAGGCCTTTGATCTTTTGCGACTCCCCTAAATCTCTGTGCACCTCTCCCTTTCACAGTCCAAACTCCCCCCGTATGAGTTTCGGCTGGATCTGGGGTTTAGTGTCGTAGGATAAGGGGTTCAATGCCTTTGAGAGTCTCCGTTTCCCTCCCGCCAGAGAAAGCCAGCCAGGTACTCCGGCACCCGCTCTCTCAGCATGCGCGTTTCCGTACCTCAGCTTTTAGCAGCTCCTCCGGGTCTCCGTGAGCCCCTCTCTTTCCCTCTAGTTGTAGAACTTCCACTCAGCCAGCTTTCCTGTGGTTCTGGATGATGTCCGTTCTGTCTTTTAGTTGTAGTTTTGAAATTGTTGTGCGAGGCAGCAGTGTAGGTGTTTACCTATGCCGCCATCTTGGATTCCCCCGAAGTCTGGTAACTTTTTGTTAGTGAGGATGTGGAGAAAGAGAAACCCTCACACAGTCCAGGTGGGTATGTAAAATGGTCCAGTTGCTTTGAAAAACAGGCTGGCAGTTTCTTAAGCAGTTCAACAGTTATATTCCTCAACAATTCCACTCAAGAGAAGTGAAAATATGTCCTACAAATGAGAATATTATTTGTAATAACCAAAAGGTGGGAACAGTCCAAATGTCCATCAACTGATGAATGGGCAAACAAAACAGGATATTTTTCAGCTATAAAAAGAAGTACTGACACATGCTACAACACGGTAAGTGAAAAAAGGCAAACACAAAATGCCACATATTGTTGGTTTCATTTCTATGAAATCTCCAGAGCAAGTAAACCCACAGACAGGAAGCAGACCAGTGGCTGCCAGGGCCTGGTTGGAGGGAATGGAGAGAAGCTACTAAGGAGGCAGTTTCTGGGTTGATGAAAGTGTTTGGCTGCACAACTCTGTTAAATACTAAAAACCACTGAATTGCATGCTTTGAAAGGATGTATTTTATGAATCTCAATGAAGAATCTGGAATTGCCATTTTAAAAATAACCAGTAGCTTTAAAAAAACAATAAAACTAATATAGTGTTTTAAAATACAATGTAATTGTGTTGGTTCATTCAAACACTCTTGCTGTGATAGCTGTTCGCAGACTCTATGGCCGTACCGACTACCATGACAATTTTTTTTTTTTATCACGAAGGTTGCAAGAGTGTAAAGTATTTTAAACTTAATTTTGCCAATGTGTGATTCTCTTTGCACAACATAAGATTTGTTAAGCTGCCCCATAGTTTAAATGACAACCTTGAACTGAAACTGTGAGTCTCTGGGGTGGGGAGGAAGTGTCCTTGACTCCTCTCAAGAAGTAACTGCCTCGTCTGAGGAAATTACTTCTTTTCACGTTTTTCTAGGGGCAGCCATGACAGGACCTTGTACGCACAGAACAGCTTCAGAGCACAGTACACAAGCTGCTCCCAGCCTTCCGTCACACTCAGGCTGTGCCACTGACAGAGGGCACACCCACAGTTCTAAGGTCTCTTCAGTGCGACTTCCCATTGCTGGACTAGTCTCCCAATAACTGCTATCAATGTAAAGCCACTTACTTGGCCTGACATAGCTCCTGAATCAACTAAAGATCAACTACTTCGTCAAATTTACTCTCATAGACCCTGAAACATGATGTAAACTCTATCTGGCTGACCAGACATGCCAGTCAGCTCCTCTGGCCTGGCCTGGCTGCCCTGGGCACACTGCTCCTGTCAGAGCAGGGGCAGCCAACCCAAAGGTGAGGGGCCTTCAGAGGGAGTATTCTTTCATGGCAAGTTCTTTTCAGAAAAGTTAACTGTTATCTAAAATTCTTCCCACCACTGCAAAGATGTTGAAAACAAGATAAGCAATATAAACAGGAAGACATCAGTCTAATTAGCTTGGCTCAATTCTTTATGTGCACACCTTTACAAATGCACTTGAGCTGTACTCCATGTCTGAACCACAGCATGCTTCCGAGACCAGCAGCTAGGGAAGTGGGCTGCACAGGTGCCCACCACACAGCTCCAGCAGATGAGCTGGAAGTTGGACCAGAAGTGAGGGTGTCTTGAAAACACTTGGGGGCAAAGACTATCATGCTCACCAACAGTTTCTAAAGAGCTGCATATTGCTTCCTCCCCACTAAGTTTCACTTGTTTAGTAGAGAGCAGCCACAATTTGAATGACTGAGTAAAAGGCAGACACACAGCACTAACATTCCAGAATGAGAACATATTTATTCATTGTGCAGCATCCAGGATACTATACAACTTCTCCTTTTTCCAGAATATACTCTGCTGGAGTAAACTCTGATAAAAAACACATTTAACATAAAACTATTTCTTGTGATTTCTGAACCACATAGTATACTTTATAGCTTCAATTAAATTAAAAAAAATAACTTTGCATTTACTTGTCTGACACAGTAAGTAAAAGGTAACTTTAAAAAAGAAGAAACGTGTAGCACCCATGGTCTCTGGGTGGCGCTGTGAGTGCGACAGGGAAGGAGAAACGACACACCAAGCCTCAGAGGACAGGTGGTACAGTCACCCAGTGCTATCAGCCATCTGCACATAAAGATGCACGCTCTGAAAAAGGAAGCTGCAAAGCTCACAAATGTATGTAAGATACCTCGTCTCCTCCTTACCTGTGGGTGTAAACCCTGAGCTGAGGATAAACTAGATCTGCAAGATACAACCCGAAACTGCCTTCTCTCTCGTGGATGATTACATGGACCCAAAAATGCAGCTTAGCAAAGTCCACAATTATTAAAGTGAAGGCCACTTCTAAACACAACAAAACTACTTTGGATGTGAGAACATTAAAAATTTAAAAGCATAGCCCATGGGAACAGAAGCAGGTTCTGTCCCTTACAGCCCTTCCTGGCAGACCACATACCTGGCCACATGGACATTGCAAGGAGCTGCCATGAGAGGTAATGCTCCCTGCTCCCCTTGCCCAGCAGTCCTCACTCACCTGCTTTCCTTCTTGACTTCCTTCCTTTCCCTCTGACAGACCTGCCCATAAACCACCCAGGAGCTGAGGACAGTAGGTTCCACCAGCTGAGCTGCTAGTACAAAGGGGGGAAAGGGAGCATTTCAGGAGACAACGAAAGGGCTGCCGTGCAGAGCGGCCAGAGCAGGAGAGTCCCTGGACTCAGGAGAGAGATCCCAAGGCTGCAGCCCTGAAGCAGGCACTCACCCGCTCAGGGACATGAGGAGCAACCCCTGCTCTGAATCCTGGTGCCAGCCAGGCTCCTGTCAGCACATCCAGGCACTGTGGCTGCGTGGACTCTGTGGGAGGGAAACCCCAGCTCAGTCCAAGCAATTGGCCTGGCATGACAGGAGCCCCTCCCTTGTTAACCCTGAGCACTGAGTCCCATCAGTGTCGTAATGAAGGAGAATTTAGTAGGAATGATTTTTTCTCACATTGAGGTTTATCTCAAGCAGAACACAGAGTTGGACACCGCAGCGCAGCAGCTCCAGGCGGCACACGGGTCACCCTCAGTCCACATGAGGCACCAAAAGTTCTGGCATTAATCCTGCCCTCCGACTCCAAGACAGGTGAGAGCACGGCTTCAGTGACTCCTCCTCTTCTGTGGAAAAAAGGTGTACTTTGCAGGGTTGAACTCTTCCCAAATATGCTCGAATTCCTCCAGGAAAAGTCGCACATAGTCTTCATCCTCCATAATCAAAACGTTCTCCCGATTGTTCTGAATGGCTTGTGTGGTCCAGTTGAGGGAGCCGGTGATCAGCACCTTCTTGTCCACTATGGCAAACTTGTGGTGCATGTAGCCCAGGTCCTGGTCATGTCGAACCTGGATACCTGCAAAAGGCAAGTCAGCCTCACTGCCCCCCCCTCTCCCCTCCTTCCTCACTGCCCCCCACTTTCCCCTCTGACCTCACTGCCCGCCACAGCTCTGGGAACCATTTGCTAGCAGCTACTAACTTTGCTATTTGCCACCAAATTGATGGGAAAAGGACAAATCTTGTCACTTAGGCAGGTGATGGTGGCTGAGCCAGACAGTGACCCACCACACCTGTTCCCAGGGGCATTCTGGCCCAGGAGGGAACACAGTACTCCAGGCAGCAGGGACCATGGCAGACACTACTGTGTCCTCTGAAAATGGACCCCACACCCTACCCACAACTCTGGAGTCCATACCAGCCAGCATAGCCTGCGAGGCACTGCCCATCCATCACTGCTGGGCTTTCCTCGCTGTGGAACACTCACTATTGCATGGGACGGGACCCCAGTAAACACCCCCTGGCTGGGAGCTACACCCCACTCTGTAGGAGAGGACCTGAACCTGAGGAGAAAGGAGCACAGAAAAACCCAGCCCTGGGCGAGTAGCAGCTAGGCCTGAGGTTCCCCAAAGCAGCAGGTCTGCAGGGGGAGGGAAGGGGAGGGGACGCTGCATTAGCCTCTCTGATGATGAAGCAGGAAGCACCCAGCACAGGATGAGTGCCTCTCCTCTCCACCCCACCCGGCTCCTCTCAGTGCACTGCCTCCCCCGCCCTATCTTCAGCAGCCCTGCCCAATGGGCGACAACCCTGAAGTGGTGCCTAAATATCTACTCAGCAAGTGAGGCCACTGGAAATGTGATTTAAAACAAGTTTAAAAGGGGCTGCTTTGCAGTAGGTTTGCCAGACTTAGCAAATGGAAAGACAGGGCATCCAAATTAAGATGGGGTTTCAGTCAGCAACAAACAACTTTAGAAGGGAAATGTGTCCCGTGCAACACTGAGACCTGCACGGAAAAACATCGCTGTGCACCAGGGGCCTGCACTCTGCTTCTCACACCCTACAGGCAGCCCACCTGCAAATCCTGTCAGATTCACCTTCAAAGCAGGTTACATCCACCATTCCTAACCCTCCAACACTACCACGAAGCTCTCCTGCCCACCTCAGAGCTCACGCCACACCATTCTCTGCCCAATGCCCATTCTCCTCTGAGCAGCAGGCCTCTCTGGAGCCTGCAGTCCCTGTTGCCCAGCCTCTGAAGGCTTCCATCACAGAATGGGGTCTCAATGCCCCTGCAGGAAGCAAACTCCGTGCCTGTGGGCCTTGCACACCTGTGTGCCCTCCAAACTCCTTATTACTACCTCACCTCAAGCTAGGAGGCTCCTGGGCGGCTCCCCACATTACTAAGCTCCGCTGGTGGCCACACTTCCTCCCCTGCTTTGTTATATTTCCCGACCCTTCTCACTGCCTTAACTCATGCTCCAGTCAAACTCCCCCCTGGTAGTCTCATTCCCCATCGTGTCCCTGGTGCCTGAAACCGACCCAAGCAAATCCTGACACAGGTACATGTTGAACAGGTGACAATTAATGATGGCAGAGATGCTACCGTAGGAACCAGCCTTAGATGGAGCCTGTACAGTGCCCTTGAAGGTCCTTTCCAAGCCTGAGATTTTACGATTCTCCAAAAGCTAACGAAATGAAAATGGCCCATGCCTAGCATTTCCATGTCAACCAGCAGATTAGGACAACTCATGTCTGCCAGGATGGAAGTGAGCATCTCATTATCTGAACCGCTGCTGCCTGGGGTGAAACAAGGCGCCAGAGGGTCAAGTGCTAGCCATCTAGAGAGCCCGAGCAGAGGCGGGAGCTGCAGGCGCCGGGAAAGGCTTCTCTGCCTGCGGGTCAGCAAGGCACTGCTGGGCCTTGTGTGATTCCGCACCCCCCACCTCGCCCCCAGACACCTCGCAGCAGCAGGAGCTCCCAGGGGTTCTCTTTCCGTCGCTGGGGCAACCAGGAATGGGGTGGGAAGGAGATTCCTGCAGGAATAACATGCCTGAATAGCTGAGACACGAAGCAGGGATGCGTGCAGCCAACATACAAAGGCAGAGCATGCTTGCAGTACGCTCCATTACACGAGTTAGAGGCAAAACAAGGAACTCAGGTGAGACCAGGATCTGATCTTAGAACAAAGGATTATTTCTCGTTCTCCTGTCCCCGGTCCTCGTAAGAGGTCTGCTGGCCAGAGATATGTCTTCCCAGGTATTTTGCAACTACAAAAATATATTAACTTCTCATCAACTAAATATCATAGTCCCACTTTTTAGAATATTTTTATTCATTTCAGAAGCCTTCGCATGAAAGTCAGGAGTGTATTTAAGGTGCAATGCTTTTTCATCCTTCAGCCCTTCAATGCCGAACCCGGCTAAATCCTTGTGCGCCTGCTCCGCCTTACCCCTCATTCCTGAGTACTCAGGGGAAGCCATACTCATTCAGCTGGCCGCGCACACCCTCAACTCTACCCAGACACATGCGTTCCCCACTCTGTCCCATGGGAATGTGGGGGATCCCGATGCTCTGCCCCTACCCGGTGGCCCTGAACACCCCGCCCTCTCAGAGTCCCGAGGAACTTCCTCCGCTGACAGAAACACACAGGGGGCTCACCCCCACCAGGCACCCACCGCGGGGGGCAGGGGCCCTTTACGGATGGCCCTTGAGCTTCACAGGTAAAGCCTGCCGGACCTCACAAAGTCATCCTGGGAAATAAATGGGGTGTCACCTGTACTCAGACCCCTGATCCCACATAGGCGCTTTTGACCTCCCTTTTGCCTACAGTCCCAGAGGCCAGACCTTCCTTCCAGCCTGGAGCTTGGGCCCCCAGTGGGCTCCTCCAGCCCGATCCAGGTCTGGGTACTGCGCCTACCTGCCTTGCGGAGCAGACCGATCTGCGAGCCTTTGAGGGCCATGTAGTCGCAGTCAGTGACAACGCGGACGCGCACGCCGCGCTGGTGCAGCAGCTGCACGGCCCGGCCCAGCTGCGGGCTGGAGAAGGCGAAGAGGCAGAGCTCGAGGCTGGCGCGGGCGGCCAGCAGGGTGCGCAGAAGGCGGCTCAGCGAGCTCTCGCCGTGGGGCAGGCTGCACTGGCAGCCTGCGGGTGGCGCTGAGGGCCCGGTCCCCGCGGCCTGCAGCAGGGCCTCGGTGCAGGTCACCTGCGACGGAAAGAAGAGCACCTCGTGCCGCGGCCTCCGCCGCCGCCCAACACGCAACCAGCGCAGCGCCGCGGGCAGAGCCTCCACGGCCAGCGCCAGCCCCACGGCCGCCACCGCCACAACTTGCCAGCGCACCGGCGCCATGCTGCCCGCCGAGGCCGCAGCCCAACGTTCGGGGGCCCACGCCTCGTGCTGTCGCCGCGCCGCCTGCGCCCGCCGCCCACGCGCCTGCGCCCGCGGCCCGCGCCTGCGCCCGCGCCTGCGCCCGCGGCCCGCGCCTGCGCCCGCCGCCTACGCCGTGTGCTGCTGTCATCCTGCTCTCCGCCACCGCGCCTGCGCCAAGCGCACGGCCCGCCCACCGCCTGCGAAGCTCGCAGTAGCCCAGCCCCTCCACCCTGGGGGCTGCAGAGAGGTACGGGTTTCTTTTCTGCACTTATCATTCGCCTAGATGAGGCCCTGGCAGTGGGGATGTCTGCCAACAGAGCATGTCAAACAGCTGGAGAGTGTCTCGTTGTACTGTTGGCAGCGGTATGATGTGCGCGGCCCACGTCCTGCGTGAGGTCCCTGTGCTTCTTCCTACCCTCGCAATCTAATCCTCCAGTATATGAGGATGCCGGTTCTGCTTTAAGCAGGAACAGGGTGGACAGCAGATCCGCAGTTCTGTCTTAGCAAGCACTGGGCCGGCAGTGTCTCGTGGGAGGAGCTGTTACATTTCACAGGAAAAAGAAGAAAGGATAAGGATTTTTTTCTATTTCATCTTTCCTGAATCTGGTCTTTAAATGGAAATGATATATCCTCTACAATCTCCTTGTAACCAGCTGATAGTCTCCATCTGTTAAAAAAAAAAAGCAGGCCCCTGGATGAAAGAAGCTGACCTAAGTAACTTTGGAAACTTGTTTTATAACTGGAGACTATCAGGCTAAACACAAAAGGGAACTACACATGAGACCTGTGCTCCCCATGGAGCGGGTGATGAGCAGTGCTGGAACCCTGACCACATGAAGAGTGAGTGAGTGGATCAGTAACAGCTGGCAGACAGCTGGAGCCAGGCTTCTCCCTGCTGGATGGGGGCATTAGAGAGAAGTAACGGGAAAGATTGGAGTAGTCCAGTGGTGCTGGATTGGTGTCAGCGATACGAGTGGGGACTCGTGTAGCTTAATATGTATATATTTTTTTTATATATCTTATGATTTTTTACAGAGAGAAAGGGAGAGAGAAAGTCAGAAACATCGATGAGAGAGAGACATTGATCAGCCACCTCCTGCACACCCCACAGTGGAGATGTGCCCGCAAGCAAGGTACATGTCCCCAACCGGAATCGAACCTGGGACCTTTCAGTCCGCAAGCCAACGCTCTATCCACTGAGCCAAACCAGTCTCGGTTTAATATGTATATTAATATAGATGACATACAGCAGCAATTCGAACCCCCAAAGGCCAAATCTGGAACAATTTGAGGAACAAAATGATTACTGCAGTATTGGATTATAATCCAAGTATAAAATAAACATACACAAGTCTATACTGATATACGTAAATGACTAAAGAAATGAAAAAGGCCCTAGCTGGTTTGGCTCAGTGGAGAGCATCCGCCTGCAGACTGAAGGGTCCCAGGTTCAATTCTAGTCAAGGACACATACCTGGGTTGCAGGCTCAATCCCCAGTAAGGGGGGGGGGTGCATGAGGCAGTGATCAATGATATTCTCTCCTCATTGATGTTTCTAATTCTCCGGCCCTTTTCCTACCTCTCTAAAATCAATACAAATATATATTTTCAAAAGAAGTGAAAAAGAAGACTCAAGTGTCCTTGCAGAAGAATTCCAAATAACATCTGTAAATACTCCTGCCCCACACAGGAAGTTGAACCAAATCTTCTGCCTCCTTGAGGGTAAGTGAGACTTAGTGACTGGTAAGGAAAGTGGGAAGATAGCTTTTACATGGAGAAAATTGATAAATGCCACCTTAACAAAGTGCTGGCTGGCAACACCAGAGATGTCATGTAGATATCATGTACCCCTAATACTGTGATGAAAGGGACCCTCACCTCTGTGGTATTGTTTCCCAATCCTATTACCCCAGTTCAGCAATGAGGAAAACCAGATTGGACGATGTTATGCCCAGATTTCAAGCTCCCCAAAGACCATCAGGGAGCTGAGTCCAATGCAAAAGCAGAGAGTCTTTATTCAGGCTCAAGCCCATCCCTCTGCCTCTACCAACACAGCAGCGAGAGAGAGCCCCAAGCTTCAAGAGAACAAAGGATTTATATGGCTAGTCATGTGAGTGGGCTTAGGTGGATGAGGTGAGCAACAATGATTGGTCGGTTCCGGGTCAGGGTTTTATTTCAGGGTTTTACAGCAGGGATTTATGGCAGGAATTTACGGCAGGGAATGATTAACACATTCCTGGGTCTGAGCTATGACCCTCTACCTCCTGATTAGTCAAGGGTGGTGCACAAGGAGCATTCTACGGTGTAGCTGCATTCTTGAGGCTTCAATGGTCTGCTTAGGTGGTAGTTGGGGAACTGGGACATTTGTAGCATTCTTACAGTGTTTTCCGGAAGGGAGATCAGGTCGGGGACACAGCTTTACAAGATGGAGGATAGTCCCGCTTTGTTCTTTCAACGACATGCTATCACATTCCACAGGATTACTGGCCAGTATTTTCCCACATGGCCAAGGTCATGAAAAAAATAAATTTAGAAACTATTACAGGTCAGAGGAGACTGGGGATATAGGACCACTAAGTGCAGTGTGGTTCCCTGGACTGGCTAAATCTTGAAACAGAACAATGACTTTAGTGGAAAAACTGGCATAACCCAATAAGGTCTGAGGATTAATTAATAGTAATGTACCAATGTCAGTTTCTCCAATGATAGTAAGAAGATGCTAACTGGATGACAAGAATGTGGGGACTCTCTATGCTATCTTTAAAACTTTGTTGTAAATCTAAAATTATTTTGCTTCTGCCCCAGCTGGTTTGGCTCAGTGGATAAAGCGTTGACCTCCAGATTCAAGGGTCCCAGATTTGATTCCAGTCAAGAGGCATGCCTGGGTTGTGGGCTTGATCCCCAGGGGAGGGTGTACAGGAGGCAGCCAATCAATGATTCTCTTTCATCATTGATTTTTCTCTCTCTCCCTCTTCCTTCCTTTCTGAAATCAATAAAAATATATTTTAAAGATTAAGTAAGTAAGTAAGTAAGTAAATAAATAAATAAATAAATAAGTAAAATTATTTCACTTCTGGGCAAGATGGTGGTCTAGATAAATGCTTTACTGACCTCCTCCCACAATTACAACTATCATTCAGAAACACTTGAAGTCCAGCTGAATGGAAGTCCTACATCTAAGGATTTTTTTTAATATCTTTATTAATTTTAGAGAAAAAGAGAGAGAGAGAGACATCAGTGTTGAAAGAGAATCATTAATTGGATGCCTCCTGCATGCTCCCTACTTAGGATCAAGCCCACAACCCAGGCATGTGCCCTTGACCAGAATCAAACCTGGGACCCTTCAGTCCGCAGGCTGATGCTCTATCCACTGAGTTAAACCAGGTAGGGCCTACATCTAAGGATTTAAAGAAGTCACATTGAGACTGACCCCAAACCTACACCATGCTTCCCAGCCTAGAGTTCCAGTGCCAAGAAAAGACATTCCCATAACTTCTGACTATAAAAACCAGTGGGTATTGAGGCTAAGAGAAACAGAGGGCTGCTAAAGTCCTAAGCAGTTCCTCTTAAAGGGCCTGTGCATGGATGATCTTACTTGGACTCACTCCCTCTGAGCTCCAGTGCTGAGGCAGCCACCTGAAAGGCACCAGAGACATAAGGGGAATAACTGATTGTCTAGCATCAGGGCAGCTTTCTCCCAGATAGAAGTGCCAACAAAGGTCATTGTTCCTTAATTTTGAAAACCTGCTGGAGCTTAGGATAGTAGTAGCAAGAAATGTGGCTTGTTGACTGAAGCTGCTCCCATCTCCTCACCCCCTAGGTTGGTTGGAAAATTGGTAGGCTTAACACTGTGTGACTGGCTGCAAAATCCTACACTTTCCTAGTTAATAGTGGTGGGAATGGACAAAAAAACTTCAGTCCTACTAGTCCAAGCTTCCACTCCAAGTTGCAGTGAGTATGGGATGAGTAGCAGACCAGCCATAAATGTGACAGATCCTGGGAGAAAGCCATAGAAGGCTGAGTTATGCTCTTCACACATTCCTAGATAAATGGAAAGCTATGCATGAGTGAGAGAAGAGCCCAGGGGAAAGTGAAAGCCAAGAAAGGTTTGTGTCACCCAACCCACAGACAGATTGGTCTTCCAGGCTCGAAGTATTTAGGTTCAACATCTCCCAAAATCATTGGCTGAATACTACATTAGGAAGAGATAGGAGAGACCCTTAGGAATAAATAAAAATAAGAATTTTTAAAACCCAAACACAATAGGACACACCTGAGGCTGTGCACTGCAAGGAAGAGAGATTCTGCAGTTTAAGTCCCAGCAAATTTCCAAAGAATAGCAATCTCAGGAAAATAAGATAGGGTTCAGAGTTGCTACACCATGTTACCTAAAATGTCCAGTTTTCAAAAAAGACTTACTAGACATATGAAGAAACAGAAAAGTGTGAGTCACATACAGGAAAAACAGCAGCCAATAGAAAATAACTTTGAGTGGGGCAGATGTTGGATTTAGTAAAAAAAACACATTTCAAAGCAACTCATAAATATGTTTAAAGATATATATACATATATATATATATAGACAATGAATTATGAAAGCCTCAATAAAAAAATAAAAATTATTTTTTTAAAAGTCTGTGCTAACTGCCCTGACCAGATTGCTCAGTTGTTTGGAGCGTTGTCCCATACACCATAACATTGTGGGTTCGCTTCCCAGTCAGGGCACATTCATAGGTTTCAGGTTTGATCCCCAGTTAGAGCTGTGTAGAGGAGACAACTGATCAATATTTCTCTCTCACATCGATATTTGTTCCTCCCCCCGCCCCCCGCTTCCTCTCTCTCTAAAAGCAATGAACACATCCTCAGATGAGAATTTTTTTTTAAAAAGTATATGCAAACTGTCAATGTAGGTTCATCTTATAACAAATGTACCAATCTGGTGAGGAATGTTAATAATGGGAGGCCATGCATGTATTGGAATAGGGAGTATATAAAAAATATATTTATACCTTCCTGTCAATTTTGCTGTGAATCTAAAACAGCACTAAAAAAATAAAGCCTTTTTTAACAGTGTGTGCAAGCCATATATCAGATAAGGAGTTAGAAAATATTATAAGAAATGCTTACAACTCAATTGCCAAAATAATAATAATAATAATAATAATAATAATAATAATAATCCCCTCCCCTGAAATGGGACATTATCAAGAATAAGAACATTTACATGATAGGGATACCAGACGGAAATAGGAAAGAGCATGACTAATGACTGAAAGCTTCCTTAAATTGTTTAAAAAAAAAAATGGACATACAAGTCCAGGAAGCACAGAGAATTCCAAACAAAAAGAACCCAAAGCCCAGCTAGCGATGTGGCTCAGTAGTTGACCATTGGCCTAATGAACCAGGAGGTCACTGGTTCAATTCCCAGTCAGGGTACATACCCAGGTTGTGGACTCGATCCCCAGTATGAGGCGTGCAGGAGGCAGACAATGATTTTCTCTCATCTATGTTTCTATCTCCCTCTCCCTCTCCTTTTCTCTCTGAAATCAATAAAAGTATATATATATTTTTAAAAGAACCCAAAAAGGCCCACCCTAAGACATACCATAATTAAAAAGGCAAAGGTTAAAGACAGAATCTTAAAAACAGCAAGAGAAAAAACACTTGTTATCTACAAGGGAACTTCCATGACTATTAGTTGATTTCTTCACAGAAATATTTCAGGCCAGAAGGAATTAGCACAAAATATTCAAAGTGATGAAAAGCAAGGACTTAGAACCAAGATAACTCTACTCCACAAGACTATTATTTAAAATCAAAGGTCAGCTGAAAGGTTTACAAGAGAATAAAAAGTTAAATGAGCTCATTATTAGATTTAAAATGGTGACAGAGTAGGAGGATGCTGCACGGACATGCTCCCAGGAACAAGCTGAAATTACAGTTGAAATATAGAAAGGCTTCCTGAATAATCAATGGAAAACTCACAAGAGAGAACACAAGGACTGAAGGTGGAGACCACATAGAGACTGGTAGGAGGGGCAGAAGTGCAAAAGGGCTGGCCAGGCACACACAGACAGCAACTGAAGTCCCAGAGAGATATCTCAGCTGTGGTGGGTGCCACTGAGAACTATGGGATCTAATCCCGAAGCTGGGCCGCCCAGCAGATAACACCAAATTGAGGAGGGTAACCATAACATCTAGCTGTGAAAAGCAGTGGGGTGCTGTATTCCAGAGAGTGGCAGCTGAAAGTTCGGCCACTCTCTTATAAGAACCACAGCACAAAAATTCCCTATGAAGCCACCCATTTTGTGCCCTGGGAGAAGGAGGGTGAAGTGGAATGGAGCTATGAGAGCAGAAGCCAGGACTGGGAACTCAGGAATAGAGCTCAGAACACAGACACCCCAAGTTTCCTAGGCTGAGTCATTTCCTCATAGAGTGGAGGACATCTTTCCCACATAGGCATCTGCCTTGTGTGGTGGGGGAGGAAGATGAGAACAGTCAGCAAATGTCCTAGGGACAACTCAAGTCAGAATCCTACTAGTCTGTACACTAGTAGGCAGTCTCTGGAAGCTTTGAGTCATTCTTGATCCAATTAGTCAGAAATAGCCTTTAACACTGTCCTGCACTAGAGATTGAGAGGTATAGAGGATCTACCTAAAACATAGTCACAAACCCAAACAGACAACCAAAATGAGGAAACAAAGACACAACCCCCAAATGAAAGAACTAGCAAATTCTCCAGAAGAGATAAATGAAGCAGAGGTAAGAAATTTATCTGAAACAGAGTTCAGAGTAATGAATTTAAAAATGCTCATCAGTATTTAAAGAAGATACAGTAACTATGAAAAAAGGACAGTCTGAGATAAAGGATGACATAACACAAAGAGCACATTGGAAGGTATACATGGCAGATTAGGGGAAGCTGAGGATCTAATCAGTGAATTGGAAGACAGAGTTGAAAATATCATTCAATTAGAGAACCAAAAGGAAAAAACAAAGAACAGGAGGACAGCTTAAGGGAGCTGTGGAACAATGTGAAATGTAACAATATTAGAATAGTAGGTGTGCCAGAAGAGGCAGAAAGGGAGAAATGGATAGAGAAGATGTTTAAAGAAATAATGGTAGAAAACTTCCCCAACTTGGTAAAGCAAAAAGTCACACAAATTAAATAGGCACAGAGAACCCCAAACAAGAAGAACCCAAATAGACCCATGCCCAGACACATCATAATTAAAATACCAAAAATTAAAGAATCTTAAAGACAGCAAGAGAAAAGAAAACTGTTACCTACAAAGGAGTTCCCATAAGGCTGACACCTGATTTCTCATCAGACATTCTACAGGACAGAAGGGAATGACATGAAGCACTCAAGGTAATGGGAAGCAAGGATCTGAGATCAAGATTACAATATTCAGCAAGGTTATCATTTAAAATAGATGGTGAAATAAATAACTCCCCCCCCCACAAAAAAAAGGCTAAAGGAGTTCATCACCACCAAGCCAGCATTACAAATGCTAAAGGAATTGCTGAGAAGAAGAAACAGAGAGAGAAACCTAGCAATACAGAATTAAAACAGCTATAAATAAGTATATCTCATTAATAACTTTAAGTGTAAATGGATTAAATGCTTCAATCAAAAGGTGTAGGGTAGCTGAATGGATTAAAAAACCTGACCCAACTGTATGCTATCTACAAGAGACCCACCTCAGAACAAAGGACACACACAGGATGAAAGTAAAGGGATGGAAAAAAATTTTCCACGCAAATGGAAAAGAAAAAAATGGCTGGAGTAGCAATACTCATATCTGACAAAATAGACTTTAAAAACATCATGCTAAGCAAAATTACCCAGTCAGAGAAAGATAAATATTATACATTCTCACTCATTTGTGGGATATAATAAACAACATAAACAGATGAACAAAAGTAGAGCCAGAGGGGAAAAAATATTCTAGAATACAATAGAAGTAATCCTGTTATTTGCAGATTTTTTATATTTCCTACAACTTTTGTGATATCATATTATGTTGATACAGTTTTGGTAATATTATTATGCTTAAAATCCTTTTATTCTTGAAATATTATAGTTTATTGCATGTGATATTATATGTAAGATCATATTTCTTGAATAGTTGGTATTTATTGCATGTAACATATTTAAAATAGTTTTTCTTGAGATATTAATGTTTATTACATGTAACATTTAAAAAAACAAATAACAAGGTTTAGAAAACTCTTAAAAATGAGCTCATTATCACCACCATTATTACAAGAAATGTTAAAGGATCTTCTTTAAAAAGAAAGGGGGTGGGAAAATATAAATCTGACAATATCTACATACCTATGTATATGGATTAAATACACCGATCAAAAGACATAGGGCGGTTGAATAGATAAGAAAACAAAACCCATGCACAAGCTGTCTACAAGAGATCCATTTCTGATTGAAAGACATCCAAGGGATGGAAAAGATATTTCATGAACACACACACAAAAAAGCTGGGGTAGCAATTCTTATATCAGACAAAATAGACTTGAAAGAAAAAAAGAGACATTTCATAATGATAAATGTATCAATCTAACATGAGGATATAACCCTTGTAAACATTTACTTATCCAACATAGAGCACCTACATATATAAAGCAAGTATTGACAGAGGTCAACAATCATACAGTAATTATAGAGTACTTGACATCATTAACATCAAAGGATAGATCATCCAGAGAGAAAATAAACAAGACAATATAGGCCTTAAATGACACGCAGACTAGATAGATTTAATGGGTATTTTTAGAGCATTTCACCCCAAAGCTAAAGAATATACATTTTTTTAGAACCCAGATGACAAATTTTCCAACCTGTTAAGCTACAAAATAAGTCTCAGTAAATTTAAGAAGATTGAAATCAAGTCAAAAATCTTCTCTCATCACAGTGTATGGAACTAGAAATTAGTTACAAGAAGAAAACTGATGCCCTAGCTGGTTTGACTCAGTGGATAGAATGTTGGCCTGTAGACTGAGGGAGCCCCAGGTTCAATTCCGGTCAAGGGCATGTACCTTGGTTGTGGACACATCCTCAGTAGCGGGTGTGCAGGAGGCATGTGATCAATGTTTCTCTCTCATTGATGTTTCTAACTCTCTATCCTTCTCCCTTCCGCTCTTTAAAAAAATCAATAAAACATAAAAAAGGAAGAAGAAAACTGAAAACACACCAAAAAAATGGAGGCTAAATAACTTATTACTAAACAATGAATGGGTCAACAATGAGATCAAAAGATGCCTTGCAAAAGGCACAGATGCAAATGTAACACAAGGACCTCAGATCTATGGGACATAGCCAAAGAAGATCTAAGAGAGAAATTCATGCAATACAGGCCTATCTCAAGGGGAAAAAGTCTCAAATAAACAATCTAACCTTACATCTAAAAGAATTAGAAAAATAAATGTAAACAAAATCCAAAATGAGTAGAAGAAAGGAAATAATAAAGATCAGAATGGAAACAAGTGAAATAGAGTCTAAAAAACAATACAAAAGATTAATGAAACCAAGAGCTATTTCTTTGAAATGATAAACAAAATTGATAAAACTTTAACCAGATTCATTAAGAAAAAAGAGAAGGGCCCAAATAAATATAATTACAGATGAAAGAGAAGTGACAACTGACCCTACAGAAATAAAAAATAATAATTTTAAATACTATGAACTATTATATGCTAACAAATTAAACAATTAAGAAATGAATAATTCCTAGAAGCGAACAATCTTCCAAGACTAAGTCAAAAGGATACAGATTATCTGAACAGATCAATGACTACTAACAAAATTGAATCAATAACCACAACACTTCCTCTTTTTTGTGTTACTCTTCATGCAAAGGTATTGTTTCCATTGATTTTTAGAGTGGTAGAGGGAGGGAGAGAGAGAGAGAGAGAAAGAGAGAGAGAAGCGTCAATGTGAAGAGAGACACATTGATTGGTTGCCTCCTGCTCATGCCATTGGGGATCGAACCTGCAATCCAGTTACATGCCCTTGATGGGAAATGTGTTGACCTGTGTCCCTTCAGTGTGTTGACCAAAAGTCTAAACACTGAGAAACATTGGCCAGGGCTATAATCACATCACTTTTAACAGGTAAAAGTCCTAAAACAGGTGACTTCACAGGTGAATTTTACCAAACATTCACAGAAGAATAAATACCTATCCTTTTCAAACTATTCTAAAAATTTCAAGAAGAGGGATGGTTTCAAGTCAGGCTTATTGTATAAGGCCATTACCCTGATTCCAAAATCAGACCAACACACACACGGTTGTGGAGTGAATGCATGTGAACAACCATTGAAGTCCAGACCAAATTAAAATTTAGGGAGCCTTTTAATAGCCGGCCAGCAACTGCTCTGCCTTTCTCCATACAGGGATACCAGAGAGCAGTCCAACCCTTTCTTTGTGTAGGACCACTTTTAAGCACATTAACCACATCCTGTTTTTGTGGAGCAAGCAACCCAACACAAACAGTTTCTCCCAAGCAATGTCAGGGTCATGCCATTGACAACCGTATTGTTCACAGGGTCATCTTGTTCCTCAGAAAGCTGACAATGTTCTATGAAAGAAGGGGCCATGAGACCATATTTCAAGGCCTGGCCTGATGTCAGCACTGACAACTCTATCTGGGAGATAGTCCATGGCCTCTCTGGAATGGGGCATGCTCAAAAATTCCCACTTTCTAACATTTCCCACTGATTTTATGGGAAAATCAAATCGTTTCTTCATCATCAGTGCAGACATGATGATAGTGAGTGTGCAGGACCATCAGTTTTACTGCCTGTATTCGCCTTTGTACATAGCTGGTGAGACTATAAGACAGAGTCCAAATGTTGCAGCTATTAACAATAAGATTAAAGGTCCCGCTAGAGCTGTTAGGAGTAGTGTTAGCCATGGGGACCAAGAGAATAGATTTTCAGTTCTTTGCCTTTCTTCTCTATCTTGGAGTCTTTTTCTGAGTTGATTTAGGCTTTCTCTGATGACCCCAGAATAGTTGGTATAAAAACAGCAAGCTTCTCCTAAGGCCATACAGAGTCCTCCTTGCTTCATGAATAGTAAGTCTAACCCCCTTGTATTTTGTAAGACTACTGCTAGTGAACTGAGGGAATCCAGAGGGGGTTAGACTTACTATTCATGAAGCAAGGAGGACTCTGTATGGCCTTAGGAGAAACTTGCTGTTTTTATACCAACTATTCCGGCGTCATCAGAGAAAGCCTAAATCAACTCAGAAAAAGACTCCAAGATAGAGAAGAAAGGCAAAGAACTGAAAATCTATAAGTAGCTATATTGGAGGCAGCCCCTGATCTAAGCAATGGGGTTTTTCCTTAGGGTCTGCTGGGTTCTCTGGAGGGTGAAGAGGACACCGGGATCCCTCTCAGCTACATACAGTCTCAGTCCCCAAGTTTTTTCCGCATCCCAGTAACTCTCCCACCAGTTTAGAGGCATGAAAACAACAGGATTGCGGTCTCCTACCATATAGTTTTTGGGGCCCCTGGGTAGACTATTCTCTCGAACCAGATGTCGGGATCTCTGTTAGTCCACAGTGCCATAGTCTCACAACCCCACTGGGCACAGTAATAGTCTCTGTCAGTTCCATATTCAGGGCTACCTTCAGCTGGGCAGACATAATGTTGAATTCGCCAAAGTTCTCGTTCTAATTAGACGGTGCCACACCCATAACCCACCCCTACATGATATGCCCCATGTGCTTCTGGGGAGAAGTAGGGGGCATTGCTTTCTGGCTTTCTCCAAGTTTCCCCAAGGCATAAGTTAGCCTCTATTGAGGGGGGCCCTGGGGTCATGCTATGACCTATAACAGTCCCACCCATAGTCCGGGTCAGTTCCCATGTGTAATTAGCCCTCAGGTGGGGATTACTCGCCATCACAGGCCACAGCCACATCAGTATCAGGAGGACTGCCTTCGGAGTCAGATTTTTAGGGGGTCCTTGGTGCGCTGGATGGTCCATCTCCCCGTCTGGTCCTCTGATTCCGCCGTCTTGATTTGAGTTCGATGTATCCAGTACTTTTTCTCCATAACCTTCACCGCTGATGGGGTACTGAGGATAACAGTGAAGGGTCCAGTCCACCTGGCCTCCAAGGATGATGGCTCATGCTTCCACACCCACCCTAGGTCTCCTGGTTGAAATGCAGGTGGTGCAGATGTAAGTCCTAGGGGATGGGTCTCTGTGAGCCGCTCGGACCAGCTGGTATTTAAGTTTGAAACTCAGCTGTAAGGCCTGTAGGGACTTCAGGAGGTTGTGATTAGAAAGGGATCCCAACACTTCCTCCCCTAGCTTGGGAAGCAACGGTGGGGGTTGGCCAAACAGAATCTCAAAAGGGGTAAGGCCCTTTAGGTAAGGGGTACAACGGGCCTGGAGTAGGGCAAAAGGAAGGAGGCTTACCCAGTTTTCGCCAGTCTTCAGTTTTAATTTTGTTAAGGTTTCCTTTAGGGTCCGATTTATCCTCTCTACCTGCCCTCAACTCTGAGGTCTATAGATACAGTGTAATTTCCAACTACACCTAACATTTTTGCCAATAGTTGAGTGATGTGGGCAATGAATGCCGGGCCATTGTCAGACCCCATTGAAACAGGTAGGCCAAACCTGTAGATAATTTTGAGACAAATTTCTTAACTACTATCTGTGCGGCTTCAGACTTGGTAGGGTAAGCTTCTGGCCATCCAGAGAACAAGAACGTGACAATAAAAACCAGCAGGTATCGATATCCTTCCTGCCCTGGGGGCAATTCTGTAAAGTCTACTTCCCAATGTTCTCTGGAACTTCTTCTTCTAAGTCTGGTTCCTCGGGCCAAGGGGGAGTGTTTTCCAGGGTTTATCTGTGCACAGACATGGCATCTCCTTGCAATGTCCTTTGAGACCTGGAATCGCTTAGGGATATAATAGTCTTGTTTAAGCAATTCTACTAGCTTGGTTCCCCCTAGATGGGTGGGTGCTCTGATGGACCTGAGAAATGAGTTCCCTTCCCAGGGCCTCTGGAATGAACAGTCTGGTGTTGGGTAATTCTCTCCATCCTCCAGCTACCTCCTTAGCCTGGAGTCTCTTTCCCAGTTCATTATCAGTATCTAAATAGACAGGGGTCTCTTTGAAGACCTTTGTCAGGGATAGCGGGCAGGATTTGTAGAGGCCCCACTGGGGCTGCCTCTTTTGCTGTTTTATCTGCAAATACATTTCCTCACGCCTTCAGAGTGTCAGCTGATTGGTGTCCCTTGCAATGTATGATCGCTACTGCCTTTGGCAGTCAGAGGGCTGCCAAGAGGGCGAGGATCTTCAAGATATTTTTGATTTCCTTTATCCACCCACCCCCGCCCCCCATGTCGGGAGTCCCCTTTCCTAATATAGGCCCCATGGACATGAACCATAGCATAAGTATACCAGCTGTCGGTATATATATTTACTATTCTTCCCTTTGCCTACCGCAATGCTTGGGTGAGGGCAATTAATTCTGCCTTCTGAGCCGATGTCCCATGCCCCAACGCCTGTGCCCAGATTACCTTATCGGCTGTCACGACCGCTCCTCCCGCATATCTGGTCCCTCCATCCACAAAACTGCTTCCATCCGTGTACAAAGTCTCATCCAGGTCTTAGAGGGTTTGGACAGTCAGGTCCTCTCAAAGATTTTTCAACGAGGACAGTGTTTCAACGCAGTTGTGGAGGGGCTGCTCAGGATCATCATCTGGCAGCAAGGTTGCAAGGTTTAGAACTGCTGTCTTAAGAAAACTCACCTGCAGAAGGTCAAGCAGGAGCACTTGGTACTGGATAAAATGGGCATTTGAAAGCCAACGCTCAGATGGGCTTCACAGAAAGGTTTCCATGGCTTGAGGGGGCCATCACCTGCAAGTCCTGCCCAAGGGTAAACTTTGAGGCTTCTTTGACCAATATGGCTGTGGCCATCCTGCAGCTACAGGATCTAGTCTCTTGACAAATATGCCACAGGTCTTTTCCATGGCCCTAAGAGCTGGGTTAGCACCCCCTTCGTGATTCCCTGGGCCTCTGCCACATGCAACTGAAATGGCTTAGTGAGGTCTGGCAGTGCCAATGCTGGTGCACTGAGTAAGGCTTGTTTAAGGTCCTGAAAAGCCTTAGTTTCATTTTCAGTCCCGTTTAGTTCTTCCATCTTTCCCCCAGTGCCGTTGTATAGGGGTTTTACCATCTCTGCAAAACCTAATATCCAAAGGCGGCAATACCCCACTGCCTCTAGGAATTCCCGCACTTGCTTCATTATTGTATTTGGCTAGCAGATAAAGTTCTCTTTCCTTCGCTGAGTTCATAACCCAGGTAAGTGGCTTTTGGGGTGCAAAGTTGGGCTTTCTTAGCAGACACCCAGTACCCCAATTTGTCTAGAGTCCTCAACAGGGTTTCAGTGGTCTCCCGGCATTTACTTTGAATCCACACAGCAAGGAGGAAGTCATCTACATACTGGAGTAGGGTGACCTCTGGATATTCTTTCCAGAATGTGTCTGAGTCCTGGTGGAGAGTCTCATCAAACAGAATAGGAGAGTTTTTTAATCCCTGGGGCAACCGGGTCCAGATCAGCTGTCCTGATTCTCCTTCTTCAGGGTCTGTCCACTCAAATGCAAAAATGGGCTGGCTGGCCAGGACCAGCGGCAGGGAGAAAAAGGCATCCTTTAAGTCTAGGACTGTATATATTTGATGACTCCGCGGTAACAGGCTCAGGAGGGTATAAGGGTGGGATACTGTTGGGTGTATACTCTCTATTCTTTTGTTAACGTCTCTTAAATCTTGAACTGGCCTGAAATCCTCCATCACAGGTTTTTGTACAGGGGGCAAAGGGGTACTCCATGAGGAGTGACAAGGCACCAAGATCCCAGCCTCCTTCAGTCTTTTTATGTGCACTGTGATGCCCTTCCTGGCCTTCTGGCTTATTGGCTATTGCTTAACCATATTGGAACAGCAGTACTAGTGAGCTGTACTACAGCCGGGGGCCTGTGAGCCGCCAACCCAGGGGGATTGCTTTCAGCCTATACTCCTGGTATCCTTTGCTGAAGTTCTTAGAGCAGTGAGGCACTTTGGGACAACCTAGTCTCCCCGGGATCCTTGGTGAGGAGGTATTCCTCACTTAACAGACACGTCAGGAGCATGGTGTCAGGTCTGGTATTAAGGACTACTTTTGCTCCCTCCCCCTAGAATGAGATAGTGGCTTGTAATTTGCTGAGGAGGTCCCATCCTAGTAAGGGGTAAGGACATTCTGGCATCACTAGGAATGAGTGGATCACCATCCCACTCTCTAAATTGGTTATTCGGGCCTAAGTCCACGGATATGATTTTGTCTTCCTGGTAGCTCCTTGAGTAGGGATTCATTCCTTAGATATCAGAACTTCCGCTTGTTGTAAGATGGAGAATGTGGCTCCGGTATCTATAAGGAAATCTACTGGTTTGCCCTCAACTTGCAAAGTGACCCAGGGCTTCTGAAGGCTAGTAAAGACAGAGCCCTGGCCCCCATCAGTCCACTTCTTCGACTAGCACCAGGGCTAGGCACCCCTGAAGGTGCTGAAGGCATTCATTTTTCCAGTGGCCTTCTTTTTTACAGTAGGCACACTGGTTCTTCCCAAGCCCCAATTGCTGAGGGCACTTATACCCAGGCCTTGATCCTCTTCCTTTCTGGTTTCCTTTCCTCCCTTCTCCTGTTTCCCTGTTCATGATTAATAAAAACCTGTGCCATCTTTTTGGTTAGCTCACCGGGGTCTTCTCTATTGTTGAACATCTTCTGTGCTACCTCTACCAATTCCAACAGCATCTTTCCCTCAAAGCCTTCTAACTTTTGTAACTTTTTCCTTATGTCTGGGGCAGACTGGGACATGAAAGTAATGTTAACTGCCCGCCTGTGTTCTGTGTAGAGCCGGGGATTCATTGGGTCCCTGTACAGTTTCAGTTACCTTAGACAGATTGGTGGGCTTCCGTGTAGCTGCTCGGATTCACCTCAGCAGAGTCTGGCGATACCAATTGAGAGCCTCCTTATCTTGATCCGAGTTGTGGTCCCACGGGGGTCGGGAAAGCGGAAAAATGGCCTCCAGGCATGCAGAGTTTGACACTGACTGACCATCTGGTCCGAGGACCAGTTTTCTCCCCTCTGCTCTTACTCTTTATCTCTCTTCTGAAGTGAACAGAGTCTAGAGGAGCTCTGTCAGTCGTCCCAGGTGGGCTGATGGGTAAAAAATACAACCTCCAAAAGAGAGATGAATCCCTGGGGATTCTGAGAGAATGAGGGGTTCTGATTCTTCCAGTTATACAGGTCACTAGTCTTGAAAGGGACATAAACCATGAACAGCCTGCCATCCTCTGCTACCAAAGTTATCTGATACAGGGGCAGCATCAGGACCCCCGAGGAATCAGGGGAAGGGTCCGAATGATGGGCTCTATACTCAGTCCCACTGCTGGTATGGGGTGGACTCATTGGGCCTTCAGGGGGACCTGCAATTGAGGCAGATGGATATGGGGGAGGTTCTGTCAAGAGGGAGTCCTCCAAGGGTGATGGAAGGACAGGAGGCTGTTTCTCAGTCTCGGGGCCGAGCGGTGGCTTGGGCCTGCAGGTCAGCACGCAGCAGCGCTCCTGTGCCAGCACTTCCCCATTCCCTCCTGCGCCTCCACCCTCTACTGCCCTCCCTGCAGTGGTGGCACAGCTGGCTTCCCCTGGGTCTCTCTGGGAAGAGGTGTAGTAATGTGAGGTTTAGTGAGGAAGATAGTCCGTCTCCGTCTCTGTCTCAATTTTTCCTCCTTCTGAGGAGGTTTTTGGCAGTCCCAGAGCCACTTGGGATTGTCAGTCAAAATGTCTATCCAAATTTGGATATAAGGAATTTGGTCCGGGTGGCCGGGATTGTTGAAAACGGCATGTTGGATGTTATATGCCAGCCCTAGATCAGTGGACCCCTCCGGGGGCTACTCACTGGGATATGGGAAAGTCGGCCATTCCTGCTCACAAAATTTCTGTAAATCAAAAGCATTAATGGAAGCTGCGTACTTATCTGCTCACCGCTTGAATTCCTGAAAATTTTTCAAAAAAAAAAAAACCATTGCAGGGGAGTACAGACAGAACATGAAGCAGACTGACCCATTCTGATAATAAAAACAAACGGGACACAAAAACACAGAACCAAAAAAACAATGACAACCAAACCAAGGATCACTGGGCACCATCGTGCGCCAGGATGTGGTCTTAGAAGTAGTGCTGCATCCAGCCTTCCAGAGACCTAGATGGGTGCCCACAGAATCAGAAATAAGTTTCTTACCAGTAAGAATCAGACCCAGGTGGCTCTGACAGAGTAATTAGGAAATTTAGCAGGCGGGGTCTCTTAACTCTATCAGTCCTGGGAATGAGGAACGTCTCTCAGAGATCTCCCCTGGGTCTGAGAGTCCAGGCAACCGGTGGGCTCAGGTCACAGGATCAATCAAAGGCTGGTAATCTCACTGGGGCCTCCAAATGTTGTGGAGCGAACACGAGTGAACGACCACTGGAGTCCAGACCAAATTAAAATGTAGGAGCCTTTATTAGCCAGCTGGCAACTGCTCTGCCTTTTTCCATGCAGGGCGTCCAGAGAGCAATCCCGACCCTTTTTTTATGTAGGACCACTTTTAAGCACATTAACCACATCCTGTTTTTGTGGAGCAAGCAACCCAACACAAAACAGTTTTTCCTAAGCAATGTCAGGGTCATGCCATTGATGACCATGTTGTTCATAGGGTCATCTTGTTCTTCAGAAAGCTGACAGTGTTCTACGTGCTGGAAAGGGGCCATGAGACCATATCTCAAGGCCTGGCCTGATGTCAGCACTGACAACTCTATCTGGGGGATAATCCATGGCCTCCCTGGAATGGGGCATGCTAAAAAATTCCCACTCTCTAACAACACTACAAAGGAAGAAGAAGGAGGAGAAGAAGAAGGAAGAGGAGGAGGAGGGGGAGAAGTAATGGAGGAGAAGGAGGAGGAGGAGAAGTAGTGGAGGAGGAAAAAGATGAGGAGGAGAAGGAGGAGGAGGAGGAAGAGGAGGAAGAGGAAAAAGGTGGAGGAGAGGAGGAGGAGGAGGAAGAAGAGGAGAAGGAAGAAGAGGAAGAAGAAGGAGGAGGGGGGAAGGGAAGAAGAAGAGAGGAGGAGGAAGAAGAGGAAGGAGGAGGAAGGAGGAGGGGGAGGAGGGGGAAGAAAAAGAAGAGAGGAGGAGGAAGAAGAAGAAGGAGGAGGAGGAGGAAAGGGAGGAGAAGGAGGAGGGGGGAAGAAGGAGAAGAAGAAAGGAAAAAGGGGGAAGGAGGAAGGAAGAAGGAAGACAATTTTAGGCCAATATCCCTGATAGCATAGATGCAAAAATTATCAACAAAATGTTAGCAACCAGCCCTAGATGGTTTGGCTCAGTGGATAGAGCTTCGACCTGTAGATTTAAGGGTCCCAGGTTTGATGTGCAGTCAAGGGCACATCCCCAGGTTGCGGGCTTGATCCCCAGTGCGGGGCATGCAGGTGGCAGCCAATCAGTGAGTTTCATCATTGATATTTCTATCTCTCTCTCCCTTCCTCTCTGAAATCAATAAAAAATATTTTTTAAAAATATATATTAGCAACCAAATTCAGAAATATATTAAAAAGATCATACACCATTATCAAATGGGACTTATTCTTGGGATGCAAGTTTGATTCAATATCTGTAAATAACTTAGCATGATACATCACTTAAAAAATAAAAATGATGTAATTATATAATTAGATGCAGAAAGAGCATATGACAAAATCTATCACTCATTATGATAAAAATTCTCAGCGAAGTGTGAATAGAGGGAATATACCTCAATATAATAAAGTATGATAAATCCATAACTAACAACATACTCCACTATGAAAAGCTAAAAGCATTTTCCTTAGGATCAGGAACAAGACAAAGATGTTCACTTTAGTACTTTTATTCAACATATTTTTGGAAGTGCTGACCAAACAATCAGACAAGAAAAAGAAATAAAAGGCATTCGAAGTGAAAAAGAAGTAAAACTGTCATTATTTACAGATGACATGATACAAAATAGAGAAACTTAAAAGTCCATAAAAAAACATTATAACTGATAAATGAATTCATTAAAGTAGCAGGATACAAATTTAATATTTAGGAATTGGTTGCATTTTTATATACCAATAACATACTATCAGAAAAAGAAATTAAGAAAATCCCATTTACAATTGCATTAAAAAAAACACACACTAAAATAACTAGTAACAAAAAACCTGTAATCAGAAAATTATAAGACTTTTAAGAAAGAAATTGAAGAAGCCCTAGCTGGTTTGGTTCAGTGAATAGAAGGGTCCGGGGTTCAATTCTGGTCAAGGGCACATGCCCATGTGGTGAACTTGGTCCCCTGTAGGGGGTGTGCTGGAGGCAGCCAATCAGTGATTCTCTCTCATCTTTGATGTTTCTATCTCTCTCCCTCTCTTCCTTCCTTTCTGAAATAAATAAAAAATATTTTTTAAAAATTAAAATAAATTCTCTCTCCTTCCTTCCATTAAAAATATAAAAAAACAAAAGCAAGAAAGAAATTGAAGATACAAATAAATAAAAGCATATACCATGGTCATGGGTGGGAAGAATTAACATTTTTTAAATGTTCATACTACCCAAAGCTATCTATAAATTCAATGAAATCCCTATCACAATACCAACGACATTTTTCACAGAATGTGAACAAATAATTCTAAAATTTACACAGAATCATAGAAGACTCCAAATAACCCAAGCAATCTTGAGAAAAAGCAAAGTTGAAGGTATGTTACCTGATGTTAAACTATATTATAAGGCTTTAATGATCAAAACAGCATAATACTGGCATAAAAACGAACATAAAATGGAACAGAAAAGAAAGTGCAAGTAAACCCATGACTATATGATCAATTAAACTATGAAAAAGGAGGCAATAATATGCAATGAGATAAAGACCATTTCTTCAATGAATGTTGTTGGGAAAACTGGACGGTTGTATACAAAAAAATTAAACTAAACACTTTCTTACACCATACATAAAAATATCTTAAAATGGATTCAAAGCTTAAATGTAAGACCTGAAACTGTAAAACTCTCAGGAGAAAACATAATAAACTTTTTGACATTGCTCTTATTAATATTTTTTATAATATTTCCTTAGACAAAGGAAACAAAAAAATAAACAAATGGGCCTATATCAAAATAAAAAGGCTATGCACAACAAAGGAAGCCATCAACAAAACAAAAGGACAACCAACCAAATAGGAGACGATATTAGTCAAAGATACATCCAATTAGGGTTTAATATACAAAATGTACAAAGAACTCATCCAAATTAACACACAAACATATTCAATAATCCAACTAAAAAAAAAATAATGGGCAGAGGGCCCAAAAGGACATTTGTATGAAAAGGACATAAAAAATATTCAATGCCACTAATTATCAGAGATATACAAATTAATGCCACGACCTGAACAGCAAAGCTCAGGATCTGAAGGAGGGGACAACACACAAATGAAAATGCTGTGCAAGAAATATGAATTTATAAGGTATTGGGGACCAGTTGGAGAACTCTTTCCTGAAGAGACACACCGAGACTTGGTCCCATCTTCCTACTCACTCTGAATACACATTTGCCCTTTAGCAATGCATATAGGCATATCAAGGGTAAACTCTGTTAAACAATGTAAAGATTATCTGGTCAGGAAATTGTCACAGCAGGTCTTGTGCTGAAATTCCATAAATGAGTGAGATCATGTGGTATTTTTCTTTCATTGCCTGGCTTATTTCACGTAACATAATGCTCTCCAAGTCCATCCAGGTTGCTGCAAATGGTAAGAATTCCTTATTTTTTATAGCAGCATAGTATTCCATTGTGTAGTTGTACCAGAGTTTTCTAATCCACTCATCTGCTGATGGGCACTTATGCTGTTTCCAAATCTTACCTAGAGTGAATTGTGCTGCTATGAATATAGGGGTGCATATATCCTTTCTGATTGGTGTTTCTAGTTTCTTGAGATGTATTCCTAGAAATGGGATCACTGGGTCAAATGGGAGCTCCATTTTAGTTTTTTTGAGGAAACTCCATACTTTTCTTCATAGTGTCTGCACCAGTCTGCATTCCCACCAGCAGTGTACATGGGTTCCTTTTTCTCTATATCCTGACCAGCACTTGTCTTTGTTGATGATAGCCATTCTGACAAATGTAAGATGGTATTGCATTGCCGTTTTGATTTGCATCTCTCGGATAATTAGTGACTTTGAGAGAGAGGAAAAATGGCGGCGGGATAGACAGACGCTTCTGGAGCTTTGTCGCTGGGCAGAGGGAGAGAGAGCAGCTGAGAGTTGCACTGGGAGTGTTTGTTGGCAAATTGAGTCAGTTATCCTCCAGGAGAAGATGGGGAACTGCTGGACGGGCCTCTCCTGACCAGGCAGCCCCACTGCCACGGGGTTTTTGTTTGCCGGAGCCACCAGCGCGAACGCGGAGACTGCGCCATCTTGCAGAGGGAGGTGGATGTCTGTGGCGGTCTGAAAGCTGCAGCTGAAGCACTCACCAAACAGCTGGGGGACCCAGAACACCGCTCTCCAATCTGCACAGGCACACGGACTCACAGAAGATCCACAGGGCACACGGAAAGGTCAGATTTCGCTTGGGATAAGGTGAGGTCTCCTGTCCCACAGAACAGAGATGCACACACTGTGGGAACCAGGCTGCAGGAAAGCTGCTTCTGGAGAGGTTCGTGGATGTGGGGCAAGGTATGATCCCTAAGTGTGGAAGTGTACTATCAGAGTTGTTGACAGAGGGGAGCTCTAGAAAACAACTAGGGAGTTCTAGAAAACAACTCGTTTTGATCTGAGGCAGAAAGACAGCCTGGGAGTTAATGCAGTGTCCCAGCTGAAAAACCCCCACAATCCTGTTTTGAGAACCACAGAGTAGCAGGATCTGAGCACAGCCTAGAGAGGTCCTGTGCTTAGTCTCAGAGGTCAATTTCGAAACACTGCCACCCAGTGGATGACACACAAATTGACTCTCGCATAACCAGAAAAGAATAAAGAGATTAACACCTCAGCAGTGGAGGTCTACTGGGAAACAGGAGTGCCAAGCAGAACAATAGTGGAAGTAAATGATCATTCTATTTTTTTTCTTTTTAAAAAAAATTTTTAATTTAATTTAATTTTATTTTATTTTATTTTTATTTTTCATTTTTGCATATTTTAATTAAAAAACTATTTTTTTCTTTCCTCCTCAATTGATTTTACCTTTTTAGTTATTGCATTTTTGTTTTCAACTGGTATTATTACTACTATTATTTTACCTTTTTGGAAAAAAAACAAGTGTCATTTTGTTTTCCCTTTATTTTACTTCAGGATTATAATTCTACATTCTATTTCCATCTTTCCTTTAGCATAATTTTACTCTATCTCAACTCTACCTTTATGCCAACATTTTCCTCCCAAATTTCCCCATTTTGTTGTCTTGTTTCTCTTTCCCTTTTCCAAATTTAGATTCTCTCTATTCTTTCTCTTTACCTGGTTAAAATTTCACCCCACTTATATATCTAATTTCAAATCCCCTACTCCAAGTCCATACAAACCTCTCTTTTCTTGTCTTCACTATCCAAAAAGTTGTTTTTCTCTATGTCCTTTTGTTGCTGTTTGCCTGAAAGGTGATTATATCGATTTTTTGTACTTTTTTGTGAGATTGTTTTAGCTTATTCTACTTGTTTTATTTTGCTTTTTGTTTGCTTTGTTTTGATTTGTTTTTTACCTCTCTTTTCCCTCGCCTCCCTCAATACCAGTTGTTATTGTGGTTTGTATTAATCTCCAGGTACTGGTTGCTGGCATTTGTTGGGATTAGTGACTGTTCTATTGGAGTTTTCTCCTGACATCTATATTTTGTTCCCCTTTTCTCTATTATCCTCTTTCTTTTCTCTCTTATTTTTTTTCTCTTTCTTTTGGATGCTTCTTCTTCTCCTTTTTATTTATTTTATTTTATTTTATTTTATTTTATTTATTTATTTGTTTTGTTTTGTTTTGTTTTGTTCATTTATATATTTTTTTCCCTCTACCAATTTGATTTTGGCACTTCTTTCTTTTCTTTTTTCCTCATTTTCCTCTTCTTCTTTCTCGACTTAGCCCTAATTTGTCCTTCATTGGTGTTCACCTTATTTGTGATTATTAACATCGTGAATACATTTCTGTTCAGTGCCTTGTGTGTTGAACCTGGTCGTGTTGTAGTCTGTGCCTTTGAATCAACATAGGAGAGAGAACTACATAACCAGACACCCGGAGAAGAAAGACCATGGGCAGAAGAAGAAACAGCTTGCATACGACAGAAAAGCAGGTATCACCAGAAAAGGAAGTAAACGAAATAGAAGCAGAAATAAGCCTGCCAGAGAAAGAGTTCAGAGAAATGATCATAAGGTGGATGAAAAGAATGGAAGACAAAATTGACAATGTGAGTAAGAGCCAAGAGGAAATGAAAAAGACCCAAGAGGAAATGAAGAAGAAGCAAGAAGAAATGCAAGAAGAAATGAAAAATGATATCACTGCTATAAAGAACTCAATAGAAAGCATCAAAAGTAGACTAGAAGAAGCAGAGAACCGCATCAGTGAGCTAGAAGACACGGTAGGAAAAAATACCCAAGTACAGCAGCTTCTAGAAAAAAAAATTAAAAAGCAAGACGAGAGCCTAAGGGAACTTTGGGATAACCCAAAACAAAACAACATCTGCATAATTGGGGTTCCAGAAAGAGTGGAAACTGAGCAAGGATTAGAGAACCTGTTTGAAGAAATAATGACAGAAAATTTCCCCAATATAGGAAAGAAAAAACCCACACATATCCAAGAAGCTCACAGAGTCCCAAGCAAAATAAACCCCACAAAACCGACACCAAGGCACATTATAATTAAATTGGCAAAAACCAACAACAAAGTAAGAATCTTAAAAGCGGCCAGAGAGAAACAGAAAGTTACCTACAAAGGAACCCCCATAAGACTAGCTACTGATTTCTCAACAGAAACTCATCAGGCCAGAAGGGAATGGAATGAAATATACGAAGTCATGCAAAGGAAGGGTCTTAATCCAAGAATACTGTACCCTGCAAGGCTTTCAATCGAAATTGAAGGTGAAATCAGAAGCTTCACAGACAAAAAAGGACTAAGGGAATATATTACCACCAAACCAGCAATGCAAGAAATGTTAAAGGGTCTGCTGTAATAAAAAGAAATAGGAAGCGAAGAAGGAACTCTGGGCTAAAGACTAAAAATGGCAACAGATGAGTGCCTATCAATAATAACTTTAAATGTAAACGGATTAAATGCTCCAATCAAAAGACATAGGGTAACCGATTAGATAAGAAAACATGATCCATATATCTGCTGTCTACAAGAAACCTACCTCAGGAGAAGAGATGCACATAGATTGAGGGTGAAGAAATGGAAGAGGGTATTTCAAGCAAATGGAAATGGAAAAAAACTGGGGTAGCAATATTTATATCTGACAAAGTAGATCTCAAAGTGAAGGACATAACAAGAGATAAAGAAGGCCACTTCATAATACTAAAGGGAACAATCCAACAAGAAGAAATAACTCTGGTAAATATATACGCACCCAATATAGGAGCACCTAAATACATAAAAAAACTCCTGGAGGATATTAAGGGAGAGATTGACAGCAATACAATCATAGTAAGAGACTTTAATACCCCACTGTCACCACTGGACAAATCTTCTAAACAAAAAATCAGCAAAGAAACATCAATCCTAAATGACTCACTAGACAAGATGGAATTAATTGACATCTTCACAACATTCCACCCCAAAGCCACAGAATATACATTCTTCTCTAGTGCACATGGGTCATTTTCAAAGATAGATCATATGTTGGGTCATAAGAAAAGTCTCTTCAAATTCAAGAAGATAGAAATCATATCAAGCATTTTCTCAGACCACAGTGGCATAAAACTGGAAATCAACTATAATAAAAACAATAGAACGAGATCAAACACATAGAGACTAAACAGCATGCTAGTAAACAACGACTGGTTAACCAAAGAGATCCAGGAAGAAATAAAAAACATCATGGCAACAAATGACAATGACAACACAACAATACAAAATTTATGGGACACTGTGAAAGCAGTCTTGAGAGAGGTTCATAGCCCTTCAAGCCTACTGCAAAAGACAGGAAACAATGGTAATAAATTACCTAACCCTACTACTCAAAGAGCTAGAAAGAGAGCAACAAAAAAAGTCCAGTGTAAGCAGAAGGAAGGAAATAGTAAAGATCACAGTGGAGATAAACAACATGGCGACTAAAGAAACAATTCAAAAGATCAACAAAACCAAGGGCTGGTTCTTTGAAAGGATAAACAAGATTGATGGACCTCTAGTCAGGCTCACCAAGAAGCAAAGAGAGAAGACCCAAATAAACAAAATCAGAAATGAAAGAGGAGAAATAACAGACCCCGCTGAAATGCAAAGGATTGTTAAAAAATACTATGAACAACTCTATTCCAACAAATTGGACAACCTGCAAGAAATGGACATATTCATAAACATAACCTTCCAAAACTCAATCAGGAAGAATCTAAACATCTCAATAGTCCAATAACTATGGAAGAAATTGAAGCAGTAATCAAAAAGCTTCCAGCAAATAAAAGCCCGGGACCAGATGGCTACACAGGAGAGTTTTATGAAACATTCAAGAGAGAATTAAAACCTATCCTCCTCAGACTATTCAAAAACATTCAAGAAGAAGGAACACTTCCTAATACCTGCTATGAAGCCAGCATCACCCTAATGCCAAAACCAGATAAAGACAACACAATGAAAGAGAATTATAGGCCAATATCTCTCATAAACATAGATGCCAAAATCCTCAACAAAATTCTAGCAAATCGGATTCAGCAGTACACAGAAAGATTATACTACATGACCAAGAAGGATTCATCCCAGGAATGCAGGGATGGTACAATATCCACAAATCAATAAACATGATACATCACATAAACAAAGTGAGAGATAAAAATCACATAGTCATATCAATTGATGCAGAAAAAGCATTTGACAAAATCCAACACCCTTTCTTGACAAAAACTCTCAGCAAAATGGGAATAGAAGGATCATATCTCAACATCATAAAAGCCATATATGATAAACCCACAGCTAACATCATACTCAATGGGCAAAAACTAAAACCATTTCCCCTAAGAACAGGAACAAGACAGGGATGCCCACTCTCACCTCTCCTGTTCGACACAGTACTGGAAGTATTAGCCATTGCAATTATACAAGAAGAAGAAATAAAAGGCATCCAAATTGGAAAAGAAGAAGTAAAGCTGTCCTTATTTGCAGATGACATGATATTGTACATAAAAAACCCAAAGGACTCCATTCCAAAACTAATTGACTTAATTAATGAATTCAGCAATGTAGCAGGATACAAAATTAATGCTAAGAAGTCTGTGGCATTTCTATACACTAATAGTGAAATTATAGAAAGAGAAACTAAAAAAGCAATCCCATTTACCATCACACCAAAAAAATTAAGATACCTAGGAATAAACCTAACTAAAGAGGTAAAAGATCTTTATGCAGAAAACTACAGGACACTGAAAAAAGAGATAGAGGAAGATGTTAACAGATGGAAGAGCATCCATGCTCATGGATTGGGAGAATCAACATCATTAAAATGTCCATACTACCCAAAGCAATCTATAGATTCAATGCACTACCCATTAAAATACCAACGACATATTTCACAGACCTACAAAGAATTCTTCATATATTCATCTGGAACAAAAAAAGACCACGAATAGCCACAGCAATTCTGAGAAAGAAGAATCAAGTAGGTGGGATCTCAATACCAGATTTCAAGCTATATTACAAAGCAACTGTTCTCAAAATAGCCTGGCACTGGCACAAGAACAGACATAAAGATCAATGGAATAGAATAGAGAACCCAGATATCCACCCAAACCACTATGCTCAACTAATATTTGACAAAGGAGGCATGAACATTCAATGGAGCCAAGATAGCATCTTCAATAAATGGTGTTGGGAAAATTGGACAGATACATGCAAAAAAATGAAACTAGACCACCAACTTATACCAAATACAAAAATAAACTCAAAATGGACACAGGACTTAAACATTAGAAGGGAAACCATAAAAATACTAGAGGAATCCACAGGCAGCACAATCTCAGACATATGCCAAAAGAACTTCTTCACTGATACTGATCCAAAGGCAATGGAAGCTAAAGAAAAAATAAACAAATGGGACTACATCAAAATAAAAAGCTTTTGCACAGCAAAAGAAACCATCAACAAAACAACAAGAAAGACCACTGTTTGGGAGAACATATTTGCAAATGTTATCACTGATAAAGGTTTAATCTCCAACATCTACAGCCAACCTATACAACTTAAAAGGAAGATAAACGATCCAATAAAAAAATGGGCAATGGACCTAAATAGAACCTTTTTGAAAGACGACAGAAGGAAGGCCAAGAGACACATGAAAACATGTTCAAAGTCACTAATTATTCGAGAGATGCAAATCAAAACGACAATGTGATACCATCTTACACTTGTCAGAATGGCAATCATCAACAAATCAACAAACAACAAGTGTTGGCGAGGATGCGGAGAAAAAGGAACCCTTGTGCACTGTTGGTGGGAATGCAGACTGGTGCAGCCACTGTGGAGAACAGTATGGAGTTTCCTCAAAAAACTAAAAATGGATCTCCCATTTGACCCTGTAATCCCACTCTTAGGAATATAGCCTAAGAAATTACAAACACCAATCAGAAAGGATTTATGCAACCCTATGTTCATAGCAGCACAATTTACAATAGCTACAATTTGGAAACAGCCTAGGTGCCCGTCAGCAGATGAGTGGATCAGAAGACTATGGTACATCTACTCAATGGAATTCTATGCTGCCATTAAAAAGAAGGAATTCTTACCATTTGCAGCAACCTGGATGGCACTGGATAGCCTTATGCTTAGTGAAATAAGCCTGTCAATGAAGGAGAAGCATCACATGATCTCACTCATTTGTGGATAATAAAGAACATTATAAATTGATGAACAAAAGGATAGATACAGAGGCAGTAAAACATCAAACAGACTGTTAAATTACAGCAGGAAGATTAAGGTTAGGTGGGATAGATAAGAGATCAATCAAAGGACTTGTATACATGCAGATAAGCATATCCAATGAACATAGACACTGGGGCGTTAGGGTATGCCTGGGAGAGAAGGGGGGCAATGGGGAGATATGTATAAAAAGTTAATAATAAAAAATTTTAAAAAAAGATTGTCATAGACTGTAAAAAAAATAAAATAAAATAATAAAAAGGTAAAATCAAGTGAGGAAAAAGGAAAAAAATAGTTTCTTAAGTAAAAGAATAAAAAATAAAAATGTGCAGTAGTACAGGTCATTCACTTTCTCTACTATTCTATTTGGCACGCTTGTTTTCTAGTGAGGATAGTATTGCAGTTCCCTGCATTACTCTGCTCTTCAGTGTTGTAAGCCAGTCCTGATTGTTAACTAGGCAGTGTGTCTTAATTTCTTGTATTTCTTTATTTGTGTTTACATAAGAATCAATTTGTGATTCAACCCCTGGGTGGCAGTGTTTTTGGATTGATAGTTCCTCTCTAGCCAGTGCTTAGATCCTGCTTTTCCTGTGGCACTCAATACCAGTTTGTGAGAGTAGGTTGCCCCAGAGGTGGTTCTCTGATGATTATTTCCTGCTCTGATCCCCAAGTTCCAGAAAATGCACTCCTATGTTCATTGGTTTCAGAAAAACAACTTTCTCCTGCAGTCAGTTAGGGTGTCCCCAATTGGGTGATCCTATGTAGTAGGCTTAGTAATCAGAAGCAAGGATTTAAAGAGGAAAAAGAAAAGGGAAAAAAAAAAAAGAGCCAGCGTAAGTGTGCAAACTCCTAGGCTGCATGCAAGTCTGTGCAGTCTTTCCCCCTCCCCTCCCCTTGGGTCTAAATAGCTGGCACACTTTTAAATTTTTTAGGCTGTCCTTTTGTGTCAGATGAAAATTGGTTGCTTTTTAGAGTGCCCTTCTATTAGCAGCTCTGAGGACCCCCTTCCACATTCACGGATCACACCAGCCCCAACAGCCACGGATTTTTCTAGGCACAGACTTTCCCCGGTGTTCCAGTTTCTGCAGTGCATGTGTTTCTCTCTCCTGCCAGGAGCAGAGACCTCACCTTATCCCAGGCAAAATCTGACCTTTCTGTGGTGGAGTGTAGAGCTCCTCTGAATCCACGTTTTTGCACCAATTGGGGACCAGTATTCTCGGGTTCACAGCTGTTTAGTGGGTGTCGTAATTGTAGATTTTCAGGCTTCCAATAACATCCACTTTCCCCTTCAAAATGGTGCAGTCTCCACGTCCTACCTGGTCACTCTGGGAAGGAACCCACCTTCTCCTGGAGTATAACTGTCCCTCAACTCACCAACAAACACTTCCCATGCTGTTCTTTCTGTCTGCTTTGGGACAGGGCTTAGGACACATCTGTCTGTTCCAACACCATTTTTCCAATCTGTATTCTTGAGTCTTTTTAAGACTCTTTATTCCACATCTGCGGACTAGAAATAAGCATATAAGACCAATAATGAGATAGACAATAGTGGTTATGCTAAGAGGCAAATGTAGGGAGATCCAATGAAAAGATTGAATTCTTTCATATCCTTTTTAAATTGCTGCCAGGCAATGAAGAAATTAGTCTGTAAATTTGCCTGGGGATTTTGCTATTTGGGGCCAGAGTAGTCATGTATCTGTGGCCACAGATACAGGTTGAGGCTTCAGGTGCAAGGCCCTTATTAGTTTGGTTAGTCCCTTCTAAGGCTTCATGTTGGAGTTTGATGTTCCTTGAAGGAATCCACACAGGCTGGTAGTTTTCTGGAAATACACAAGCGTATTCTCTACCAAAGTTTAATAAAAGAAAAAAGGTTCGGTTAGATGGAAAATTCTGAGTCTGGTTTATGAAAGTGTCCCATTATAAACTGATGAACAAAAGGATAGATACAGAGGCAGTAAAGCATCAAATAGACTGTGAAATTACAGCAGGAAGATTAAGGTTAGGTGGGGTAGATAAGAGATCAATCAAAGGACTTGTATCTATGCATATAATCATAACCAATGAACATAGACACTGGGGGGTTGGGGTATGCCTAGGGAGGGTATGGTTAGGGAGGGAGGAGGGGCAATGGGAGGAAAAAGGAAAAAAATAGTTTCTTAAGTAAAAGAATAAAAAATAAAAAATGTGCAGTAGTGCAAGTCATTCACTTTCTCTACTTATCATGACACTGGTGTAATTTCATTGATGTCTTGCCATCAGTGTTACAAGTGAAAAATTTAAACTAATTAAGGCTTGGTGTAGTCTACCTACAGGAGATTTCTTCAGCATCACTATTCCCCCTTTTTGTTTTTCAAGTTGGGATTTTAGCTACCGATGTTTTATAACTGCCTGTCCATGGGAATTGTATGGTATTCCCGTAATGTGCTGAATTTTCTATTTTTTACAGAATCGTTGGAAAATGACAGCTTGTGTATGCAGGTCTATTGTCAGTTTTAATAATTTTTGAAATTCCTACTTTGGCAAAAGCAGGTAGGCAATGGTTAATGACCAGTTTCACCTTTTCTTCTGTAGATGCAGTGCCCCAAAAGACTTGAAAAGGTAATTACAGAGACATGCAATGCCCCAAGGCATCCAAAAGGAATATAATGTGTTACATCCATTTGGCAGATATTGTCCCTTATTTATCACTGAGCGTTAATTCCTGTATTAGGTCTTTGAGGCAGATGTAACTTACAAATGGGACATTCCTTGATAATCTGCTTTGCCTGCTGTCCAGTGAAAAGCTGATGAGATTCTGTGGCCTGTTGTAATAAAGCAACTAACTGATTGGCATATGCATTTCCTTTTCTTAAAGGACCAGGCAGGATGGTATGACCCATGATTTGAATAATTTTAAAAGGGATATATCCTCTTTGCTGTACAATTTGCTATACCTATTTTTTTTAATTTTGTTTAGATTTTTGTTCTTAATGGATCTTTTTTGATTTTTTACAGAAAGGAAGGGAGAGGGATAGAGAGTTAGAAACATCGATGAGAGAGAGACATCAATCAGCTGCCTCTTGCATGACCCCTATTGGGGATGTGCCTGCAACCAAGGTACATGTCCTTGACCTGAATCGAACTTGGGACCCTTCAGTCCACAGGCCGATGCTCTATCCACTGAGCCAAACTGGTTTCGGCATACTGTATCTGTTTAAATAGTATAAATAGACTTTGGTTACTGAACCATTTTAATTGATCAGTCTCAATTCTGTTTACCAGGCATAGGCAAAATCAGAAATAATATTAAGAGGCTGTTGGAAATCCTGCTCTGCAGCCTTGATAGCTTCTAATTCAATTATTTGCACAGAAGTGTGACTAGTCTGGATGACTAAATTGAATTTACTGTATGATAAGTAACTTTGCCATTAGAAGAGCCATCAGTAAGCTCAAACTGGTTTGTCTTTGTGGATAGAGATCCGCCTGCAGACTCAAAGGTCCCAGGTTCCATTCTGATCAAAGGCATGTACCTTGGTTGCAAACACATATCCAGTAAGGAGATGTGCAGGATGCAGCTGATTGATGTTTCTCTCTCATCAATGTTTCAAATTCTCTATCCCTCTCTGTAAAAAATTAATAAAATATATTTAAGGCCGGGGAGGTCTATAGGGGAGGGGAAAAAAAGAGACATATGTACTACTTTTTGTAATACTTTAAACAATAAAAAAGGAAAAAATAATAAATAAAAGACATATAATCTCAAACTTCTGGAACCTCAATAGAGAGAACATATGGATTGAGGATTGTCTAAAAGTTATATTGCCAGTAATTAGACATCATTTTTTAAAATCTATCTTTTCTTAATTAAGTCAAGCCAACAGAAAAATAAACTTCTCAGGTTCACTGTGCCTCCTCACCATTGGACTTTGTTGTGGTGCTATAAACATAAATTGGTGACTCTTACACACAGTATGTCTATGTGCCCTGGTTTCCCTGGGACAATCCTGGCCCTGGCACAATGACTAGGCACCATTATGCAGAAGGCTTAAATAAAAATAAATAGATAAATAGATAGATAGATAAGTAAATAAATAAATAAATAAATAATATTTTTTAATAATAATAAAAAAGAGTCATCAGTAAAAACAGTTAATGCTCCAGGAATAGGTTCCTGCCTAATATTTTTTGGTATAATAATAGAGGTGTAATATAAAAACTATAGTAATTTGGTTTTTAGTAAGTGACAATTAAGTTCTTCTGAATATCCATTTATTTTAATTTGCCAATTTAAATTAGTCTGAAATAAAGTTTATTTTCTAACTTTATTTGTCCTTAGGTGTGGGCAGCAAGTGACACTAATTGAATTTCTGCTATCAGTCTCCATGAGTACATTGACATAAGCTATTTAACTGTTGTTTAAGGAGGCAAAATGCAAATCATTTACTCTTAAGTATTCTCAGTTTAGGGAAGACAGGATTTACTAAATGGTCCCAAACCACTTGGCATTTATATTTTTTTTAGATGGTTGCAAACTGCTGTTACATGTTGTATTCGGTGTCTCACTGCTCCAGTGAGGCGAGTCACGAAATCATAAAATGATTCTGTAGATCCCTGCATACCCTTAATAAAAGCTTCCTCGGATTCCCTAAATATATTTAATAAATTTGTCACTTCTCCCTTAGATATTTTTAGATAAGGTCTTACCTAATTAATGTCCTCTACTAATTTCTAAAAGTCATTTAAGGTCTTACGGCAATCCTATTGTATTTCTACCTTTTGAGGTCTAATACAATGATTTTCATTACAGTTTCCAGATATTTTAAGGTCATTACTTTCTGTACCTTTTCCAGAGCAATCTTTATATCCCATTTAGGGATTTTCTTTTCTAATTGGGTAAGCATTGCTGAAGTTTGCTTTTCCTGTGGGCTTGCCATAAATTGCTTCATTAAAGACTTTTACTTTCTTTTAAACAGAACAACCAACTTGGTTGCCTTTCAGAAAAACAGGTAGGAGAGAGACATCCTGGCCAATACAGCAATGCATACATCTTTTTTTTTTTTTAATATTTTATTTTTTATTTTATTTTTTTTTAAATTAATTTTTATTAATTTTTTATACATATCTCCCCATTGCCCCCCTCCCTCCCAGGCGTACCCCGACCCCCCAGTGTCTGTGATCATTGGTTATGTTTATAAGCATGCATACAAGTCCTTTGATTGATCACTTATTTACCTCACCTAACTTTAATCTTTCTGCTATAATTTCAGTCTGTTTGATGCTTTATGATTTTTGTCCTCCTGAGAATTAACAGTCTACTCCCTTTCTGTGCTCCTGATTCTATTATATTCACCAGTTTATTCTGTTGATCAGATTTTTAATTCACTTAATTTTTAGATTCACTTGTTGACAGATGTGTATTTGTTGTTCATAATTTTTTGGATTTTACCTTTTTCTTCTTCCTCTTCTAAAAGGGTACCTTTCAGCATTTCATATAATACTGGTTTGGAGTTGATGAACTCCTTTAGCTTTTTCTTCTCTGTGAAGGTCTTTATCTGCCCTTCAATTCTGAATGATAGCTTTGCTGGATAGATTATTCTTGGTTGTAGGTTCTTGTTGTTCATCACATTGAACATTTCTTGCCACGCCCGTCTGGCCTGCATCGTTTCTGTTGAGAAATCAGTTGACAGTCGTATGGGTGCTCCCTTGTAGGTAATAAACTGTTTTTCTCTTGCTGCTTTTAATATTCTCTCTTTCTCTTTTGCTCTTGGCATTTTAATTATGATGTGTCTTGGTGTAGTCCTCTTTGGGTTCCTTTTCTTTGGGGTTCTGTGTGCTTCCTGGACTTGTAAGTCTATTTCTTTTACCAGATGTGGGAAGTTTTCAGTCATTATTTCTTTAAACAGGATTTCAGTACCTTGCTCTCTCTCTTCTTCTGGCACCCCCACAATTCTGATGTTGGTACGCTTGAAGCTGTCCCAGAGGCTCCTTACATTATCTTCACATTTTTGGATTCTTTTCTCTTCTTGCTTTTCCAGTTGAATGTTTTCTGCTTCTTTATATTTCAAATTTTTGACTTGATCCTTGCCTTTCTCTAGTCTGCTGTTAGTACTCTGCATAATAGTTTTCATTTCAGTCAGTGTATTTATTATCTTCTCTTGGGTCTCACTAAATTTATCCATCTTTTCTAGCATATTCTTGCAAAACCTTATAAGCGTGGTTTTGAACTCTATATCCAGTCGTTTTTTTTCCTCCATTTCTTTTGCTTGTAATCCCTTCCCTTGTCTCGGCATTTTCACTGTGCCGGGGAAACTTCTGTGCTGGAATCAGCCGCAGAAGCCTCACTAAATTTATCCATCTTTTCTAGCATATTCTTGCAAAACCTTATAAGCGTGGTTTTGAACTCTATATCCAGTCGTTTTTTTTCCTCCATTTCTTTTGCTAGTAATCCCTTCCCTTGTCTCGGCATTTTCACTATGCCGGGGAAACTTCTGTGCTGGATTCAGCCGCAGAAGCCTCTGCTGAGCTTGGGAGGGTGGAGTCTCAGGGCTTAAGGGACCGCCTTGCCTTCCAGTCGGCCCCGCCCTCCACGGCCCCTGAGTCTCACGTGACTGGGTAATGGCTGGAGCGGTCCTTGTGCGCGCGCGCACCCGCAGCGCCTCCAACCGCTGCCTTTCCGGCTCCCCTGCGAACCAGGACCACACGAGTCTAGGTCCCCAGGGTTTCGCCCAAAACAGGGGCCCAGTGGACTCAGAAGTGGCACAGTTGGGAGGGTCTGTCTCCCGCCCACTCGCGAAAGCCAGCGGCACAATCAGCAATCCGTCCTCCGCGTGGTGCCGTGCGCGACCGGACCTCCGATCCTTTGCAACTCCCCTAAATCTCCGTGCACTTCTCCCTTTTCACAGTCCAAACTCCCCCCGTATGAGTTTCGGCTGGATCTGGGGTTTAGTGTCGTAAGAGAAGGGGTTCAATGCCGTTGGGAGTCTCCGTTTCCCTCCCGCCAGAGAAAGCCAGCCAGGCACTCCGGCACCCGCTCTCTCAGCGCGCGTCTCCGTACCTCAGCTTTTTGCAGCTCCTCTGGGTGTCCGTGAGCCCCTCTCTTTCCCTCTAGCTGTAGAACTTCCACTCAGCCAGCCTTCCTGTGGTTCTGGATGGTGTCCGTTCTGTCTTTTAGTTGTAGTTTTGAAATTGTTGTGCGAGGCAGCAGTATAGGTGTTTACCTATGCCGCCATCTTGGATTCTCCCCAATGCATACATCTTAAGTAAAAGTAATTTTCTTTTTAGTTATATTGTTTCATTAATGGTGAGATTTAATGCTTAAATAGTAACTTTTAGTTTACTTTGTAAAAAATAGTGGAAGAGATTTTTAAATTTCTCCTTATTAAGCTTAAATTTACTTTTAAACAGCATTTCTTTTGACTAGTGCTTATTTGCATATATATGCAAATTTTACTTTGGACTTTACTAGAACCAGTTGCTCATAAAATATTGGCTTCTCATATGAGTTTATATGAGACCTTGATTATATTGTAAAAAGCTAAGATATTAAGTAATTAAAGTAGGCATCTATATTGAAAAAGCAAAGTAAGCAAACATATATTTAACCCATGAAGTATCGATGTCACCCCACCCCCGCCAATCTGAAGAGCAGGCTGGGTGAGGGTCTACGGCATTATGTATGCACCTGTTTTGAAATTTCGCTGCTGAATATTCTGGTTTTGCTTAAGAAGTATTCATCAAGTGCCGACACCAGTTGGCTCAGTGGATAGAGCGTCGGCCTGCGGACTGAAAGGTCACAGGTTCGATTCCAGTCAAGGGCATGTACCTTGGTTGTGGGCACATCTCCAGTAGGGGGCGTGCAGGAGGTGGCTGATCGATGTTTCTCTCTCATTGATGTTTCTAGCTCTCTATCCCTCTCCCTTTCTCTCTGTGGAAAATCAATAAAATATATATATATAAAATAAAGAAGTATTCATCAGGTATCAAGAATATCTGAGAAACCAAGATGGTGGCATAGGTAAACACCTAAACTGCTGCCTCACACAACAATTTCAAAAATACAACTACAAGACAGAACAGATATCATCCAGAACCACAGGAAGGCTAACTGAGTGGAAATTCTACAACTAGAGGGGAAGAGAAAAGCACACAGAGACTCAGAGGAGCTACAGGAGGCAGAGGTACTGAGACGCACACATGGAGAGGGCGGGCAACTGAGTAAGTGGCTGGCTTTCTCAAGTGGGAGGGAGACAAAAAACGCCAACTGTAATGAACTCCAGTTCTGGGTGAGACTTTGGGGACCCAGACTCATTCAGGGAGAAACTGTACTGTCTGGCAGTGGGCAGAACTAGAGGGTGGCTTTCTCTCAGAAATGCTTACAGCGATTATCATGGGACACTGAGACACAGGGGCCTATATAGGGTAGGGCTGATGGGAAACCAATGCTATCTGCTCCACCCTGAGATTCTGCCCCATCCAAGTTGAGCACAGAGGCTTTGCAACTTTTGTCTCATAAGGGTGTCTCTGGCACAGAAGTTCTCCCAGCATAGACACAGCTGATCCTCACAGCCAATTAGCCTGGAAGTCTATTCCTCCCAGTGATACCAACAACAATCAAGGCTTAACTACAACAAGACTGTGCACACAGCCCACAAAGGGGTGCACCAAGAGTGTCCACCTCAGGTAACTGGGGAGGTGGAGCCACTGGGCCCATAGGACACCTAGAACGCAAAGCCACTCTATCAACTCAGGAGATCAGCCAAAATGCAGAGACAAAGAAACATGTCACAAATGAAAGAAATGGAGGAAAACAAATGACTGGATATAGAGTTCAAAACCATGGTTATAAGGTTTTTTGAGAATTTTCTACAAAAGGCAGATAAATTTAGCAAGACCCTTGAGGATATAGAAAAGGACCAACTAGAAATTAAGCATACACTGACTGAAATAAAAAATATTATACAAAGATCTAACAGCAGACTAGAAAAACACAAGAATCAAGTCAAAGATTTGAAATACAAAGAAGCAAAAAACACTCAACCAGAAAAGCAAAAAGAAAAAAGAATCCAAAAATATGAAGATAGTGTAAGAAGCCTCTGGAACAACTTCAAGGGTACCAACATCAGAATTATGGGGGTGCCAGAAGAAGAGAGACAGCAAGATACTGAAAACCTATTTTAAGAAATAATGACTGAAAACTTCTCCCACCTGCTGAAGTAGAAGTCCAGGAAGTGCAGAGAACCCAAACAAAAAGAATCCAAAGAAGACTACACCAAGATACATCATAATTAAAATACCAAGAGCAAAAGACAAAGAGAGAATATTAAAAGTAGCAAAACAGTTACCTACAAGGGAGCACCCATACAACTGACAGCTTATTTCTCAACAGAAACTATGTAGGCCAGATGGGAGTGGCAAGAAATATTCAAAGTGATGAATAATAAGAACCTACAACCAAAACTACTCTACCCAGGAAAGCTATCATTCAGAAGTGAAGAGCAGATAAAGAGCTTCACAGATAAGAAAAACCTAAAGGAGTTCGTCACTACCAAACCAGTATTATATGAAATGCTAAAAGGTATTCTTTAAGAAGATGATAAAGAAGAAAAAGGTAAAGATAAAAATTATGAACAACAAATGCATATCTACCAATAAGTGAATCTAAAAATCAAGTGAATAAAAAAATCTGATGAACACAATAAACTGGTGAATATAATAGAATCAGGGGCATAGAAAGGGAGTGGACTGACAATTCTTGGGGGTAAATGGGTGTGGGAGGTGTGGGGAGAGACTGGACAAAAATCATACACCTATGGATGAGGACAATGGGGGTGGGTAAGGGCAGAGGGTAGGGTGGGAACCGGGTATAGTGGAACTATGAGGGAAAAAAGAGGAACAATTGTAATAATCTAAACAATAAAGATTTATTAAATTTAAAAAAAGAAGTATTCAACAACCTTGTCCTGCCAAGCTTAGAGGCTGAAACCAAAATATATGTATATAAATAGAACACAGTTATTTTTATTTGGCAAAACTTCCCACAAAATTTCAAGTATATTAAACCTGCCTAATTTAGTTCAAAAATATTTATTTTAAGAAGAGAGAATAAATCTTTGAATTGTCCCAGGGTCCTTAAAATGTCCCAAAGCTATCGTTCAGTTAAAGCCATGAAATTTAACCCTGACCTGTGTGGTTCAGTGGATAGAGCATCAGCCTGTGGACTGAAGAGTCCCAGGTTCAATTCCAGTCAAGGGCACGTGCCTTGGTTGCGGGCACATCCCCAGTAGGAGGTGTGCAGGAGGCAGCTGGCCGATGATTTTCTCTCATCGATGTTTCTGGCTCTCAATCCCTCTCTCTTCCTCTCCGTAAAAAATCAATAAAATATATTTAAAATAAAAAAAATAGCTAAAACCGGTTTGGCTCAGTGGATAGGGCATCAGCCTGAGGACTGAAAGATCCCAGGTTCGATTCCAGTCAAGGGCATGTACCTTGGTTGCAGGCACATCCCCAGGAGGGAGTGTGCAGGAGGCAGCTGATTGATGTCTCTCCCTCATCGATGTTTCTAGCTCTCTATCCTTCTCTCTTCCTCTCTGTAAAAAATCAATAAAAATTAAAAAAAAAATAAAGTCATGAAATTTAACTTGGAAAGACTATCAAATATACATAACCCACAGATTATTTACATACTTTTTGTAATTATTTTAAAAGGCATCAATTAAATTTAAACTGGTTTTAATATTAAAAATTTGGTTGAGGAGCATAGAATTAATCCTCTTTTTTAAGCAGGCCAATAAAATATTATATCCTAGGTTGAAGTTTTACCACACATAGTACACAGACACACATACACATAAAGACTGTAATATATTTTGAGCTACTAATTTTTCAGAGAAAAAGAAAGAATTATATTTCTCAAAAATGAATTTTCATACTTCATGTAATGTTTTCACAGCTATTTAATTTCTCCCAACTTAGTTTGAATTTTTAACTCTTAGAAGCCTCACATTTTAGGTGGCAAGTGAAATACTTAGCATTTCTCAGATCAGTAATATATCCATATTTCAAGAGATATTTCAAATAAAATACAAGACATATTCAATTAATAGATTCAAATCTATTCTCTAGATTTTTCAAAAGAGGCAAATTCAAATTAATGTTTCAGTATTCTGTCATTTCAAAATACCTAGATATTTAATACTTTTTTAATTCAGCAAACTCCAAAGCTTTAATTTACCAAAGACTTCGGGAAACTATGTTTAGACATCCTATCTAATAAAAGAGAAACATGCAAATTGACCATACTTCCGCTATGCCCACCAGCTAATCAGAGCAAGAATGCAAATTAACCCAACCAAGATGGCAGCAGTCATGGAGCTGGAGCAAGCAGGAGGCTTGGGTTCCCCCGACCATGGAGGAAGCCAAGCTTCCTGCGTGCCCTGGCCAGCCCTGGCTTCCACTCAAGGTTACAAAATTTCAATTATAGAAGATCAATAAATCCCAGATACCTGCTTCTAGCTGGTCCTGGCCTCTGCTCAAGGAAGCGCTGAAAAAAAAAAAATGGAGAGAGGAGGGGCTCGAAGCTTAGGTCACTGGGGGCCATGGCCAGCCTGCAAACAGCCATCAGCCCCTCACCCAGGCTGGCCAGGCACCCCAGCAGGGGGTGTGGTCAGCCTGAAAATAGTCTTCAGCCCTCAAGGGGGCATGGCCAGCCTGAAAACACCACCTCACCCAGTCTGGCCACACCTTCATGGAGTTAGGGTCCCCGCTTGGGGGCTTGGCCAGCCTACAAACAGCCATTAGTGCCTCACCCAGACTGGCCAGGCACTCCAGCGGGACTCCCAACCTGATCCAGGACAACCTCCAGGACAAAACAGCTGGCCCACACCTGTGCACTAGGCCTATATCTATACTAATAAAAGGGTGATGTGCTAATTAGACTGGGAGATCTTTCAGGAGACCTTCTGGATGTTCTTCTGGACAAAGCCATGGTGGCAGGGCTGAGATAGAGGTGATTAGAGGCCAAGAAGGGAGGGCAGTTGTGGGTGATCACACTGGTGAGGGCGGGGCCATTGGGATTAAGCAGACCAGCAGGGAGGCCAGTTGGGGTCAGGCAGGCCATCAGTGGGGGTCAGTTGGAGGTGATTAGGACAGCAGGGAGGTAGGGCAGTTTGGAGTGAGCAGGCCATCAGGGGGCAGTTGAGGGTGAGCAGGCCAGTGGGAAGGGGAGGTAGGGGTGAGCAGGCCAGCAGGGAAGGGATTTGGGGGCAAGCACATGGGTGGCAGGGAGGCAGTTGGGGGTGAGGAGGCCAGCAGGCAGAGTCATTAGGGGCAATCAGGCAGGCAGGCAGGCAGTTGAGTGTTAGGAGCCAGCAGTCCCAGATTTCGAGAGGGATATCCAAATGCTGGTTTAGGCCCAATCCCTATAAACCTACAGTAGGACATCCTTCAAGGGGTCCCAGACTGGAGAGGGTGCAGGCCAGACTGAGGAAACCCCTCCCCTGTGCACGAATTTTGTGCACTGGGCCACTAGTACAGTGGTACCTCGAGATACGAGTTTAATTCGTTCCGTAACCTTGCTCGTATATTAAGTTGCTCGTATCTCAAAGCAAATTTCCCCATTGAAATCAATTGAAATGCTGTTAATCCGTTCTAGCCCCCAAAATGCCACCCCAGTTGTTCTTGTTACATGTTTTTGAATAAGAAAAATGTATTTATAAATGACAAATATTGTATAAAAACATAATAAAAGAGAATGTAAAGGAATAAACTGGTTTTATAAAGTGTATTTACCTACTCATTACACTCTTAATGCTACACTTTATCCCTAAACTGAATGTAACTTAACTAATCTTCACTGAACTTAATTGCTACTGGTCTTTGCATTTCTGGCCGATTTCAAAAAAAACGTGTCCAACGAGGTTTGCCTCTTCCTCCCTTTCAGAATGTTTCTGAAATAGGTGAGGCAAGTTTCATTGAACAGCTCTGATGCACGACCAGTAGCAACTTTTTCGGGGTGTTTCTTTTCCACGAAGTGTGACACCCTCTCCCACATTCCTAAGATCTCCTTTATCTCACTTGTAGAGATCCCCTCCACCTCTGGCTCCTCCTTGAAACCAATTTCTTGGAGAACCTCTGCATGTTGCTGAAACTGCAACTCTTGTAACTCCTCCATGGTGAGTTCCAGAGAGTGCTCCTCAACAAGCTCATTCATATCTCTCTCATCCACCTCCAGGCCCATGGATTTTCCCAGAGACACTATCTCCTCCTCCACTGGCACCTCGGGTTCGAATCCTTCGAAGGTCCTTTCGGCTACGGCCTCAGGCCACAGCTTCTTCCATGCAGAGGTCAAAGTCCTTGTTGTAACACCCAGTCAGGCCCGATCAATAATTCTGAGGCATATCACGATGTTAAAGTGGTTCTTCCAGAACTCTTGAAGGGTGAGGTTTGTGTTCTCCATCACCTCAAAGCAGCGCAGGAACAGGTGCTTGATGTACAGCTTTTTAAAATTAGAAATCACCTCCTGATCCATGGGCTGCAGGATAGGAGTGGTGTTGGGAGGTAGGTAGACAACCTTTATAAACTTGAACTCTTCGAGGAGTTCATCTTCAAGGTTCAGTGGGTGAGCAGGAGCATTGTCGAGGACGAGGAGGGCTTGCATGGTTAGGTTGTTTTCCTGTAGATATTTCTTAACATAAGGGCTGAAAATCAGGTTTACCCACTCCACAAAGAACTGCCTGGTGACCCATGCCTTCTGGTTTGCCCTCCACATAACTTGCAGTTTATCTTTTAAAATCTTATGTGACTTAAAGACTCTGGGGTTTTCCGAATGGTATACGAGCAGAGGCTTGATCTTGCAGTCACCACTCGCATTGGCACACAGTGCGAGAGTTAGCCTATCCTTCATGGGTTTGTAGCCTGGCATCACCTTCTCCTCTGCCATTATATAAGTCATATTTGGCATCTTCTTCCAGAAAAGCCCTGTCTCGTCACAGTTGAAGACTTGCTGGGGGATATATCCTTCTATCAGTTCGGGAAAAGTTTTGAGGTAATCCTCAGCTGCCTTCACATCCGAACTTGCTGCCTCACCATGCCTGACAATGGAGTGAATGCCGGACCTTTTCCTGAAGTTATCAAACCAGCCTCTACTGGCTTTAAATGAGTCTTTCGATGCTTCGTCCGTGGAAGTGCGTGGGGTCTGCTCCAGCAAATCACTGTAAATCGCTCACGCCTTCTCGCATATGATGCCCTGTGTTAATGTATCTCCTTTAAGCTATCACCCACACCATCAGTAGATTCTCCATCTTTTCATGGAGAGAGCTGTGGAGCTTAGAAATTGTTGTAAGGCCCTTAGCTGGCATTATCAACTCCTTCTGTTTAAGCACAGTGCATATTGTTGAAGTACTATGCCCGTACTGCCTCGCCAAGTCAGCCACTCGCACACCTTGCTCATATTTTTCTATGATTTCACACTTTAATTCAATAGACATCATCCTCTTCTGAGTACTGACCTTTCCACTCATTTTCTTCGGACCCATGGTTATAAAAAGAAATGTGATAAAGTATGTAAATGCACAAAAGATGCTTTGACAACGAGGTAAACAAGCACACTGACTGAGGCGTGGGAAACTATGAGACGCTCGAGTCAGGGTAAACTGGTGGGTCGTGTGCAGCTGGCCGATCTGCATGATTACTCATATCTCAAATGTTGCTCATATTTCAAAGCAAAAAATCGCTCGCTCGATGGCTTGTATCTCAAAAATCTTGTATGTTAGGGCACTCGTATCTCGAGGTACCACTGTATACTATAATTACCACTGAAAAAGATTTACCATATACCCTTCATTTTAATTATATATATTTTGCCTTAACCACTTTGAGATTTTAAAGCTAATTATTATTACCCAAGGCATTTTCCTTGGCAACTTCTGTAACAGAGATAACTCACTGCCTTTCAGGGGCAGTGATAAGTCCTCTGGTGTTCTGTAGGCTTTTGATCCTCAATACAGCTCAAACAAGAGCCCACATAGTTAAATATGACAAGGGCACTCATTTTCCTTGAGCCTGATTTCTCCTTAAATTTCTATCTACTTGTTTCCAGAGATCAAGGTTTAATGTTGTAGCATCAGAAAAACAAGGATTATACTCTATGTTAATATGCAAAAACTGTAAGAGAATACTTTCTGACACTTTAATTATTTATAATTGCCAAAATACAGAAGCATGCAAACTAAATGTCTACAATAATGTTTTTGCCTTTTACTTGAATTCTACCCCCTTATAACCTGACTGATACCAGAAACATACCTGTCCACTCATGGCTGTGACTCCAAAACTGTCACAGGCTTTGTGCACCAGTGAATTTCTACCTTCCCAGTGAGTTTCCAGTTTTCCTTTTTCACTTCATTTTTTGCTCAGGCAAATCTTCTCCTTCAGTCTCCTGTTTGAAGCACCAGTTGCTACAACTTGACAGTGAAGTTCAGGATCTGAAAGAGGGGTTGATGAACAAATGAAAGTGCTACACAAGAAATATGAATTTAGAAAACATTTGGGGCCAGGTCGAGACCTCTTTCCTAAAGAGGCACACTCAGACTGGGTCCCGTCTGCTTTCTACTCACTCTGAATACACATTTTCCCTTTAACAATGCATAGAGGCAGATCAAAGGTAAAGTCTGGTAAACAATGTAAAGATTATCAGGTCGGGAAATCACTTTGAGCCATTGGAATCACAGCAGGTCTTGTGCTGAAATTTAGCCCTGCAGAATATCAAAGTCCATTGGCCTTCCAATGTCTCTTTTGCACTTTAATGCTAATTGCTGTTTCCTTTAGCCTCCGGCAATTAAAACCACATGAGAGGGAGGAGAAAATGACGGCGGAGTAGACGGACGCGTCTGGAGCTTTGTCACTGGGCAGAGGGAGAGAGAGCGGCTGAGAGTTGCATTGGGAGTGTTTGTTGGCAAGCTAGGAGTCAGTTGTCCTCCAGGGGAAGGCGGGGAACTGCTGGAGGGGGCTCTCCCGGCCAGGCAGCCCCACTGCCACGGGGTTTTTGTCCGCCGGAGCCACCAGCGCTAACGAGGAGCCCGAGCCATCTTGCAGTGGGAGGTGGATGTCTGCGGCAGTCTGAAGCCTTCGGCTGGGCACCCATCGAGCAGCCAGGAACCCGGGGACCCAGAACTCCGCTCTCCAATCGGCGCAGACACGCGGCGGAACCTGAGATCCACAGAGCACACGGAAAGGTCAGATTGTGCCTGACTTAAGGGGGAGGTGGATGTCTGGCGAGGTGTGAAAGCTGCGGCTGACGGAGGCACCCACAGAGCAGCCAGGACCCAGAGCGCGGCTTCCCAGGCGGCACAGATGCGCAGGCGGAGGATTCAGAGATCCACACAGCGGCGCGCGCAGAAGGGTCAGACTTAGCCTGGGCCAGGGTGCGGTCTCCTACCCCCGCAGGGCAGAGACGCGCACACTGTGGGAGCCGGGCTGCGGGAAAGCTGCCTCTGGAGAGGTCCACAGAGGTGGTCAGGGTGTGATCCCTGAGTGTGAAGGCAGACCCTCTGTGCTGTTGACAGAGGAGAGCTCTGGAAAACGACTCTTTTTTTTTCTTTCTTTCTTTCTTTTTCTCTGGGGCAGAGGGACAACCTGAGAGTTATTGCAATGTCCAGGCTGCAAAACCCCCACAAACTGGTTTTGGGAACCACAGAGTAGCAGGATCTGAGCACAGCCTAGAGAAGTCCTGTGCTTTGTCTCAGAGATCAATTCTGAAACACTGCCACCCAATGGATGACACACAAATTGACTCTCCCATAACCACAAGAGAATAAAGAGATTAAAACACCAAGAGGGGAACACAGGGAACTGTAATACCTCCCCTACTGGGAAACAGGAGTGCCAAGCAGAATAATAGTGGAAGTGAAGGACCATTCTATTTTTCTTTTTTCTTTTTTTAAATTTTTAATCCTTTATTTTTCATTTTCACATATTTTAATTAAAAGAATTTTTTTTCTTTCTGCCTCAATTGATTTTACCTTTATAATTATTACATTTTTGTTTTAAACTAGTATTATTAATTACTACTAGTACTTTACCGTTTTTTGGGGAAAAAAGTGTCATTTTGTTTTCTCTTTATTTTATTTCGGGATTAGAGTTCTACATTCTATTTTCATCTTCCCTTTAGCATAATTTTACTCCAACTCAACTCCACCTTTATGCCAACACTTTCCTCCTAACTTTCCCCATTTTGCTGTCTTGTTTCTCTTTCCCTTTTCCAACTTTAGATTCTCCCTATTTTTCTCTTTACCTGGTTAAAATTTCACCCCATTTATTTATCTAATTTCAAATCCCCTACTACAAGTCCACACAAACCTCTCCCCTCTTGACTTCACTGGCCAAAAAGTTGTTTTTTCTCTATGTCCTTTTGTTGCTATTTGCCTGAAAAGCGATTATATTGATTTTTTGAAATTTTTTTTGAGAGATTGTTTTAGTTTATTCTACTTGTTTTATTTTGCTTTTTGCTTGCTTTGTTTTCTACCTCTCTTTCCCTCATCTCCCTCGATACCAGTTGCTATTTGCAATTTGCATTAATCTCTAGGTACTGGTTGCTGGCCTTTATTGGGATTAGTGACTGTTCTATTGGAGTTGTCTCCTGACATCTATATTTTGTTCCTCTTTTCTCTCTTATACACTTTCTTTTCTCTCTGACTTTTTTCTCTTCCTCTTTCCTTCTCCTTTTTCTCCTTTTTATTTTCTTATTTTATTTTATTGTCCATTTATTTATCTTTTTTTTTCTCACTCTCCCAATTTGATTTTGGCACTTCTTTCTTTTCTTTCTTCCTCATTTTCCTCTTCTTCTTTCTCTATTTACCCCTAAATTGTCCTTCTTTGGTGGTCACCTTATTTGTGATTATTAACATCTTGAATACATTTCTACTCAGTGCCTTGTGTGCTGTACCTGGTCGTGTTGTAGTTTGTGCCTTTCAATCAACGTAGGAGAGAGCACTACATAACCAGACACCCAGAGAAGAAAGAGCATGGGCAGAAAAAGAAACAGCCCACAAAAGACAGAAAGGCAGGTTTCACCAGAAAAGGAAGTAAACGAAATAGAACCACAAATAAGCCTACCAGAGAAAGAGTTCAGAGAAATTATCATAATGTGGTTGAAAAAAATGGAAGACAAATTTGACAATATGAGTAAGAGCCAAGAGGAAATGAAGAAGAGCCAAGAGGAAATGAAGAAGAACCTAGAGGAGGTGAATAAGTGTGAAGAAGAAATGCAGAAGAAACTAGAGGAGGTGCAGAATAAACAAGAAGAAATGAATAATGACATCACTGCTATAAAGAACTCAATAGAAAGCATCAAAAGTAGACTAGAAGAAGCAGAGGACCGCATCAGTGAGCTAGAAGACATGGTAGGAAAAAATACCCAAGTACAGCAGCTTCTAGAAAAAAAAAATTAAAAAGCAAGAGGAGAGCCTAAGGGAACTTTGGGATAACATGAAACAAAACAACATCCGCATAATTGGGGTTCCAGAAAGAGTGGAAACTGAACAAGGAATAGAGAACATGTTTGAAGAAATAATGACAGAAAATTTCCTCAATATGGGAAAGGAAAAACCCACACAAATCCAAGAAGCTCACAGAGTCTCAAGCAAAATGAACCCCAACAAACCGACACCAAGGCACATTATAATTAAATTGGCAAACACCGATGACAAAGTAAGAATCTTAAAAGCACCCAGAGAGAAACAGAAAGTTACCTACAAAAGAACCCCCATAAGACTAGCTACTGACTTCTCAACAGAAACTCATCAGGCCAGAAGGGAATGGAATGAAATATACAAAGTCATGCAAAGGAAGGGTCTGAATCCAAGAATACTGTACCCTGCAAGACTCTCAATCAAAATTGAAGGTGAGGCGGGGCCGGACCCGTCCGTCAGGACGCGGCCTCCAGCCCGCCTCTCGTCCACAGCATCGGGGAGAACCTGCAGCTGCTGATCAATAGGCCCGACGGCACATACTGCTTCAGGCTGCACAGCGACCGCGTGTAGTACGTGAGTGAAAAGATCTTGAAGTTGGCCGCCAACATCTCCGGGGACAAGCTGGTGTCGCTGGGGACCTGCTTCGGAAAGTTCACTAAGACCCACAAATTCCGGTTGCACGTCACCGCTCTGGATTACCTTGCTCCCTATGCCAAGTACAAAGTGTGGATAAAGCCTGGAGCAGAGCAGTCCTTCCTGTATGGGAATCACGTGTTAAAATCTGGACTGGGTCGAATCACTGAAAACACGTCTCAGTACCAGGGCATGGTGGTGTACTCCATGGCAGACATCCCTTTGGGTTTTGGGGTGACAGCAAAGTCTACACAAGACTGCAGGAGAGTAGACCCCATGGCGATTGTGGTATTTCATCAAGCAGACATTGGGGAATATGTGCGGCATGAAGAGACCTTGACTTAAAACGAAATCATCGAAAGGACTTATGACTGTGTGGAAGGGCCTAGCTTTGTTTCCGGTGTTTGTGTAGGCTCCACCACCATGTTGAATTTGGCCAACACTGATCTCTCCAGGGACTACTTAGTTTAAGATGGACAAATGCAGGCTGGATTCTTATTAAGCAGGAATGGGTCAAAAATGGCGTTTCAGGTGCTTGTGTTTGTTACTAAATAGAATATCGTGTTTTATATTTCAATCAGAGGGCTCCTTGTTTTCAGTAAAAGATTCTAAATCATTGGAATTGAGGACAAGAATAGCTCATTGTTCTCTGTGATAACACTTTCCCAAGCTCATGGTAAGAACACAACAGGTTTTTTTTTACTTATTTATTCATACTAGGAAGGTAGATATTGCTGTATGAGAATAGTTGGCCATGTCTGGGATTTTACAAATGAAATTTGGATAAAAACTAAGCAATTTCAATTTATTCTTTAATTTTCCTTATGATGAGTGCTGTGTGGTGTGGAAGAAAACTTGGATCCTAAACCTAGTTCTAATGTCTACCAGCTCTATGATGTTTTAGATGAGTCATTAAACTTTAATGAGCTTCATTTTCTTCTGTTTCAAAAGACAGCTTTAACCGTCTACTTAAGAGTGGTTTTCAGAATTTGCCTAGCAAATGACAGATGCTAAGTGGTAAGAATTGTTTTTATGTTGTGTATACTGTTTCTGCTACTAAGTGTAGGATCTAATGAGCATAATTTGATTATATTATTTTGTTTTTTTTTAAAAAATTGAAGGTGAAATCAAAAGCTTTACAGACAAAAAAGGACTAAGGGAATATATTACCACCAAACCAGCAATGCAAGAAATATTAAAAGGTCTGCTGTAATAAAAAGAAAGAGGAAGCAAAGAAGGAACTCAGGGGTAATCGCTAAAAATGGCAACAGATAAGTACTTATCAATAATAACTTTAAATGTAAACGGATTAAATGCTCCAATCAAAAGACATAGGGTAACCGATTGGATAAGAAAACATGATCCATATATCTGCTGTCTGCAAGAAACCCACCTTAGGAAAAAAGATGCACAAAGATTGAGGGTGAAGGGATGGAACATGGTATTTCAGGCAAATGGAAATGAAAAAAAAGCTGGGGTTGCAATACTTATATCTGCCAAATTAGATCTCAAAGTAAAGGACATAACAAGAGATAAAGAAGGCCACTTCATAATACTAAAGGGAACAATCCAACAAGAAGAAATAACTCTGGTAAACATATATGCACCCAATATAGGAGCACCTAAATACATAAAAAAACTCTTGGAGGATATTAAGGGAGAGATTGACAGCAATACAATCATAGTAGGAGACTTTAATACCCCACTGTCACCATTGGACAAATCCTCTAAACAAAAAATCAGCAAAGAAACATCAATCCTAAATGACTCACTAGACCAGATGGAATTAATTGTCATCTTCAGAACATTTCACCCCAAAGCCACAGAATATACATTCTTCTCCAGTGCACATGGGTCATTTTCAAAGATAGATCATATGTTGGGTCATAAGAAAAGTCTCTTCAAATTCAAGAAGATAGAAATCATATCAAGCATTTTCTCAGACCACAGTGGCATAAAACTGGAAATCAACTATAATAAAAACAATAGAAAGAAATCAAACACATGGAGACTAAACAGCATGCTTTTAAACAACGACTGGGTAACCAGAGAGATCAAGGAAGAAATAAAAAACATCATTGCAACAAATGACAATGACAACACAACAATACAAAATTTATGGGACACAGTGAAAGCAGTCTTGAGAGGGAAGTTCATAGCCCTACAAGCCTACTGCAAAAAACAGGAAACAATGGTAATAAATCACCTAAACCTACAACTCAAAGACCTAGAACGTGAGCAACAAGAAAAGCCCAGTGTACTCAGAAGGAAGGAAATAGTGAAGATCAGAGCGGAGATAAACAACTTGGAGACCAAAGAAACAATTCAAAAGATCAACAAAACAAAGAGCTGGTTCTTTGAAAGAATAAACAAGATTGATGGACCCCTAGCCAGGCTCACCAAGAAGCAAAGAGAGAAGACCCAAATAAACAAAGTCAGAAATGAAAGAGGAGAAATAACAACAGACCCTGTGGAAATACAAAGGATTGTTAAAAAATACTATGAACAACTCTATTCCAACAAATTGGACAACCTGCAAGAAATGGACAGTTTTCTAGAAAAATATAACATCCCAAAACTCAATGAGGAGGAAGCCAAACATCTCAATAGTCCAATAACTATGGAAGAAATTGAAGCAGTCATCAAAAAGCTTCCAGCAAATAAAAGCCCGGGTCCAGATGGCTACACAGGAGAGTTTTACCAAACATTCAAGGAAGAATTAAAACCTATCCTCCTCAGACTATTCAAAAACATTCAAGAAGAAGGAATACTACCAAACACCTTCTATGAAGCCAGCATCACCCTAATACCAAAACCAGATAAAGACAACACAATGAAAGAGAATTATAGGCCAATATCTCTCATGAACATAGATGCCAAAATCCTCAACAAAATTCTAGCAAACCGGATCCAGCAGTACATCAGAAAGATCATACACCATTACCAAGCAGGATTCATCCCAGGAATGCAGGGATGGTTCAATATCCGCAAATCAATAAATGTGATACATCACATAAACAGATTGAGAGATAAAATCACATAGTCATATCAATTGATGCAGAAAAAGCATTTGACAAAATCCAACACCCTTTCTTGACAAAAACTCTCAGCAAAATGGGAATAGAAGGATCATATCTCAACATCATAAAAGCCATATATGATAAACCCACAGCTAACATCATACTCAATGGGCAAAAACTAAAACCATTTCCCCTAAGAACAGGAACAAGACAGGGATGCCCACTCTCACCTCTCCTGTTCGACATAATACTGGAAGTATTAGCCACTGCAATTAGACAACAAGAAGAAATAAAAGGCATCCAAATTGGAAAAGAAGAATAAAGCTGTCCTTATTTGCAGATGACATGATATTGTACATAAAAAACCCAAAGGACTCCATTCCAAAACTAATTGACTTAATTAATGAATTCGGCAACGTAGCAGGATACAAAATTAATGCTAAGAAGTCTGTGGCATTTCTATACACTAACAGTGAAATTATAGAAAGAAAGACTAAAAAAGCAATCCCATTTACCATCGCACCAAAAAAATTAAGATACCTAGGAATAAACCTAACTAAAGAGGTAAAAGATCTTTATGCAGAAAACTACAGGACACTGAAAAAAGAGATAGAGGAAGATGTTAACAGATGGAAGAGCATACCATGCTCATGGATTGGGAGAATCAACATCATTAAAATGTCCATACTACCCAAAGCAATCTACAGATTCAACGCACTACCCATTAAAATACCAACGACATATTCACAGACCTACAAAGAATTCTTCATAGATTCATCTGGAACAAAAAAAGACCACGAATAGCCACAGCAATTCTGAGAAAAAAGAATAAAGTAGGTGGGATCTCAATACCAGACTTCAAGCTATACTACAAAGCAACTGTTCTCAAAACAGCCTGGAACTGGCACAAGAACAGACATATAGATCAATGGAATAGAATAGAGAACCCAGATATCCACCCAAACCACTATGCTCAATTAATATTTGACAAAGGAGGCATGAACATTCAATGGAGCCAAGATAGCCTCTTCAATAAATGGTGTTGGGAAAATTGGACAGATACATGCAAAAAATTGAAACTGGACCACCAACTTACACCAAATACAAAAATAAACTCAAAATGGATACAGGACTTAAACATTAGAAGGGAAACCATAAAAATACTAGAGGAATCCACAGGCAGCACAATCTCAGATATATGCTGAAAGAACTTCTTCATGGATACTGCTCCAAAGGCAATGGAAGCTAAAGAAAAAATAAACAAATGGGACTACATCAAAATAAAAAGTTTTTGCACAGCAAAAGAAACCATCAACAAAACAACAAGAAAGATCAATGCATGGGAGAACATATTTGCAAATGCTATCACTGATAAAGGTTTAATCTCCAAAATCTACAACCAACTTATACAACTTAATAAAAGGAAGATGAAGGATCCAATAAAAAAATGGGCAAGGGACCTAAATAGAACCTTTTCAAAAGATGACAGAAGGAAAGCCAGGAGACACATGAAAACTTGTTCAAAGTCATTAATCATTCGAGAGATGCAAATCAAAACAACAATGCGATACCATCTTACACCTGTCAGAATGGCAATCATCAACAAATCAACAAATGACAAGTGTTGGCGAGGATGCGGAGAAAAAGGAACCCTTGTGCACTGTTGGTGGGAATGCAGACTGGTGCAGCCACTGTGGAGAACAGTATGGAGTTTCCTCAAAAAACTAAAAATGGATCTCCCATTTGACCCTGTAATCCCACTCTTAGGAATTTATCCTAAGAAATTACAAACACCAATCAGAAAGGATTTATGCACCCCTATGTTCATAGCAGCACAATTTACAATAGCTACAATTTGGAAACAGCCTAGGTGCCCGTCAGCAGATGAGTGGATCAGAAAACTGTGGTACATCTACACAATGGAATTCTATGCTGCCATTATAAAGAAGGAATTTTTACCATTTGCAGCAACCTGGTTGGAACTGGATAGCCTTATGCTTAGTGAAATAAGCCAGTCAATGAAGGAGAAGCATCACATGATCGCTCTCATTGGGGGATAATAAAGAACATTATAAACTGATGAACAAAAGGATAGATACAGAGACAGTAAAGCTTCAAACAGACTGTGAAATTACAGCAGGAAGATTAAAGTTAGGTGAGGTAGATAAGAGATCAATGAAAGGACTTGTATCTATGCATATAATCATAACCAATGAACATAGACACTGGGGAGTTGGGGTATGCCTGGGAGGGAGGGGGGGCAATGGGGAGATATGTATAAAAAATTAATAAAAAAAGTAAAAAAAAACAAAAAACAAACAAACAAAAAAACCACATGAGATATTATCTCACACCTATAAGAATGGCTATTATCAATAAATCAACAAACAACAAATGTTGGCAAGATTTGAGTAGAAAAGGGAACTTTTGCGTACTGTTGATGGAAATACATATTAGTGTAGCCATTATGGAAAACAGTATGGAGATCCTTCAAAAAATTAAAAAATAGAACTACCTTATGACCCAGCAATTACACTTCTGAGTATTTATCCAAAGAAATCCGAAACACTAATTATAAAAGATAGAAAAATATACATACATTCTATGTTCATTGAAGTACAGTGGTACCTCGAGATATGAGTGCCCTAACATACAAGATTTTTGAGATTCGAGCCATTGAGCAAGCGATTTTTGCTTTGAAATACGAGCAACAGTTGAGATACAAGTAATCGCGCTGATCGGCCAGCTGCACACGACCCACCAGTTTACCGCGACTTGAGAGTCTCATAGTTTCCCACGCCTCAAGGTTACAGAACGAATTAAACTCGTATCTCGAGGTACCACTGTATTATTTACAATAGTCAAGATATGGAAGCAACCTAAGTGTTCATCAATAGATGACTAAAAAATATGTGGGTCATAATAAAATATTACTTGGCCATTAATAAGAATAAAATCTTAACATTCGTGACAACATGAATTGACCTAGAAGATACTATGCAATATGAAGTAAGCCAGATAGAGAAGTACAAATACCAAATGATTTCACTAAATTGTGTAATAAATATTAAAAAACAAACAAAACAGAAGCAGACATACAGATAACAAACCTATGGTTGCCATATGGGAGGGGCATTGGGCAATAGATAAAATCAGTGAAGGGATCAAGACATACAAATTGGCAGTTACAAACTAGTGAGGGAAATATAAGTACAGCATAGGAAATATAGTCAATAATATTGTAATGATAATGTATGCTGCCAGGTGTGTACTATAGTTATTGGGGAGACCACTTTGTAAGTTATATAAATGTTTAATCACTATGCTGTATACCTGAAACTAATATAACATTGAATGTCAACTGTAATTGAAAAAGAAATTATTTTTAAAAAACATACATTTGAGGATTTTTTTTGGTACTTAGTGACAATTTAATTATTCACACTTGATGCTCCTCTTCAGAGAAAAGAATGCAAACTCTCCCAACATCATAACAGATGCAATTTAAAGAGCAATATCTTATCCATTTATAAGGCAGATATATTTTGTTCTGAAATAATTAAGACATTTAATCTCAGAATTCCTTTTCTGCCCCCAAATGTCATCTTATTAAGATAAGCAATAGAAATTCTTTGAATAGCATTAACAATTTTTTGGTAAAAAAATACCAGCACTGAATGTGATTTAGTCAAATCTATTTTCTGTCAAGCGTTTGACTTAATATTTCCTCTTCTACTTGAGCATTTTATTGTCTGGTTTTGTGACTTTGGAAACACAATGTATGATAACCAATATGGGAGGGACGGAGGGGTGGAATGGACTAAAGACCTGAATAGAAATTTTTCTAAAGAAGACCAACAATTGACCAACATGTTTATGAAAATACTAGAGGCCTGGTGCATGAAATTTGTGCACAGGGAGGTTGTCCCTCAGCACAGCCTGCACTTTCTCCAATCTGAGATCCCTCTCACAATCCAGGACTTCTGTTTCCCAACTGCTCGCCTGCCTGCTTGCCTGATCATCCCCTAACCACTCCCTTGCCAGACTGATTGACACCTAACTGCCCCCCAGCCAGCCCAATTGCCCCTTACTGCCCTCCCTTGCCAACCTGGTCACCCCTAACTGCCCTTCCCTGATAACCTGGTCACTCCCAACTGCCCTCCCATGCAGGGCCTGGCCCCCCACACTGCCCTCCCCTGCAGGCCTGTTCCCCCAACTGCTCTCCCCTGCAGGCCTGGTTCCCCCCAACTGCCCTTTCCTGCAGGCCTGATTCCCCCCCACCTCAACTACCCTCCCCTGCTGGCCTGGTCACTCCTAACTGCCCTCTTCTGCAAGCCTGGTTGTCACTAACTGACCTCCCCTGCCAGCCTGGTCACCCCTAACTGCCCTTCTCTGTCAGTCTAATCACCCCTAACTGCCCTCCCCTGAAGGCCTGGTCGCCCCCAACTGCCCTCCCCTGTAGGCTTGGTCCCTCCCAACTGTGTTCCCTTGCAGGACTGGTCCCCTGCAGGCCCAGTCCCCTCCAACTGCCCTCCTCTGCAGGCCTGGCCTCCCCCCGCCAACTGCCCTTCCCTTCAGGACTCATTGTCCACAACTGCCCTCCACTGCTGGCCATTTTGTGGCAGCCATCTTGTGTCCACCTGGGTGCAACCATCTTTGACCTTTCGGGGGCAGCCATCTTGTGTGTTGGCATGACTGTCAATTTGCATATTACTCTTTTATTAGATAGGATGCTCAATGTCACTAATTATCAAAACTATAATGAGATATCATCTCACACCTATTAGAAGGCTATTATTTTTAAAAAGGCAGCAACGTTGGCAAGAATGTGAAGAAATTGGAAACCTTGTACACTGTTGATGAGAATGCCAAGGTTCAGCAGCTATGAAAAAAATGTAGAGGTTCTTTAAAATATTAAAATAGAACTATAATCTAACAATCTCACGTATGAGTATTTATCCAAAAGCACTGAAATCAGGATTTCAGAGATATTGCCATTCTGTGCTGTGCTTCAGTGTTCAGTACAGTACTACTCACAGCCAAGATGTGGAAACAACCTAAATATGAATTTGATAAATAAAAAAAAATGTGGTGGTATAAGTTAGAGTTTGGCCAGTGACGCAGGCTGTGAAAGAATTTACAACTAAAATAAGAGATGCAGAGAGGATATTTATTTTACTTTCACAAGTACTGCTAGTCCATAAAGGGCAAGAAACAAAGGGTAACTTCCCCTTTTAAGCCCTGGCTATTGCTAAATAGCAAGGAAGGGGGAGATGATTTGGGGCTGAAGTTGAGCCAACATCAGGGGCTGTCTTGAAAAGTTATTGTTTTGTTTTCCAGGAGACAGTCCAGCAGATGTCTTAGGGAGGTGTCATAGCAATATTTTTCTCAAGCCTATAAAACATGCTTAGAGTAAAACTTATAAAGAGTTCAAAAGAGGCTTGTTTGAAGGGGAGAGAAGAAGGGAACTTTCTACTAACTAGGGACTCCTTGGTAAAAATTATCCTGAGTTGTGAAAACAGGGAGGAGAGGTATGCAAGAATGTAGTCTTGAGAGTAGCTATCTTGTCTTGCAGTTTGAACAGGGGGGCTATTTGAATTAGATGAGCTAACAATCTTGGGGTTTAATTACCAAGTGCTTCTCATAAATTATGGACTGCTACAGGAAATAAAAAGAAAGGCCCTTTTCCTATCCTTACAGTATATACATAAAATGGAACATTATTTAGCCTTTAAAAAGAAAGGAAATCCTTCAATATACAACAACATAGATTAACTTGGAGTGCATTATGCTAAGTGAAATAGCCAATCACAGGAGGACAAATACTACACAATTCCAGTTATATGAGTCAAACTCATAGAATCAGAGGAGAGGGAGACAAAACAGAGCTGCTGGAGGAGAAACTTGTCAATTATGCAGAATGAATAAGTTCCAGAGATCTGCAGTAGAATGCTGTCCCTATAATTAAGGCTTGGTGGATAGAGTGTCCATCTGCAGACTGAAGAGTCCCAGGTTCGATTCCCGGTCAGGGGCATGTGCCTTGGTTGCGGGCACATCCCCAATGGGGAGTGTGCAGGAGGCAGTGGATCGATGTTTCTCTCTCATCAATGTTTCTGGCTCTCTATTCCGCTCCCTTTCTCTCTATAAGAGAAAAAAATCAATAAAATATATACATTTTTTTAAAAGAACACTTTATATGGAATACACAGCAAGTCAAGGGAACCTGAGGATCAGACCAGTGAATGAAAAGACAGGTAATGGAAAGCAAGGATCTGAAACCAAGATCTGAAACTATCCAGAGTGGGTGCTGCTCTCCACTGAACTCAGCTTCCAGGGACTAGAGTAAGCCCTTTGCTTAGTGCACAGCTCAAGGATGACTGAAATATTAAAACAAAAATTAACCTGCCGAAAACCGGTTTGGCTCAGTGGATAGAGCATTGGCCTACGGACTGAAAAGTCTCAGGTTCGATTCCGGTTGAGGGCATGTATCTTGATTGTGGGCACATCCCCAGTAGGGGGAGTGCAGGAGGTGGCTGATCGATGTCTCTCTCTTTCATCAATGTTTCTAACTCTCTATCCCTCTCCCCTCCTCTCTGTAAAAAATCATTGAAATATATTTATAAAATAAAATAAAATGTCCATAATACCCAAAGCAATCTATAAATTCAATGCACTTACCATTAAAATACCAATGGCATAGACCTAGAAAGAACTTTCCAAAAATTCACCTGGAATTAAAAAAAAGACCCTGAATAGTTATAGCAATCCTGAGAAGGAAGAACAAAGTAAGTGGAATCTCAATACCAGATATCAAGCTGTATCACAAAGCCACGGTTCGCAAAACTGCCTGGTACTGGCACAAGAACAGACATATAGATCAGTGGAATAGAATTGACAATCAAGAAATTCACCCAAATCACAATGTTCACTTAATATTTGACAAAGAGGCATTAACTTGCAATGGAATCAAGACAGTCTATTCAATAAATGGTGCTGGGAAAATTGGACAGATAAATGCAAAAAAAAAACCAAAAAACGAAACTTACACCATACACAAAAATAAACTCAAAATAGATCAAGGACTTAAACATATGACAGGAAACCATAAAAATACTAGAGGAATCTACAGGCAGAAAAATCTCTGACATATGCCGAAGCAATTTCTGCACTGATACTGCTCAGAGGGCAATGGAAACTAAAGAGTAAATAAACAAATGGGACTATATCAAAATAAAAAGGAGACCATCAATAAAACAACAAGGAAACCCACTGCATGGGAGGATATATTTGCCAGTGACATCAACGATAAGGGTTTAACATCCAACATTTACAGGAAACTCATGCAGCTTAACAAAAAGAAAATAAAAAACTCAATCAAAAAATGGACACCTGATCTAAATAGACACTTTTCAAAAGAAGACAGAAGTAAGGCCAAGAGACATATAAAAACCTGCTCAATGTCACTAAACATCAGAGAGATACAAATCAAAACAATACGATACCATCTCACATCTGTCAGAATGGCTATCATCAACAAATCAACAAATGACAAGTGCTGGAGAGGATATGGAAAAAAAGGAACCCTTGTGCACTGCTGGTGGGAATGCAGACTGGTACAGCCACTGTGGAAAACAGTATGGAGTTTCCTCAAAAACTAAAAATGGAACTCCCATTTGACCCAGTGATTCCACTTCTAGGAATATATCCCAGGAAACTAGAAACACCAATCAGAAAGAATATATGCACCCCTATGTTCATAGCAGCACAATTCACAATAGCTAAGATTTGGAAACAGCCTAAGTGCCCCTCAGCAGATGAGTGGATTAGAAAACTCTGGTACATCTACACAATGGAATACTATGTTGTGGTAAAAAAAAAAAAAAAATTTTTTTTTTTTAGTTTTTTTTTTTTTTTTAGATAGGATGTGGTTTTTTATTTATTTTTTTTTAATTTAATAAATCTTTAGAAACTAAGATGGTGGCATAGGTGAACACCTAAGCTGCTGCCTTGGACAACCATTTCCAAACTACAACTAAAAGACAGAGCGGACACCATCCAGAACCACAGGAAGGCTGGCTGAGTGAAAATTCTAACACTAGAGTTAAAGAGAGGGACTCATGAAGACTCAGAGGAGCTGTAAAAAGCTGAGGTACGGAGACACACTCGTGGAGAAGATGGGTGGAGGAAGGTCTGGCTGGCTTCCTCTAGTGGAGGGACGGAAAATTCCAACTTCATTCACCCCCAGTTCCAAGCAAAACTCATAGGGAGAGTCTGGACTGTTGTGAAAAGGAAGAAATGCATGGAAACTTAGGGGAGCCATGAAAGACAGAAGTCTGGGGGCTCTCAAAAGTATGAAAGTGCACACACAGAGCGCTGGCTGCTGATTGTGCCTGGCTTCCTCTAGCGGGAGGAAAATAGAACCTCACAACAGCACTGAAATCCAGGTCCAACTGCCCTGAACCCCAGTTTTGGGCAAGACCCTGGGGACCCAGACTCATATGGGTCCCTAGAGCGCACGGAAACTCAGGAGAAACAAAAGGCAGAGTTCCAGAAGCTCAAGCACGTGCACGAAAGCCAGAAGTCTGAAGGCAAGCCTGCATGCACAGACACAGCTGATCCTCACAACCAATTGGCTTAGAAGTCAATCCCCTCCAGTGATACCAACAATCAAGAATTAACTAAAACAAGACTGTACACATAGTTCACCAAGAGTGTCCACCTCAGGTAACTGGGGAGGCAGAGGTACTGGGCCACATAGGACAGCTAGCACACAAAGCAACTCTACCAACTAAGGGAAGCAGCAAAAGATGAGGAGTCTAAAGAACAGATCACAAATGAAAGAAATGGAGGAAAACAAATGACTGGATATAGAGTTCAAACCACTGTTTTAAGGTTTTTTAAGAATTTACTAGAAAAAAAAATGGATAAACTTAACGAGATCCAAGAGGAGATGAAAAAGAACCAACTAGAAATTAAACATACACTGACTGAAATAAAAAAAATATTATATAGAAACCTAACAGCAGATTAGAGGATTCCAAGAATCAAGTCAAAGATTTGAAATACAAAAAAGAAAAAAAAACTCAATAGGGAAAAAAAAAAAAAAAAAAAAAAAAAAGAATAAAAAAATGTGAAGACAGGAGAATCCAAGATGGTGGCATAGATAAACACCTACACTGCTGCCTCGCACAACAATTTCAAAATTACAACTAAAAGACAGAACAAACATCATCCAGAACCACAGGAAAGCTGGCTGAGTGGAAACTCTACAACTAGAAGGAAAGAGAGGGGCTCACAGAGACCCAGAGGAGCTGCAAAAAGCTGAGGTACGGAGACGCTTGAAGAGAGCGGGTGCCAGAATACCTGACTGGCTTTCTCTGGCGGGAGGGAGACGGAGATTCCCAACTGCACTGAACCCCTTATCCTATGGCACTGAACCCCAGGTCCAGCTGAAACTCATACGGGGGATGTTTGGACTGTGAAAAGGGAGAAGTGCATGGAAATTTAGGGGAGCCACGAAAGAGCAGAAGTCTGGTGGCACACACAGCACTACCCACAGAAGACTGACTGCTGATTGTGCCACTGGCTTTCACGAGGAGGTGGGAGACAGAGTCTCCCAACTGGACCACTTCTAACTCCAATAAATCCCAGTTTCAGGCGAGATCCTGGAGACCCAGACTCATGTGGTCCTGGAGTGCAGGGGGAGCTGGAAAGGCAGCAGTCTAGAGGCACTCTATGCCTGCACAGAGACCCCTCCAGCAATTACTCAACAGACACGTGAAACACAGGGGCCGTTTAGGGCAGGGCTAAATGAAAGACAAGGCTGTCTGTTAAGCCCTGAGACTCCACCCCTCCCAAGCTCAACAGAGAGGCTTTTGCAGTTTTGCAAGTCTTGTATCATAAGGCTGAATCCAACACAGAAGTTCTCCCAGCATAGTGAAAATGCAGAGACAAAGGAAGAGATCACAAACAAAAGAAATGGAGGAAAACAAACGAATGGATATAAAGTTCAGAACCACACTTATAAGGTTTTTCAAGAATCTCCTAGAAAAGATGGATAAATTTAGCGAGACCCAAGAGGAGTTGAAAAAGGACCAACTAGAGATGAAAAAGGACCAACTACAAATTAAACATACACTGACTGAAATAAAAAATATTATACAGAGGCCTAACAGAAGACTAGAGGAACACAAGAATCAAGTCAAAAATTTGAAATATAAAGAAGCAGAAAACACTCAACTGGAAAAGCAAGAAGAAAAAAGAATCCAAAAATGTGAAGATAATGTAAGGAGCCTCTGGGACAGCTTCAAGCGTACCAACATCAGAATTGTAGGGGTGACAGAAGAAGAGAGAGAGCAAGATACTAAACCCTATTTGAAGAAATAATGACTGAAAACTTCCCACATCTGGTGAAAGAAATAGACTTACAAGTCCAGGAAGCACACAGAAGCCCATAAAAAAGGAATCCAAAGAGGACTACACCAAGACACACCATAATTAAAATACCAAGAGCAAAAGAAAAAGAGAGAATATTAAAAACAGCAAGAGAAAAACAGTTCATTACCTACAAGGGAGCACCCATACGACTGTCAGCTGATTTCTCAACAGAAACGATGCAGGCCAGACGGGAGTGGCAAGAAATATTCAACGTGATGAATAGCAAGAACCTACGACCAAGAATACTCTATCCAGCAAAGCTATCATTCAGAATTGAAGGGCAGATAAAGAGCTTCACAGATAAGAAAAAGCTAAAGGAGTTCATCAACTCGAAACCAGTATTATATGAAATGCTGAAAGGTACTCTTTTAGAAGAGGAAGAAGAAAAAGGTAAAATCCAAAAAATTATGAACAAATACATATCTATCAACAAGTGAATCTAAAAATTAAGTGAATTAAAAATTTGAGCAACAGAATAAACTGGTGAATATAATAGAATCAGGAGCACAGAAAGGAAGTGGACTGATAATTCTCAGGGGGAAAGGGGTGAGAGGTGTACAGGCAGAGACTGGACAAAAATCATACACCTATGGATGAGATCAATGGGAGGGAGCTGAGGGCAGAGGAAAGGGTGGGAGCTGGGTGGAGTGGTGCTATGGAGGGGAAAAAAGAGAAACAAATGTAATAATCTGAATAATAAAGATTTAATTAAAAAAAATAAAAATAAATAAAAGAGTACCTTTCAGCATTTCATATAATATTGGTTTGGAGTTGATGAACTCCTTTAGCTTTTTCTTCTCTGTGAAGCTCTTTATCTGCCCTTCAATTCTGAATGATAGCTTTGCTGGATAGATTATTCTTGGTTGTAGGTTCTTGCTATTCATCACGTTGAATATTTCTTGCCAATCCCCTCTGGCCTGCATCGTTTCTGTTGAGAAATCAGCTGACAGTCGTATGGGTGCTCCCTTGTAGGTAATGAACTGTTTTTCTCTTGCTGCTTTTAATATTCTCTGTCTTTTGCTCTTGGTATTTTAATTATGGTGTCTCTTGGTGTGGTCCTCTTTGGATTCCTTTTATGTGGGGTTCTGTGTGCTTCCTGGACTTGTAAGTCTATTTCTTTTACCAGATGTGGCAAGTTTTCAGTCATTATTTCTTCAAATAGGTTTTCAGTATCTTGTTCTCTCTCTTCTTCTGGCACACCCACAATTCTGATGTTGGTACGCTTGAAGCTGTCCCAGAGGCTCCTTACATTATCTTCACATTTTTAGATTCTTTTCTCTTCTTGCTTTTCCAGTTGAATATTTTCTGCTTCTTTTTATTTCAAATTTTTGACTTGATTCTTGCGTTCCTTTAGTCTGCTGTTAGGACTCTGTATAATATTTTTTATTTCAGTCATTGTCTCTAGTTAGTCCTTTTTCATCTCCTCTAGGCTCTCGCTAATTTTATCCAACTTTTCTAGCATATTCTTGAAAAACCTTATAAGCGTGGTTTTGAACTGTATATCTAGTCGTTTTTTTCCCTCCATTTCTTTTGTTTGTGATCCCTTCCCTTGTCTCGGCATTTTCACTATGCTGGGAGAACTTCTGTGTTGGATTCAGCCTTATGATACCAGACTTGCAAAAACAAAGAAGCCTCTGTTGAGCTTGGGATGGGTGGAATCTCAGGGCTTAAGGGACCGCCTTGCGTTCCAGCCAGCCCCGCCCTCCATGGCCCCTGAGTCTCACGTGACTGGGTAATGGCTGGAGCGGTCCTTGTGTGCGTGCACCCACAGTGCCTCTAGACCACTGCATTTCTGGATCCCCTGCACTTCAGGACCACACGAGTCTAGGTCCCCAGGGTTTCACCCGAAACAGGGGCTTAGTGGAGTCAGAAGTGGCACAGTTGGGAGGGTCTGTCTCCCACCCACTCTCGAAAGCCAGCGGCACAATCAGCAACCTGTCCTCCACGCAGTGTCATGTGCACCAGCAGCCCTCTGATCTTTTGTGACTCCCCTAAATTTCCATGCCCCTCTCCCTTTTCACAGTCCAAACTCCCCCCATATGAGTTTCGGCTGGATCTGGGGTTTAGTGTTGTAAGATAAGGGGTTCTATGCCTTTGAGAGTCTCTGTTTCCCTTATGACAGAGAAAACCAGCCAGGTATTCTGGCACCTGCTCTCTCCACACGCGTGTCTCCGTACCTCAGCTTTTTGCAGCTCCTCTGGGTCTCTGTGAGCCCTGCTCCTTCCCTCTAGCTGTGTAACTTCCACTCAGCCAGCTTTCCTGTGGTTCTGGATGATGGCCGTTCTGTCTTTTAGTTGTAGTTTTGAAATTGTTGTGCGAGGCAGCAGTGTAGGTGTTCACCTATGCCGCCATCTTGGATTCTCCCCACTGCATTCCTTCATTCTGTTTTTTTAGTTCCTTTCTCTGTTTTCTTGAGGTCTTCTTCCCATACAGATCATGTCTTACAAGTCTATGTTTGGGTTCATTTTTCTTTGCATAATTCAAGGGATCACAAATCATGCCAAAGCCAGTTGTCTTGTCACCACCAAAATGGGTTCTGAATCCAAACACAGATGACATCTTGAGTGGTCTTATTTACTTGGGTTAGTTTTCCCTAAATTTCTATCTTGGGTACTGTTCCCTTTCCAGGATAAAGGACGTCAGTGACCACTGCTGAAGTAGTCTGTTGGTCATGAATGTCCTCGTCCAGATAGTTACTGTGTCATTCATAATATGAGTTTCAACCCCTTTTGGTTGTTGATGTCACAAAATTACAGCTTTCTACAGTGAACACATAAACATAAACTAATTCTTCTAAATGCATTAGTCTCCTAAATTATGTAGAAAACAAGATTTGCAGTTACAAATCAAAGTTACAGTAATATTAGCTTTTACATTACTGATTTTTTGTTTCTTAAATTGTAGGAAAAAAGTACAGTTACAAACTATTGTTACAATACTAGCTTATATAATTGCCTATGCATTTACTTTCATTTAGATCTTCATATGTCTATATGGCTTTGAGACACTGTCAAGGTGAATGAATTAATTCACCCTGCAGTACTCCATGAGTTCTTGCTGGTATGTCTAGTGGTCATGAACTACCTCATTTTTTATCTGGGAAAGTCTTGACTTCTCCCTCACTATTAAGGACAGTTTTGTTGGATATATAAGTCTTGGCTGAATTTTGTTTTTGTTTTAGTATTCTGAATATATTAGCCCATTCTTCTGGTCTCCAAAGTTTCTAGTGAGAAATCTGGACAATCTTATTGAGGATTCCCTGTATGTAATAATTCACCTCTCTTCCTGCTTTCAAGACTTGCTCTCTTTTGAAAGTTTATGTTTCTTGGTATGGGTCCTTTAAAATCTTAGTTGGAGTTTGTTGAGTTTCATGTATGTTTATATCTTTCATCAAATTTAATAAGTTTTCAGCCACTTCTTCAAATATTCTCTTCTCCTTTCTCTTTCTTTTTCTAGGACTTCCATGATATATACATATTGGTCCTTTGGATTGTGTCCCATGGGTCTTTTAAGCTCTATTAGTTTTTCTTCAATCTTTTTTTCTCTGTTCCTCAGCCTTGAAAATTTCAATAGTTCTATCTTTAAGTTCACTGATTCTAAATTTTTCATTGTAGTTTGCAGATCTAGAATTTCTTCTTGGTTTATTTTTAGGTTTTTTATTTTTAGGGTTTTTTTGTTTTGTCTGGTATTTTCATTTTGTTCACACATCCTTTTCTTGATTTTTCTCCACATATTCATTTAGTTCTTGAATGTTAAGACAATTGTTTTAGATCTTTGTTTAGTATATGTATCATTAAGTCTTTTCTTAATGGACCATATGAATGGGGCCATATGTTCCTATTTCTTTGTATGCCTTGTGATTTTTAAAGCACATATAGTAATGTGTTAACTGAAAATCAGATACTCCTCCCTGAAGTTTTGTTGCTTTTTGTTATTTTCACTTACTTTGTTGTCAGCTGTCCCTTGGTCAAGAATAGGTCAGAGGTATAAACTTGTTTTTCTCATAGGCATTAAGTCTCCTGCTAATCAATTCAGCCTGAGGAGGGGCTTGCAACAAGGGGAGGAGTGCAACAACAATGGCTGCCAACCTCTTTGCCTGCACCTTTGTGATTAGAAGTAGCAATCAGTGATGGGAGCACAGATCCCTAACAGTTAGGACAGGGTTCCTTTTACCATCCTAGCTCCCATGCTGCATGAAAGCTGCTGAACACTGCCTGCCATACACCTGGGGATAGAGGAGGGGTAGCTGCTACTGTGCCAAGACCTGAAATTGACCAAAATTAACCAGTTTACCAGTCTTTCCCTGGAAGTTGTAAGCCTTTAACAGATTCAAGTTCCAAAATGATTATATCATTACTGGTATTATTTTAACCGTATTTTTTGTGATTGATCCCAAGAAAAACTTTAGTTTAAAACCATATGGTCAATATTTTATAAAAATACATATTTATTGTTTCAATGTTCTTACATAATACAAATACCTAGTCATATACTTAAGTCTTCATGTTAAATATAAACAAACAAAAAACTAAACAAATCAACAAAACTGCTGGGAAATACCTCCAAACCATGAACTCTTATCAAAAATGCATACTGAGAGGATGAAATGATCTTATCTTAAATCACCATGCTCTGAAGGTTAACTGCAGCCAAATGTGAATGTGTAAAGAAGCAATAAAAACAAAGTGGCATAGAATAGTACACAGTGGCCTAGGCAAGTCAAATGGCTCCACTAAACATTTCGGCAAAATGTCAACTTTGTGTAACAAAGATCAGGGGCTTGACCTCAAAGTATAGGGTAATTTCAAAGCAATACTAGGACAGCATGGCCAGAAGACTTGGTAGTCACATGACTTCAGAACATGAGTTCCCAAGAATCCACCAATGAGGAACACCTCCTCTTTACTCTGAAAGCCTGTCCCAGAGCCCTAACTCAAAACCAAGTTACTAAAAATGACTAAGAATGAGCATCTGTCCTGAAAATTCACAACTGTAGCAATAGTACATGGGTGCATTTTAATACCTGGAGAACTCTTGCTGAATTACAAAACAGAAAGTTTTGAATGTTAACTTCAAGAGAAAATATGATGTTGTGGCTAAAATACCAGGTCAGGACTGGCCTGACATGTCTTCCTATAAAAGTTGATATCTAAGTCCATGAGATAGGAGACGCAGCTTCCTTAATCTTCTCGCACAGGGGTGCACTGATGCAGGGGCCTGTCTTTGTCACAAGTCTCCTACGGTCCTCTTCAGGCTGTAGCAATGAAAACAGCTGGTGGATGATCCCAAGAACTCACCACACCAAAATCCCACATACAGGCATAGTTCAGTCCCAACAGTTCATTCTCAGCTAGGACACAACTCTGTGCCAGCAGTGCAGAATGGGACAGTCTATAATGGCCAGCAGACACACAATATCTGAGTACAATGGCAAGGATGGCCATCACCACTTCCCAGAAGGCATCACAGACAGATTTCCATGGTGGGTCAATAACGAGGTTCTGTGGCCGGGGGGCTCCGGACTGTGGACATGAGGTGGGACTTGTAGGTTTTGCTCAGGCCTGTCATCCAGAACTTGAGCAGTTTGACATTGTCCTCCTCGGACGCTCCAAGGATACTCAGGAGCTTCTGCGTGTCCTCTTTGGGCCGACTGTCCACCTTGGTGAATTTGAAAAGGACCTTCACTTTGCTGCAGAAAACCAAACAAAACACTCAGTCAGATGCCACAGCACAATCACTGAGCTCTAGTCTGCAAGCAGAGCTGGAATTCAAACCCTCAGAAGGAACAGCACAGCAGAGCAGAGCCCACCTGCAACCTCAGGGTCTCTAGTTTGCTCATCAGTTACAGCCTTGGGCAATATGGCTGGTGTATCAAAATGGAAAAAAAGGAGAAAAAAATTCCCTTAAATTCATGAAAGGATTTTAAGAAGGCAGGAGGAAATAAAGTAACTTGCTTTAGTGAAACAGAAATATCTATTTATGTGACTTTCAAATTTTTTAAATTAATTAAGCAGCAAAAATAAATGCTTCCCTTGGAGGCAGGTGTCACGGCCCTCTCGCAGAGGAGCAACCTGAACTTGGGACACCTGGTCATTTGCCTGGTGTCACCAGCTAATAATATATTCATGGCGGAACTGGTATTTGAACTCACCCTTAACCTGTGCCCTCAACTGTCTCTCTGGTAGCCACAGCCTCACCTCTTTCTTTGAAAACAGCTTCTGGTTCTCCTTAGCCAACACACCGCTGCTGGCAACCCAGCTCTCTCATCAGCAATGAACAGCCCCAGGAGTGCAGTGGCCAGTACTTACTTCATCCATTCTTCTTTGAGGCAGATGAGGCACTGGTCAACCACATCCACAGACAGATTCTGGTTGGTCAGAGCAGCTTCCATCTTATTCAGAATGGTCGGGCCCACTGGGAACAGGGAGGGGCACAGCAGGTGGGGAAGTGGGAGTCAACACAGGAAGGGAGGCACACTCCCTCTCCCACTCTTGTTTTGGTGCAGGCAGCCCCCCCAGAAGCACCCACCTCGGTCTGCAGCTACAGGACTCCCACTGGTCACCACGAACTCGTATTTGCTGAGAGACTGGTCGTCCTCACACCCAACCAGGGGGAGACTGGAGGGAACGGCTGTGTGGACCTCCACTATGACAGCGAATTCTGTAGCAATACAAACACACTGCTCCAGTGAGTGTCCTCCACTCAGCAGCAAACCCATCTCTGCTTGCTGCTCAAATCATCTGATCATCCAGGGAAAACCCATCTCCGGAGATTAACACTTGGGCATTTGAAACTTTCTGTGGTTTATTTACAAATAGTTAAGGTTTAACTTTTGCTTTGTTAGACTAACAACATGTTATTTTACAATAACAACTATTATACCTCAGTTTGCTTACGACTAAACAGCCCTATGACCGCTAGAGAGAGGTGCCACAATTCCCCCATTTTATAGACAGGGAAATGGACTCAAGAAGCCAAGTGACTCGCCTGAAGCCACTAGAAGTGGTAAGACTTTAAGCCCATCCTGAAACCAGAGCCTGCATTCTGAACTGGACCCAAGACAGAGGCTCTGCCTCTCGAGCACTTAAGACCCAGCCCCAGTGGTGAATGGAGGCTGCTCAGGGCTGCCGAGACCAGATGCTCTGCCACTGTGCAGGGCTGCCCCTTGTAGGCATTGGAAGCCTCAGCTGTCTTGGCAGCTGTAATGGCATCCAAGCTGACTCCTGAGCTTCCTAAACCAAAAGTGAGAGGTACTGATTAGCTTCTCGGTAGTAAGCTTGTCGGCACTGAGGGCGGAACCGGCTGAGCAATAGATGCGAAATATGCATTTAAGGTCTACAAAAGGGGAGCAACTGAGAAAGGAAGAAAACACTTGGAGAGGACAAGGAAGTACGACAGAACATGAGAGAACAAAGGGGTCCACGAGAGGCATGAACTATGAAGGCGTCTGTCGCAGCCCGGCAAGCCCCAGTTCAAAGGCATCCCTGACTCACCTGCCTAGACGCAACTACAGTCCTTTAACAGCCACTTGTGCTGTTCCCACTCCCAGACTGTGGCCTGCCCTAGCTGAGAACTATGTCCCATAAGCCACCCTTACCACGAAGCTGTCCAGCCAAACCTGTTCCATTTTAAAGGCAGAAACCAGCTGCTCCTGCAAGGTGGGCCCCCTACTCCCCGGGCCAGGAGGTGACATCCCCAGACGCACAGCAAACGCCCAGCTCCATATTAAAGTCCTGAGTGCTGGGCCTCAAGTGAGGAGGGCACACACCTGAGGAGAGCACGTGGGTGGGGATCTGCACGTGGGGGCTGAGTCCCAGGAAGTTGCAGCGGTAGGCCTCCTCGTACTGGCTGCTGTAAGGGATGACGCGCACACAGCCCACAGGCAGCATGGTCTGAAGAGGAGAGAGGGACTCAGAACCGACAGCTGGTGGAACACCCTGGCCCTGCCTGTCTCCATCACCTATCTAATAAAGAGGTAATATGCTAATGACTGTCACGCCTCAAAGATAGCGGCATCCACAGCCACAAGATGGCGGTGCCCAGTCCCCTCAGCGTCACTGGGGTGGCAGGTGTGTGGCATGGCTTGCCTCCTGAGTTCCCCAGTCTTCTCAACCCCCCTGCTGCCCAGGGCCGCCCAAGGCTCAGGTAACCAGGGCCAGCTGAAGCTTGCACTGCCAGCAGGGGCAGCAGCACAGGTGTTATGAGGGTATTGCCTTCCTCTGATTGGCAAGTCGCCCCCTGACCCTGAGGGCTCCTGGACTGTGAGAGGGGGCAGGCCGGGTGAGAGACCCCCCCCCCTCCAGTGCATAAATTTTCATGCACCGGGCCTATAGTTATTAAATAATTCTTTTACTTCTCGGATAACCATCTCTTCCCTCATCCAACAGAAATTATACACTTTCTGAGAGATTGTCATATTCATTTTGTACCCTCACAGGCCTATGCAGCAGAAGGCAGGCATTCACACTTTCTGCTGACTTAAATACAGGAGAGCCAAACCCGGGCCGTGGCACCCATCGCACCTCTGGGATGGAACAGCATGCTGCCCCTGCACCCCCCTTATGGGACTGCTGCGCAGAGGCAGTGCAGCGACACAGAGCTGCTTCCACAGCAGCTGTGACCACTCCAATGGCTTCTGCGGGTGACTCAGGGGGTGAGAAGAGAGAGGGTCATTAGTTCTCAATCTATCAGGAAGCATAGACTCCTTCCACTAGAAACAAAAGCCATAAATAACTGTCATTTTTAACAGTGGAGAGAAAACATGGATCTCAGGAAGGAGGATCAATGCACCCTCCTAACAATCACACCCAAAGTCAGAGTGTTTTCAAAACCACTCATCACTGTCCTGCTATAAAACAAGTAAGGAAAAGAGACACCCTTACCCGGAGAACTTCAAACGCTGACAGGACAAGGTCTGTGTCCCTACTTTTCCAGATCACCTGGTTCCCCATGAGAACGTGCCAGGCCAACATGCGAAAAGACGAGGCACCCAGGACCTGAAAGACAGAGCCCAGTGCTCTCTGCCCTGAATGTGCATCCTGTCCAATGGATGCTACTTGTGTGTCCATCGAGATCCTCTGTACAGTCAAAGAAGACAGATCAGAGACAAGAAGCCACTTAGCTCCTTGGGGAGGCTGAGCGGCTTGCCCAAGGTCAGAAAAAGGCAGATAGTAGTCCCCAGATTTGTACCTACAAACCAGATCCCAAAACTCTTGCACATTTTATAAGAACTTTTTCCCATTTTTATTTTCGAAGCCTTGAAGCAGAAAAAGTATGAGCAACATTTACCTTCTTTCACAACACACTTTACTTTGCTGAACCACTTGAAAGCAAGTGGCAAGTATCAGGACACTGCAGGCTCGGAAGAGCAGGAGTCCCCACATAGACCTCCCACCACACCCAAATGCCACCCGATGTGGCAAACCCAGCATCCAGAGCCAGATCGCTCTGCATCCTCTCCAGCCAGCACTTGTTCCACCAGGCCTCGTCCCCGCACCACGCTGACCCCGCCCTGCCTGTCCATTCTGCTCTTATCCAGCCAGCGGCCCCTGCCCATTTTTAATCTCAAGGATATGCTTTTAGTTACTTCTTTTTTAGAGAAACATCCATTTGTTGTTCCACTTGTTTATGCATTCACTGGTTGATTCTTGAACGTGCCCTGATGGGGCTTGGAACCCGGCAGCCACAAGGAGGTTGCTGGTTACTCCTAACCACCCCATCCCTGCCGGTTCTTGAACACCATGAGCCCCAAAGACCAAGTGCGCTGGAGGGAGAAGCAGAGGACAGGACTCTACCCCTCTACTGCCTACCTGTCTCATGTGCCGAAGGGACTTAAAGATGGACAGCTTTCGGGGCTGCCAGCTCTCACAGTCTGAGAGCGAAGAGGAACCTGTGGGGCATTTGGCCAGGTCCTGCCTCTCTGCACCCTCTGGCAAGATAGAGACTTTTTCCTCTTCAGCCTCAGAGTTGTCCCAACTTTCTGACTCCTCTTCTAAATCTGCAAGACGGACAACAAGGACAGCTATGAAGCCTGCTGCCCCCTGGACTCTTCCACTTCCTGGCTGCGAAGGTCTCCTTGTGTGACCACTTCAGCCCAACAAACCTCATGGTTAAGCTAAACTATTAGAGACTATGGGTTTCTGGTTTGGGCCAGCCATCTCTACTACTCTTTACTGTTGTTATTAATCCTCACCCGAGGATATTTTTCCCATTGATTTTTAGAGAGTAGAAAAGAGGGGAGAGCCGAAACCAGTTTGGCTCAGTGGATAGAGCATCGATCTGCAGACTGAAAGGTCCCAGGTTCAATTCCGGTCAAAGACATGTACCTGGATTGCAAGCACATCTCCAGTAGGGGGCATGCAAAAGGCAGCTGATCGATGTCTCTCTCTCATTGATGTTTCTAACTCTTTATCCTTCTCCCTTCCTCTCTGTAAAAAATTAATAAAATATATTAAAAAAAGAAGAAGAAGAAGAAAAGAAAGGAGGGGGAAGGAGGAGAGAGAGACACATTGATTGGTTGCCTCCCACACGCCCCCAAACCAGGGCTGGCAATGGAACCTGCAACCCAGGTACATACTCTTGATGGATAATCAAATCCATGACCATCCAATGCACAAGCCGAAGCTCTACTCACTGAGCACACCAGCAGGGCTATACTGATCTTAACCTAGGAGCCTTGTGGTGGGCTGGGAGGGCCCAGAGCCTCACTGCATTGTCAGGCACCTGCAGGACTGCGAGCTGTTCCCACAGGGGAAAGGTCACACAAATGGCACAGAGGACAGAGCCTGGCTGCCTGAGCTCCTCCACAGCCAGGCACTACTCCAGGGGTTTCCTCACCTTCTCCACCCTTTCACCTTCAATACCATCCTCCTCATTAAAGATAAAGAAATGTCTGTTATTTCAATTAGTCTTCATACAATCTTCACTTGGTGAGACCTTCGGGGAGAGCTGTGCCCAGCACACAGAACAGAGCAGAAAACAGGCCTTGCAGAAGGGTCAGCCGCCCGCAGAGCCTGTGCTCTGAGCCTCCTATGACCAGGCCACCAACAAGATGTGATAGGAAGCCCTGGAAGTTTGTCCGGATGCGCAGGGCTCTCTGTATAAGTAACTCTCACCATCTTCACCAGCCTTGAAACTTAGAATCACTACAATAATGGACTAGTCTAGGGTCAAGCTGTGTATGATTGCAATGTTTTCTCTCTTCTGAATATCCTCTGCTCTCACTGAAACTCTATTTCCTCTTCCCTACTCAGGAGAGAGTTTAAGTGCAAGCGTGTGGAAGTCACCTGACTACAGGAGGGGCCTTGAGACAGCTCCAATGTTTTAAGGTCAATTATTTGCCACTGCAGCACATCAGGAGGATTAGTAATAAGCTATACATACACGCACTACGTGTATGTACCAACCACGCTGCTGAGACTAGACCTCAAGCACCAAGTGACTGCCCTCTGGAGTAAAGCACAGTGGGTGAGATCAGGGGTTCCTGGGCTGCTGTCCTCGGCACCAGACCCTGGGGAGCTCCTCAGCCCACGAGCCCTGCGCCCAGACACAAAGAGCTGACCCCACCCCTGAGAGGCCGGCCCAGAGACAGTGAAGTGTGGGAACCATTCCCCTTGATGGAGCCCTGGGTCTGGCGGCAGTATAGCACTCTATTGACGAGCACAGAGTAAAAGTCTGGAAAGGCTAACCACTTGGTTAATGATAAAACGGGGACAAGAAAGCTTCCCATCAGCCAATCCCTACACAGACCGACGGCCCACCAGTGGGTTTTCCCGGAGGCCTGGGACACAGACTCTCCTGGACTGTCCAGGAAAATGAGACAGGAAATCAAAACAGGAGCACATGGGTAAAAGGGCAAGCTTCTCTGCAGAGGCTCCTCGTGGGCTTATCCCCACGGTCCCTGGGTCAGCTCTCTGCCGGCCTGAAGGAGGCCGCTGGCTGGGATGGCCTCAGAGCCCGTGTGGGCAGAGGGTGCCCCCGCTTACCCGCAAGCTTCTCCATCTGGACCAAGGTGTCCTCAGTGGGCGCGCCCTCCAGGAGCTTCTCCGTAAGCCGGCTGCCGCATGCCTTCAGGAGCCTGAGAACAGAGCCGGCATGTCTCTCGCCAAGAGAAAGCTGAACCCGAAGCCTCTCATGCCTCTTGCTCTAACTCCCAGTTTACAGAAAACAGCATAAAAGAACGTGTGAGCAATACCACAATATGATCAGCCAAATCCCAAACCAATGGCCCAGCTCTCTGAACAAAAGGCATAGGAAAAGCAGGGTAGGAGACACTATTCCAGACAAGGGAATTACAACAAGCCACACACTGCCTATGACCTGATTCAAAAGTCACTTCTGGCCGAGACCGGTTTGGTTCAGTGGATAGAGCGTCGGCCTGTGGACTGAAGGGTCCCAGGTTCGATTCCGGTCGAGGGCATGTACCTTGGTTGCGGGCACGTCTCCAGTGTGGGGCGTGCAGGAGGCGGCTGATCAATGTCTCTCTCTCATCAATGTTTCTGACTTTCTATCCCTCTCCCTTCCTCTCTGTGGAAAATCAATAAAATATATTTTTTAAAAAAGTCACTTCTGAGGCAAAACAGGAAAAGTGAACAGATTGGGCTGGATGGTACTAAGAAATTAGTCCATTTTGTTGGATGTGATCAAGGTTTTACAGTTGAAATGATACAACTGATATTTGCTTTAAATGTTAGAAAAAAGCAAGAGGACACATAAAAAAGCACGGAGATGTTGATAGCTGCCAAAAGCTGGATGACAGGATGCCTAGTGCACTATACTGTTTGTTCCCCTTTGAGGTGTTCAGAAATTTCCTAGATAAAAGTGATCTTTAAAAGCCAGGAGGGAATGTGTTAAAAGATGGTGGCCTGGGAGAAACCAAGATGGCGGCATAAGTGAACACCTAAACTGCTGCCTCGCACAGTAATTTCAAAATTACAACTAAAATACAGAACGGACACCAACCAGAACCACAGGAAAGGTGGCCGAGTGAAAATTCTACAACCAGAAGTAAAGAAAGGGGCTCACGAAAACTCGAATGAACTGTAAAAAGCTGAAGTACAGAAACATGCGTGTGGAGGGGATGGGCGGCGCTGGGTCTGGCTGGCTTCCTCTAGTGCAGTGGTTCTCAACCTTTCTAATGCTGTGGCCCTTTAATACAATTCCTCATGTTGTGGTGACAGCAACCATACTTCATAACTGTAATTTTGCTATTGTTATGAACTATAACGTAAATACCTGTGTTTTCCGATGGTCTTAGGCGACCCTTGTGAAAGTGTCGTTCGACCCCCAAAGGGGTCGCGACCCACAGGTTGAGAATCACTGCTCTAGCGGGAGAGAGACGAAAAATCCCAGTTCCAAGCAAGACTCATACAGGAGGGGAGAAGGGGGGAAGAGGAGTCTGGACTGTTGTGAAAAGGGAGGAGTGCACAGAAACTTAGGGGAGCCTCGAAAGGCAGAGGTCTGGAGGCGCACAAAGAGGACTGACTGCTGATTGTGTCAGTGGCGTTCTCTAGCGGGAAGAAAACTGAACCTCCCAACTGCACTGAAATCCAGGTCCGACTGCACTGAACCCCAGTTTCAGGCAAGACCCTGGAGACCCAGACTCATACGGATCCCCAGAACACACAGAAACAAACTCGGGAGCCGAAAAGGCAGAGGTCTAGAGGCAAGTGTGCATGTGTGCACAGAAAGGGCTGCAGCAATTACCCAGGGGCACTGAGATCCAGGGCTGCTGTGTAGGGCAGGGCTGATGGGAAGTCAAGGCTGTCTGCTCAGTGCTGAGACTCCACCACATCCAAACCCAGCCAGAGGCTGTTGCAATCTTGCAAGTCTTAAGGCTGAGTCCAGCACAGCAGTTCTCAGAGCACAGACACAGTTGATCCTTACAAGCAATTGGCTTGAAGATCAATTCCCCCCAGTGATACCAATAACAATCAACAATTAACTACAACAAGACTGTACACACAGTCCACAAAGGGGTGCACCAAGAGAGTCCACCTCATTTAACTGGGAAGGCGGAGCTACTGGGCCATATAAAACACTTAACACACAAAGCTACTCTACCAACTCTGGGAAGCAGTGAAAATGCGAAGACAAAGGAACAGATCACAAATGAAAGAAATGGAGGAAAACAAACAACTGGATATAGAGTTCAAAATCACGGTTATAAGGTTTTTTAAGAATTTCCTAGATAAGATGGATAAATTTAGTGAGACACAAGAGGAGATGAAAAAGGACCAGCTAGAAATTAAACATACACTGAATGAAATAAAAAAATATTATACAGAGACTAACAGCAGACTAGAGGAACGCAAGAATCAAGTCAAAGATTTGAAATACAAAGCAGGAAACACTCAACTGGAAAAGCAAGACGAAAAAAGAATCCAAAAATGTGAACGTATATATGTAAGGAGGTCTGGGACAACCTCAAGTGAACCAACATCAGAATTATGGGGGTGACAGAAGAAGAGAGACAGCAAGATACTGAAAACCTATTTTAAGAAATAATGACTGAAAACTTCTCCCATCTGGTGAAAGAAAGAGACTTACAAGTCCAGGAAGCACACAGAACCCCAAACAAAAGGAACCCAAAGAGGACCACAACAAGATACATCATAATTAAAATACCAAGAGCAAAAGACAAAGACAGAATATTAAAAGCAGCAAGGGAAAAACAGTTAGTTACCTACAAGGGAGCACCCATACTATTGTCAGCTGATTTCTCAACAGAAACTATGCAGGGCAGATGGGAGTGGTAAGAAATATTCAAAGTGATGAATAGCAAGAACCTACAACCAAGATTACTCTACCCAGAAAAGCTATCATTCAGAATTGAAGGTCAGATAAAGAGCTTCACAGATAAGAAAAAACTAAAGAAGTTCATCAGCATGAAACCAGTATTATATTAAATGATGAAAGGTATTCTTGAAGAAGAGGAAGAAGAAGAAAATGGTAAAGATAAAAATTATGAACAACAAATACGTATTTAACAAGTGAATCTAAAAATCAAGTGAATTAAAAATCTGATGAACAGAATAAACTGGTGAATATAATAGAATCAGGGGAATAGAAAGAGAGTGGACTGATAATTCTCAGGGGTAAAGGGAAGAGGGGGTGTGGGAAGAGACTGGACAAAAATCATACACCTATGGATGAGGACAATGGGGGGGAAGTAAGGGCAGAGGGTGGGGTGGGAGCTGAGTGGAGAGGAGCTATGGGGGAAAAAAGAGGAACAAAAGTAATAATCTGAACAACAAAGATTTTTTAAAAAATAATAAAATAAATAAATAAATAAAAGCTAGGTGGGATGTACATGGGATGGTGGGGTTCCCAGGTCCTGGGAGCTGCACTTGAGGGTCCCCCTCTTAGCTCCTCACCCACCAGGACCTTAGAGGATAAGCCCTAGACTTCACACTGACAGCACAGGAATGAAATCTGGGGGTCTTCAGAGGATTGTGCAATGAAGGGACAGAAACAATCGAAGACCAGAGGACAAACAGGGTCATTTCAAATACATCCACTAACCCACCAGCCCCTCCCTTCCCAAGAAGAAGACGGACCCTCTCCTCCAGACGAGGCTAGCCCTGGTGACACCGCACAGTCTTAACAAACAGTGGAACACAGTCGGGTGGGGCTGCAACCGGGTCAGGACTTTGCATATCTCATCCCTTCTTTCCTTGATCACTCACTCTGAGGAAAGTCAACTCGTTTGTCTACACAGTGAGGGGCTGAGGCCTCCTGTCCACAGCTAGCACCAACATGCTAGCCCTGTGAGAAAGCTAAGCCAGATGATGAAAACCTTCTTAGAATCTGAGCCAGAACTGACTGGCTGAGCCTCTCTCCAACTCCTGACCCACAGAAGGTGTGGGAGATAAATGCTCATTGTTGTTTACAAAGAAGGAAGAAGATCTCTTGTCTTAGAATATCTTTTTTTTTTTTTAATGTATTGCTATTAATTTCAGAGAGAAAGGAAAAGGGAGAGATAGAAGCATCAATGATGAGAGAGAATTACTGATTGGCTGCCTCCTGCACACCCTTCACTGGGGATCGGGGGTGTGTGCCCCGACTGGGAATTGAACCATGACCTCCTGGTTCATAGGTAGACACTCAACCACTGAGCCACAGTGGCCAGGCCTAGGTTTTTTTTAGAGGACGTTTATTAAGGCTGAGGACAGCAAAACAAAGAAGGGCCTAGGATAAAAGCAACAGGAGAGGAATACACTGGGGAAATGAGCCTCAGCTGGGTTGCTTCAGCTCAGTAAGTCCGAGAAAAGGGGGCCCAAGGACAGGGCTGGGGTTAGTGTGAAACGAGCTGGAGCAGCCACTGCACACAGGTCCCTGGTTGCAAGCCTCCTGAGGGCCCTAAGAGTTTGGGGGGGGGGGCTGCCTATAGGGGAGAAGAGGGAGAAGGAAAGGCACAGGCATGCTCCTGGGAGTGTGCACGCTGGGATTAGCATTTAGCAACATTGCTGGGAGGGGAGCTCTACAGGACGCATCCTGCACCCCTCAGGGAAAAAGGGGCCCAGGTCAGTGCTCATGACACTACACACCATGGAGGTCCAACACTGCTCTTCCCCAAGTTCTCCCTGCTCTCCCTAGAGATGCTGAAAGGCCTTCGACCTCCTTACCATGCGAAGGAGGTGTGCAGGCACGCCCACAGGTTGTCATCGCTGGTCAAGGAGGTGAGTGACCGGGCGGCATTGCCATTCCTCTGGTGCAGGAATGGGGTAAAGGCTGTGTTCATCCTCTGGGCGCGCTGTGGGCACCCAAACTGCTCTGCCTCAAACACCTGCAAAGAAGAGGGCAGCCTTGCACCTGAGCACAGCAGCCAAGCGGCAGCCGTGGGCTCCTAGCCAGCATCCTGGTGCTGCCCAGAAGCCTGACCCCACCTCACACAGAGCACAGAGCACCAGTCTCGTGATTCCCACAGACGGCTAGGCAGGGGAACTGGGAGTATCCCCTGCCTCTCCTACGATAGTCTTCTGGAGTGCTGGAGAGGCACTGAGGCGGCAGGCGTGCTCATGGCCACGACTGTCATGCTCCATGTCTATCCAATCCTCCCCCTCCAGGCACGTAGAGGGCTCACCTTGCAAAGCATATGGGAGGCATGTGACCAGCACCTTCACTTCCCTCGAGCAGGCAAATGAGCAACACTCAGTATGGCTGTCGGTACCTCACAATGAGCAGACCACCCCACTCACCTACCCCTCCCCAGTCCCTGCAATAGACAAGCAACCTGAGCCAGAGAAAAACTGTTGCCAGGCATCACCTAGACTGCCCTGAGGTGCAATGCCAGCTAGGGGTGGCGGGTCTGCAGCCTGGTTAATGACCAGGTCTTTGCAAGGTTAGAGGACGAAGACATCAGGTGAAGCCAGGTCTGACTGCAGCCAAGAAGCCAGAGCTGAACCAGACCAGGACAATCAGAGAGCAGAAAAGCAACCAGTCTTATTGGCCGATGGCCAGGCCTCGGTCACATCTCTGACCGAGGCCAGGAAATGACAATTTGCTAACAGACAGAGCAGCAACTGCAGGCCCACCCGAGCACACCCTGCTGTCCACTCCCTCACCTTGAGCGCCTTGCCCTGGAGCTCATCGATGATCCCTCGGATCTTCCCGAGCAGGAAAGGCCAGGAGTTGATGAGGTAGATGCGGTCCATCATGATGGTGATGATGCTATACCAGCGCTGGAAGCCCCGGGCCAGGCTGTCTTTGATGAAGAAGGTGTGGCTGAACACAAACCCATACTGCTCGTCCCCAAAGAAGATAGGGCCTTCACGGCCAGGGCAGACCTGCGCCAAAGCAAGACAGTCCTCGCCTTGCTTCCAGGACAGAGTCAGCCTCAGCTCAGATTCCCTTGCGGCATTAGCCACCGTTAATTATGGGAGGGGAAGAGGAAGGAATGGGCGGAAAACTGCTCCCATCTCCTCCGGGGATCTAACTGTTTTCCTGGAGTGCAAGGGCTAGCCAAGTAGGCTTATTACTTTTTTTCTACCTTGAGCTATAAGTAACTACTACACAAATAAATCTACCCTAGACTCATATTTGCCAATATCATCCTGAGATATACTGGAGAGCGGCAGGTGAGAGAGCCACTGCGGAGCTCACGTGATAAATGTGCTGTATTTGTAGAAGAGGACTTGGGTCCCATGACACAGCCACGCTCTCTGTACACATAACCCCATCGGGCATGACCGCCTACCAGCTAGCAAGTTAGGAACAGAATAGCAAGAGGCAGGAAAAAACCGAAAGTGGACACACGGAACAGAAGTGAGTCCTGAGAGTGAGAGCTCAGTGGTCCTACCAAGTGGGCATGGTGACAAAAGTCTCAGTTACTGAATTATGAATTCTTCCTGACAGATAAAAAACATAAAAGCTAAGACTGAAACTCAACAGCAGCAGCCACATACAGTAGTTTAGAAACAATGGACTCTCTCTTCAGGAGGATCTGAGAGCACATGATGATTGAGGGGGGAAAAAAGATGATGTCTGATATGGTAAACTACATATCCTAGAAATATTCCATACCTTAGAAATGTATCCATTAAGAATGAACAAATAACAAAAGTTTGGTGCTTAAAATGATACGCTAGCAACCACTTAGTGTCTTGGGTTTTGGAGAAGGGGCCCCCGTGGCTCCATCCCACTCAGGGTCTGCCTGTGGCTTCTCTACAGGACTGATTTCTGTCTTCCTTCCCATAGCACTCTGGGCCTGTTCAGGGAATCCTGGGGTACGAGATCTCCAAAGATAGCACCCCCTCCGCAGTGCCCACCTCACAGCTCAGGCTGCGCACACAGGCCTGGCGGACAATGCTGAAGAGCTGGGGGTGGCTGGGGTGCTGATGGCTGACATATTTAATCGAAGTCTCTTTATCATGGCTCAGGTACCCAGGATGCCCCACAGCAAGTGACCGGCAGCCCTGCCCACAAGAAGGAAAAGAAAACCAGTTAGTTGGGAAGCAGGCACCATGTTTTCTTGCCCTGTGCAGAGCTGAAGCAGAGACTCCATATAGTCGTAACTGCAGACTAGTTATACTTCCCTGAAGATTCCACTGTTTCCTGATGAGAAGAATCAGGATGCAAAGACCACAGGGTATGAGCAACAGATCCAATCTACTGAGCACTCATGCAGTAGGTGTTCAGAAAGCTCTACAGCCCTGGCCGGTGTTTCTCGGTAGTTAGAGTTTCAGCCTACACACCAGAGTCGCCAGTTTGATTCCTGATAAAGGGCATATGCCTGGGTTTCAGGTTCAATCCCTAGCCCCTGTCAGGGCACGTGGGAGAGGCAACCAATCCATGTGTCTCTCTCACCTCTATGTTTCTCTCCCCCATCCCTTCCACTCTAAAAATCAATGGGGAAAATGTCCTTGAGTGAGGATTAACAACCACAAAAAGCTCTGTCCACATTACCCCTTCAATCCAAAGGACAGCCTTATGAGAAAATTAGTGAGACTCCCCATCATACAGAAGGGACACCTGATGCTCACAGCTGCGAGTGGCTCAGAGTGCTCTGTGCTGGCATCTGTCCTTGGTGTTGACACAGCTGCTTAGCAGGAGTCTCAGGAAAAGGTTACAGGTATTAGCATCATATGAGCAAGAATCCAACACTGCCTCTGATGTCGGCCCAACCCAGGTCCCTCATGTGAAGAAATGACCTAGTGAAGGAACTTAAACTCCGCTATCCAGAGCTCACATAGCAGCACACAGGAGCCTCAGTTCCCCGAGAGGAGGAAGCGCCTGAGAACACCAGTTAGAGGGAATCGGAGCCTGGGATGGGCCAATGTGGACACGAGTGTGAACACGAGCATGTGAATGGGATGGTGGTGGTGACAGTCTGCTGGCACAGGGCTGATTGAAAGGCTGAAGCTAGGATGAAGGCAAGAGCTAAAGGGACATAAAAGAAACAAACTCCCTCCATGGAGAATGGTCTGCACACACCATTGGAAGACCACACTTCCTGGGAGGCCCACCCATTGCACCATGGGCCCTGCTGCCCCCAGGAGGCCCCTAGCATAAGCATGAGTCCTGGAGTGAAAAAAAGGCCCAGCCCCCGAGACACTTGCCTCACACATGTCTGACTTCTTGGGTCCTGGGCTGCTAGATTCTGTGCTGGCCCCTTCCGCTGGACTGTGCGTGCAGATCCCACTGCTCATCTGGATACCGCCCTCCTCCTCCTCGGCCTGCTCCCCCTGGCCCGGGCTGTCCCCAGCCTCCTTTGGAAGAGGGGCATGCAGAACCTCCGTGCAAAAGAGAGTGCGGGGGCCATGGAGCTCACAGAAGTGGCAGAGAGCGACGATGGCGTTCATGGTACCCTGGAGACAGCACAGGCCTGTGTGGGGAGGAGGGAAGGCTATCAGCTGCCTGTGTGCTCACACCACAGAGCCATCAGCAGCACTGGAGCCTGGCACTGGGCAGGTATTGCCAGGGGCTTCCCATCTAGCAGAGGTGGCTACCCAGCAGGCAGCACCAGCAGAACACCTATCCTGTGCCAGCACTGCCCTTGGTGCAAGAACAAGAGTTACACGAGGAGTTACAGCCAACAAGAGGGAAAAGATATTTCCGTGATCACATAGACAGCCCTTGGGTCAGAGTGCTGAGTGGGCTTCAAGGCCACAGCACAGAGGGCAATGCAGAGGGAGCTCAGCTTAAAGGTGTGGGGGGAGGAGCCGGAGCATGTGAGCAGCTGCCTTCTCTGCATGACACACTAGGAGGGCCCGAACAGGGGTCCTGGCTAAGCAGCACCAGAGAAGGACATGGTCTCATACAAGAGCTCCTCAGCAAGCCCTGAAAGAACAGAGGAAAGAGAGCCAGGGGCTGAGGTGGGCACGGCTGGGGGCTGAGTGTTGGCAGAGCTGAGGGAACAAGGGCAGAAAACCAGGAGGAAGATGTTAGGGACCTTTCGGGCCATGGCAGAGATCAGAGAGCTTTTGCTGGGTTCTGCTGAGAAACATGATAAACATGAACCTTGAGTCATGCATGCAAAGCTTCCCAGGGGAGATGGTGATGGCAGAGGGAGCGCGGGCTAGAGCTGAGCAGGGTGTCATTCCGGTGGGTCCAGGGCTCAATGGGGCCCAGGCCCCTCCCAGAGCCTCGATGTAAAAGGGAGGGACAGGGTGACAGATAATGGCAGGCAGTGAGGTGAACTCCAGTGTCACCCTGGAGACCAAGTGAGCACCACGAGAATCGTAAGAGGAGCAGGAAGCGGAGGGTGGGCCCAGCGCACAGCAGAGGGCTGGGCTTGGGCAGGTTGTCCATCTGAAGGGAGGGAGAGCAGGGATGTGAATGCAAGAAGTGTCCGCTAGTTGGGAAGAATCAGGCAAGGCTGTCCCACAGGACAGGAGGATAGGAGCGCTGAGCACGGGTGGACCCCGCGCGCGCGGCGTCACGTGGCCTCAGCCCCGCAGCCGGGACCCGCCCCCACGGGGGAGCCTCCTTGAGTCCCACGCGGAGGGAGGGCGCCTCGGAGCCCGGATCCCCGTCAGGCCCTCTCGGTGGCTCTTCCCACGGGTGCCGCCCGGACCCGTGGGCAGCGGTGCCACGGCGTCCCTCCGCCCCCTGGCGTCAGCCCTTCCAGGAAGTGACTCCTGGCCCTCGGCCTCCGAGGCTACTGCTGACCAGCGACGGTCTCAGCCAGCAGGGACCGAGGCCTGGCTAGGTTTCAGGAAGGAAGAGTGCCGCCTGCCCACCAGACGGGAGAAGTCGCGGGCTGGGCCTCATGCCCACCTTAGGCCGCGGGGGAAGAAGTCACCCCGCTCCCCCGACCCCAGCCGTGCGGGCGGCCTCACACCTTAGAGCAGCGACCTTCACCCTCTTTCGTCTCCGGCACATAAACTACTAAACAAAAACTACAATCTTGGCCAACGTGAGAAAACGTAAAGGTATCATTTTGCCTCACTCACTCCCCGAGACTGTTTGCCGTGTTGGCGACGATCGATTCTCCAGCCGCACCAGGGAGGCGGCGCTGGCGCGGGGCTGCGCGCTCCTGGGCCTGCGGGTCACACACCGCACCCCACCTCCTCTCTCCGCGCGAACCTCGGCCCCCAACCACGAACCCGCCCCGCCCCACACACCTGCGGTGCGCACGACCCCTCCCGCCCGCCCCGCACCCGGCGCACTTCACGCTTCCGCCAAGGGCCCCACCCTCGCTGGGTCGGGGCGCGCCCCGGACCCCAGACGCCGAGCCGCCGCCCTGAGCCTCAGTCCGCACGGTCCCCGCCGAGAGCAGGACTCAGATGGCGGGGAGCACCAAGCGGCACGCACTCAGCCGCTGAGCACCTGACAGCTTGCCTTCTTCCACAGCCCGCCCAGCGCCCGCCTCGCGAGCTCAGTTTCCTCAGCCACAGCTGCGCCGGCTCCCAACTCACCGGATCAGACCTCACCCGCGGAGCCGTCTGGGGCGCCTGACTCGGCCGGGCCCGCACCACCCGCCCAGGCCGCGGAGGGGCGCACGGGCCGCACCACCCGCCCAGGCCGCGGAGGGGCGCGTGTATGGTAACTCCGAATCTGGCCGGGAACCTGAAGCCTCTGCCCCGACACCTGGCTCTGTCGCCCCCTGATCTTAGCCCCCCACCAGTAAGTTCGAAATGGTTCAATCGGTATCGTGGTACTATTGGAGGCAACCACTCCCAGAGGGGAATATAAGAAACGAACACATTTTTAAAAGAGCTTTGATGGAAGATATAGCTGTTCTAGGGCTCCCGGTCCACATCGAAGAACAAAGGAAACAACATAGCAACGATATAAAAAACACTGTAATTTCTCAGAAAAGCTGGTTTTTATTAAGTTGCCGGTGAGCCCGTCTTGAAGGGGGGGAAGGGGGCGTGGTCACGGGGAGGGGACCTCAGAGGGTGCTTCGGCGGCGGGGCGCCGCGGGGTGGCCAGTGCGCAGCCCCCCGACTGTTGGGGAGGCGTCCGAACTCTCGATAGAAGTGGGTGTCTGCTTCTTGGATCGCCACGGTCACTCTCCCCTTGGTTTCCGTGTGTTGCTGAGGAGAGGACCTGAGAAGACATTGCTGGCTGCCCTTGGTCTCCCCTGTGGGTGACCGAGGAGGATGGGGTGAGATTATGAGGCCGGGCTCGCTCTTACAGGCTTCATTATTCCTACCAAACCAACTCCTCTTGATATTGCACAGCACAGACATCATACATGGTGGGCAAAAGTAGGTTGATAACTAATGTGATAATTAACATATACTAATAACTAACTAGAGACCCAGTACTTGACATTCGTACTGGGGAAGGGAGGGCATCCCTCGCCGGGCCTGTGCCCTCCTGCAGTCCAGGAGCCTCGGGGCATGTCCACCTGCTGTCTTAGGCCGCTCTGGAGAAGAGACTCTATTGCTGCCAACACAGCAAATAGCCTTGGGGAGTGAGTGAGCGAGCGAGCTGGGAGCAGGTCCAAGCGGGCAGGGGGACATCCCCCAAGGGGCCCTTAGCACTATCCAGAGGCTCCTGCCACCACTGCTGTACTCACCAGCTTCAGGCTGAGCTGTGCTCCCCCTGTGGGAGCACACTGATCACCAGGGGGACAGCTCTTGCATTGAGCTTCTGCCCCCTGGTGGTCAGTGCACTCATTGCTACCAGTTGTTCTGCCATTTGGTCGATTTGCATATTCATCTTTTATTATATAGGATAATACAAAGGTAAACTTTCCTGCACTCACAGATGTAGGCTTGCTTTTGTCCACCTGGTGTATTTTGTGGTAAGTCATAAGACTGAAGCAGACAATAGCAGGAGCCCCATAAGGATGCAATGGTTTGGAATTCTGCTTCTACTTTGGTATCAAGAAAGCAGAGACTTGAAATGGGATTAGCCAAGATGGCGGCATAGGTAAACACCTACAATGCTGCCTCGCACAACAATTTCAAAACTACAACTAAAAGACAGAACGGACATCATCCAGAACCACAGGAAAGCTGGCCGAGTGTAAGTTCTACAGCTAGAAGGAAAGAGAGGGGCTCACAGAAACCCAGAGGAGATGCAAAAAGCTGAGGTACGGAGACGGAGACGCGCGCTGAGAGAGCGGGTGCCGGAGTACCTGGCTGGCTTTCTCTGGCGGGAGGGAAACGGAGACTCCCAACGGCATTGAACCCCTTATCCTACGACACTAAACCCCAGCCGAAACTCATACGGGGGAGTTTGGACTGTGAAAAGGGAGAGGTACACGGAAATTTAGGGGAGTCGCAGAAGATCAGGTCCGGTCTCGCACGCGCACAGTGCTGCGTGGAGGATAGATTGCTGATTGTGCCGCTGGCTTTTGCAAGTGGGCGGGAGACAGACCCTCCCAACTGTGCCACTTCTGAGTCCACTGGGCCCCTGTTTCGGGCGAAACCCTGGGGACCTAGACTCGTGTGGTCCTGGTGCGCAGGGAAGCCGGAAAGGCAGCGGTTAGAGGCACTGCGGGTGCGCGCACAAGGACCGCTCCAGCCATTACCCAGTCAGGTGAGACTCAGGGGCCGTGGAGGGCGTGGCCGACTGGAAGGCAAGGCGGTCCCTTAAGCCCTGAGACTCCACCCCTCCCAAGCTCAACAGAGGCTTCTGCGGCTTTGCGTCTGGTATCATAAGGCTGAATTCAACACAAGTTTCCCCGGCATAGTGAAAATGCCCAGACAAGGGAAGGGATCACAAACCAAAGAAATGGAGGAAAAAAAACGACTGGATATAGAGTTCAAAACCACGCTTGTAAGGTTTTTCAAGAATATGCTAGAAAAGATGGATAAATTTAGTGAGACCCAAGAGGAGATGAAAAAGAACATACTAGAGATGATAAAGGACCAAATAGAAATTAAACATACACTGACTGAAATAAAAAATATTATACAGAGTCCTAACAGCAGACTAGAGAAAGGCAAGAATCAAGTAAAAAATTTGAAATATAAAGAAGCAGACAACATTCAACTGGAAAAGCAAGAAGAGAAAAGAATCCAAAAATGTGAACATAATGTAAGTAGACTCTGGGACAGCTTTAAGCGTACCAACATCAGAATTGTGGGGGTGCCAGAAGAAGAGAGAGAGCAAGATACTGAAAACTTATTTAAAGAAATAATGACTGAAAACTTCCCACATCTGGTAAAAGAACTAGACTTACAAGTCCAGGAAGCACACAGAACCCCATATAAAAGAAATCCAAAGAGGACCACACCAAGACACATCATAATTAAAATACCAAGAGCAAAAGACAAAGAATATTAAAAGCAGCAAGAGAAAAACAGTTTATTACCTACAAGGGAGCACCCATACGACTGTCAGCTGATTTCTCAACAGAAACAATGCAGGCCAGACGGGAGTGGCAAGAAATATTCAACGTGATGAATAGCAAGAACCTACAACCAAGAATAATCTATCCAGCAAGCTAACATTCAGAATTGAAGGGCAGATAAAGAGCTTCACAGATAAGAAAAAGCTAAAGGAGTTCATCAACTCCAAACCAGTATTATATGAAATGCTGAAAGGTACTCTTTTAGAAGAGGAAGAAGAAAAAGGTAAAAGCCAAAAAATTATGAACAACAAATACATATCTATCAACAAGTGAATCTAAAAATTAAGTGAATTAAAAATTTGATCAACAGAATAATATGGGGAATATAATAGAATTAGGAGCACAGAAAGGGAGTGGACTGATAATTCTCAGGGGGGAAGGGGTGAGGGGTGTACAGGGAGAGACTGGACAAAAATCATACACCTATGGATGAAATCAATGGGAGGGAACTAAGGGCAGAGGGAGGGGTGGGAGCTGGGTGGGGGGGTGCTATGGAGGGAAAAAAAGAGAAACATGTAATAATATGAATAATAAAGATTTAATTTAAAAAAAAAAAAGCAGAGACTTGAGTTTTACTGAGTTTGCATAGTGCCTGGAAAGCTTTAGAGGAAAGGTGCAAGGAATGTCTACAGACGCCTGTATGTTGCCTTTCCATTTTCTAAAACAAAACACTTCTAACATTTGTCAAAGTGAAGAGGTTTCACCCTGAAAATAGCTACAGCAGCCCTGGCTTATGTACTCAGTGGTTAGAACATCGCCCACTAAGGGTCATGGGTTCAATTCCCGGTCAAAGGCATGTACTTCAGTTGCAGATTCCCCAGCCACCCAGTCAGGCACATGCAGAGTCTTTCTTACATCGATGTTTCTCTCTCTCCCCTTCACTCCCCCTCTCCTTTCCACTGTCCCTGAAAATCATGAAAATGATGTCCTCAGCTGAGGATTAACAACAACAGAAAATGGCCATAGCAGCAATTGAGTACAAATCTGATTGGGCTCCACACTGGTAAGCACTACAAACAGTTTAACCATGGTAACATGGTTAGTTACCATGACCGATTTTATTTTATTTTTTATAGTAAATGGTGGAAATTTGAGAAACAAGCACAGACTCCCACATGGGGCAAGGGAAAGAGTCCCATCATGACTGATTTTATTTAATGAGGAGATTAATACCATTATTTCCCCTAAAAATCCAATTACAGTAGGTCCTTGGGTTACGCCAGAGATCCGCTCCCACGGGCGACATACTGTGATTTTCGCCATCAGTTGGAACCCACCTACATAGCACCCACGTCACGCATGGAGCACAGACATAGCAATAATGAAGTGAAACAGTAAAAAAAAAAGAGAGAAAGACCTTTATTTGTGGTAAATAAATAATAAAAACCATAAAGCACATATGTACATACATTGAAATGATGGAACTTTACTTTTTTATAAATAAATGGGAGATGGTGACATAACCATGCAACGACATTCTTCGAGTTCAACATAACCTGAGGACTGCCTGTATATATTTTATTGCATCAATTAATATTAGGTCTGATCAAATAATTGAAGGGATACTTCGCCTCTAGGAACTGACCTTTAGATCACTTCACAACAGACATTCCCTTTTGCTTAAGCTAAGACCATCATCTCTCCCCTCAGGACCTATGCAGAGAATTCTCTGTCCACAGAGAGCCACCTCGGGTTTTTTAAAACCTCTGACTGAGTCTTTGGGTACTGGTGCCATTGTGGGGCTCAGCCCATTTGGTTTTCCAGTGACCTAATAAATTCATAATTTTTCACTCCTTTTGGCCTCGTGCATTCCTCCTTCAGCAACCCAAACATTTGGTGCTGAAATCCAAGGGCATTGCAAGGGAATAGGGAGAGCATCACCCCAGCTTCAGTCATCCTGAGTTTATTACTAGGAGAGCAGTAGGCAGTGGCAACTCGACCTGGGCTTCCCTCCAAATCCTACTCAGGTGACTCGATTGCCAGCCTCAACTAGGCCTCCCTCATGGACCCTCCCGAATCAGCCAAGGAGGACACCGAACGGGGAATATCTCCTACGTTGCTGACCCTCCATCCCACATCAGCTAATCTCTAGGTGAGTGATGTGCCACAATTTCTCTCATCTGCAGTCTTCTGCCCACTCTTTCTCACTGACTTCTCAAAAGTCTGTCATCTCAAAAGTCCTAACCTAGGCCACAAGACTCCTCAGCCGTTTGGCTTTGGGTCCTGCTGGATGGGGGATGCCCAGTCCGAAGGGTCACCTCTCGTTTCTTGTGGTGATTTGTTTAGCAGTGGGGACACCTGCCCTAAACAGCCCCCTTGGGATTTGTGGTCTGTCACTCACCCTTCCTCTCTCGTGAGCCATTCCACACTCCCTCTGCACACTCCCAAGGGAGATCATACCCAAGCACCTCACTTTGTTTTGTAACACTGCCTGGCCACAACATAAACTAGATAATAAGTCTCAATGGCCTGAAAACAGGACTGGCAATTTTAACACATTGCACAATTTAGATCATTGCTGTCACTGCAATGGAAAATGGTCAGAGTTCCCACTTCCAGCCTTTTTCACCCTTCAGTCCCAATCCTCTTTCAGCCCTGCTCTACCCATCAGATCTTTCTCCTTCACACAAAACATCACATTCCTAACACTTCTGATTCTAAATCTACTTTTGACCCCATAGACTACTGACCTCCACCCCCCTACAGATTCCCTCCCTCACCTGCAGTAGATCCCAAAACCCAGACCTTCCTAACCAGCAGCCACCTCCCGGCCCCTGAGAGCCTAAATCCCAAGAACTCAAGCTCCAAAACAGGCTTTTTCCCACCTGACACTCGCTCTCAGGCCACCCAAAGACCACCCTCAACAGCCTCTTCTATTCCATTCTACTCCCGAGGGAGGCAGCAGGAACTGAGGGCTTTGTGGTCAATTATGACAAACTTAACGAAATCACTCAGGGCCCTGAGGAAAACCCAGCTCTCCTCCTCTCCCGCCTCACAGAGGCCTTGCAGAAATTTACCATCTTAGGCCCCACTCCCCAGAGAGGACCTTTCTTCTGAACACCCACTTTATATCTCAATCAGTCCCCGAGGTACACCATAAACTTCATAAACTAGACACAGGTCCACAAACACCTCAAAAAGACCTCATTAACCTGGCCTTTAAGTTCTTTAATAATAGAGACAAGGAGACCCAAATAAAAAAACTAAAGTGATATCAGACCAAGGCTAAGGTCCAGAGGGAGGCCTTCCAGCTCCTACCCACCACACTCATGAACCCCAAACCAAGTGTAATTCAGGGGCTGAGCCTCTTCCAGGCCCATGCTTCAAATGCAGCAAGGAAGGACACTGAGCCAAGTCCTGCTCAAGACCCCTGCCTGGACCCTGCCCAAGGTGTGGAAGGGAAGGCCACTGGAAATCAGACTGTAGTCTGGCCCCTCCGGGTCAGACCTCAGCCATTCCAGCATGGCCACCCTCTGGATCTGGTTTGGAGCTCCCAAACCCTCTGGAACTGGCCACCCAAGAAGCTTCCCAAGCCCTGACAGGGCCCCACAGATTTATCTCACCAGGGCAGAGCCTTGGATTACGACTGTGGTGGCAGGTAAGCTGATCTCCTTTTTAGTTGACACTGGGGCCACTCATTCTGCCTTTCCCAGATTCACTGGGACCCTTGTTCCCTCTTCAGTCTCTATTAAGATTAGTCTCACAGCCATTAGCCACCTCACCTCTACACTGCATCTTACTAGACACTCCCTTTATTCACTCTTGTTCTACCTCAGTGCTTGACCAGGGCTACCGTGCACCCCCTCATAGAGCCTAGTTGTCCCAAATCCTCAGTCACCTACCTCGGATTCAGTCTCACTCCACAAGGCCCAGCCATTCCTCGCCTTATCTCCTTATCTCCTCCATGACTGTCCCCTCCTTTAAACAAGAAATGGACTCATTTCTTGGGCTCACTGCATACTCTCACCTCTGGGTTCCCCACTTCAGTCTTCTTCCAAAACCCCTCTAGGACCCAGTGAAGGGACCCTCGCTGAGCCTCCAGATCCCAAGAACCCATTCTCACCCCTTTGGTGCTCTGAAAACTGCTCTCACCTCAGTGCCTTCTCAGCCCCCTTGCCTAACAGTCCTATTACTATCAGAAGCTGAACTCATTATCACCAAAACCTTAGCCTGTTATCTCTAAGGGAAAATGTGGCAGTTTTAAATCTAAGCAGCTGGAGGCCTGGAAGCTGCAGTCCTAGAACAGGCAATTGGGCCTCATCCCCAGTGCACCCCACTCCCCTTTTATCTAGCCTCATATGCCTATACATAATTTTCCAAAGTCTTTGGTAACTTAAAGGCTTTGGAGCATTGCTGGGTTAAATGATAAATATCTAAATATTTTTAAATAATATAAAATACTGAAACATATATTGCTAGATAAGTTTTAAATTCACCTGTTCTTAGCTTTTGTTACAGATGGCAACATAGGTGAATACCTAAACTGCTGCCTCACACAACAGTTTCAAAACTACAGCTAAAAGACAGAACAGACATCATCCAGAACCACAGGAAAGCTGGAAGAGTGGAAATTCTACAACTAGAAGAAAGAGAGGGGCTCATGGAGACTCAGAGGAGCTGCAAAAAGCTAAGGTACGGAGACATCCACATGGAGAGGACAGGCAGCAGAGTGCCTGGCTAGCTTCCTCTAGCAGGAGGGAGACGGAAATTCCCGACTGCACTGAACCCTAGTTCCGACTGCACTTCAGTTCTGGGTGAAACTCATATGGGGGGAGGAATGCACGGAAAATCAGGGTAGCCGCGAAAGGCAGCGGTCTGGAGGCACATGTGTAAGTGCGTGCAAAGAGGACTCACTGTTGATTGTGCTGATGGCTTTCTCTAACGGGAGGAAGACAGAACCTCCGAAATGTGCTGAAATCCAGTTCCAACTGCACTGAGCCCCACTTTTGGGCCAGACCCTGGGGACCCAGACTCATGCGGGTCCCTGGAGTGCATGGAAAGTCAGGGGAGCCAGAAAGGCAGAGGACTGGAGGTGTGCGAGCGCAACTGAGTGCAGAGAGGGCTGCAGCAATTACCGAGGGACAATAGGGCAGAAGCTGAACTCATTATCAGCCTTGGGAAGCCAAGGCTGTCTGCTCAGCCCTGAGACTCCACCCCATCTAAGCTGAACACAGAGGATTTTGCAGTTTTACAAGTCTTGTATCATAAGGCTGACTCCAGGACAGAAGTTCTCCTGGCGTAGACACAGCTGATCCTCACAACCAATTGGCTTGGAGGTCAGTCCCCCCCCCCCGCCAGTGATACCAACAACAATCAAGACTTAACTACAACAAGGCTGTACACACAGTTCACAAAGGGGTGCACCAAGAAAGTCCACCTCAGGTAACTGGGCCATATAAAACACATAGCACACAAAGCTACTCTACCAACTCAAGGAAGCAGCAAAAATGCAGAGACAAAGGAACAGATCACAAACAAAAGAAATGGAGGAAAACAAATGACTGGATATAGAGTTCAAAACCACGGTTATAAAGTTTTTCCAAGAATTTCCTGGAAAAGATGTATAAATTTAGCAAGACCCAAGAGGAGATAAAAAAGGACCAACTAGAAATTAAACATACACTGACTGAAATAAAAAATAGTATACAGAGACCTAACAGCAGACTAGAGGAATGCAAGAATCAAGTCAAAGATTTGAAATACAAAGAAGCAGAAAACACTCAATTGGAAAAGAAAAAAGAATCCAAAAATGTGAAGATAGTGTAAGGAGCATCTGGGACAACTTCAAACATACCAACATCAGAATTATGGGGGTGCCAGAAGAAGAGAGAGAGCAACATACTGAAAACCTACTTGAAGAAATAATGATTGAAAACTTCCCCCACCTGGTGAAAGAAATAGACTTACAAATCCAGGAAGCGCAGAGAACCCCAAACAAAAGGAATACAAAGCAGACCACACCAAGACACATCATAATTAAAATGCCAAGAGCAAAAGACAAAGAGAGAATATTAAAAGCAGCAAGAGAAAAACAATTAGTTACCTACAAGGGAGCACCCATACGATTGTCAGCTGATTTCTCAACAGAAGATATGCAGGGCAGAGGGGAGTGGCAAGAAATATTCTAAGTGATGAATAGCAAGAACCTTCAACCAAGATTACCCAGCAAAGCTATCATTCAGAATTGATGGGCAGATAAAGAGCTTCACAGATAAGAACAAACTAAAGGAGTTCATCAGCACCAAACCAGTATTATATGAAATGCTGAAAGGTACTCTTTTAGAAGGGGAAGAAAAAGAAAAATGTAAAAATAAAAATTATGAACAACAAATACATATCTATCAACAAGTGAATTAAAAATCTGATGAACAGAATAAACTGGTGAATATAATAGAATCAGGGGCATAGAAAGGGAGTGGACTGATAATTCTCAGGGGGAAAGGGGTGAGGGGGATGCAGGGAGAGACTGGACAAAAATTGTACACCTATGGATGAAGACAATGGGGGTGAGGTAAGGGCAGAGGGAGGGGTAGGAGCTGGGTGGAGGGGAGCTATGGGAGGAAAAAAGAGGAACAATTGTAATCTGAACAATAAAGATTTATTAAATTTAAAAAAAAGACAATCTCGTACTTTGTTGAAGGTATATTTTCTTGAAAGAAAGAGTATATTTAAAGTGTGTTGATAAATATCAATCTAAGAAATGCTGGCTGTTTACTTTTTGGTTATCATTGGAAATTAAGGTTTCTAAGAGTTAAGAATTCTAATTAAGTTGTAAAATGTATGGTTCTGTTAATAGAAGGCATGAAGAATGAACATGCATTTTGAAAGAAAGAGAAAGTGAGTTAAAGTTGTAATAATGTTTGTGAAAATTATAAGAAGGTTCATGAAAGTTATAGAAGGTTTGGGAGAAATATTAAAAGGAAGTTATATAAATTATATAGGCCAGTAAGCCAGGACAAGCAGAATAGGGAAACTGAGATAGTAAAACCTAATTTGCAACCATTTAGAAAATCCAGATACCAAGCAGTCCACAGCCATCTAGTAAATTCCATATTCCTAAACCAAGGACAAATGAAACTAAGGGAATAAACCCTATTTTGGTATAGGTTACAACCCTCCAAACTCATGTCCCTTTCCTTCTACCAGACCACTTGTCATAATTCTTTTCTTTAAAATATATCTTATTGATTTTTTTCAGAGAGGAAGGGATAGGGATAGAGAGTTAGAAACATCAATGAGAGAGAAACATCGATCAGCCACCTCCTGCACACTCCTCCTAGGGATGTGCCCACAACCAGAACCGAACCTGGGACACTTCAGTCCACAGGTCAACACTCTATCCACTGAGCCAAACTGGTTAGGGCATGTCATAATTCTTGTTCTTCTAGTTTTTGCCCCAGTAATATTAAGATGTATAAAACAATTTGTCTCCACTAGGTTAGGCAACTTAGAGCCGTAATCTTTTCCTCCCTAAAGATAACATCTAGCCAAAGCCAATTTTGCTCAGTGGATAGAGCATCGGCCTGTGGACAGAAAGGACCCAGGTTCGATTCCGGTCAAGGGCACGTATCTTGGTTGCAGGCACATTCCCAGTAAGGGGTGTGCAGGAGGCGGCTGATCGATATCTCTCTCATCGATGTTTCTAACTCTCTAACCCTCACCTTTCCTCTCCATAAAAAATCAATAAAATATGTAAAAATAATAATAATAAAAAATAAAGATAACATCTAGGCCTCAGTTGTATTCCAGCTTCAGGCTCTAAGAAGCAGCAAAACCAAACAAGTGACACTGTGGCAGTCTCAGGACCAGCTTTTACCTCCCAAGTCACTGAGGACCACTTTCAAGCCTTCACCAACCAGTTTCTTGGGGAAATCATGCTACTTTGCTCCCTCATCCAGCTCACTACTATCAAAGTCCACTCCCCTGTGATCTCGATGTCCCCCCTCAGCAGGAAGTAAAGATGGAAGACATTACCTTAGTCCCTATTCCATAAAACAAAAAGGTTGGAGTGTTAGGTCTGATCAAATAATTGAATAGAGACTCCCTCCCCTGGAAACTGACCTTTAGACCACTTCACCACAGACATTCCCTTTTGCTTAGCACTTGCTTACCACTTGTTAAGACCATTATCTTTCCCCTTAGGAACAGCACAGAGAATTCTCTGCCCAGAAAAAGCCTGCCTAGAGTTCTTTAAAACCTCTGACTCTCAGTCTTTGGAGGCTGGTGCCATTTGGGGGCTCAGCCCATCTGGTATACAGATGACCTAAAAAATTCATAATTCTTTACTCCTTTGGCCTCATGCATTCCTCCTTTGGTGACCCTAACATTAGGAAGACAGGAAGGTGCTCTTTTTTTCTTTCAGATTTTTTTTAATCTTTTTTTTTTCTTTTCATTTTGTCTTAGTGTTAGGTGTTTTGGTTTTCCTTAATTGATTTTTTTGGGGGGAGAAAGAGAAACATCAATTTCTTGCTCCCACCAGGGATTGAACCCACAACCTTGGTGACTCGGGGCAACACTCTACCAACTAATATAGTTTATCCAAGTTCTAAACCCAAGGAAAAAATGGTTTTCTCTGTTGTAACTTTAACTTGAGGAGTTACCGTCCTAGGTTTGTTAGTGGGCACCACCTTAGCAGATTACCTTCCTTTCATTATGATGAACAACTGAAGGTCCCATGTAGAGGAAAGTCATTCAGCCACTGCCATTTTCAGTACAATCCAGTGTGTTAGATTGGATTGCATTTATGCCATTAATACCTTTCCCAGATCTGCTGGCTTTAGCCTCTACCTCTTTTGAAGGTGTTTTCTCAAAAAATGTATAAATCTGTTCCATAACAACTACATGCCAATCCCTTGCCTCAGTGAGTTGTACCAAGGCCTAAGTAAAGTGGGTTCACACAGAGTGTAAACTCTCAAGGACAGTCTACATGAGAGACATCTCAGAAGTTGGAAAATTGTCCACTATTAGTTAGAAAGGAAAGCTGGCTGTAACTCCCAGCAACACCCAACCAATGAAATGCCACGGTAAACGCAACAATTCTATGTGCAATAGGAATTTTATGAAGTCTTATCAGGGAAGCCACCCCACCCCATCTCCAATTCCAGGGCTCTGATCCCAGGTCCACTTCCACCAAAGGAAAGCTTTGCCCATGCAGCTGCCTGAGACCGAGACTGAGCAACTCCAAGGTCCCTGGGCTCCAAATTTCTGCCAGCCAAGGTTCTTCCCTGATTGGGGTGTTGGGGGTAATCTGGACTGGATCAGGCTGGTTCACTGGCCACTGTGTATGTCATAATGACCGGTTGTTAGGTCATTATAGTCGTGATGACATTACAGATTTTTATCTATATAGATGTTTTCTTCTAGGATTTTATTGTTTCACTACTTAACATTTAAGTTATTTATCCATTTTGAGTTTATTCTTGTGTATGATGTAAGTTGGTGGTCTATTTCATTTTTTTTTGCATGTATTTGTCCAATTTTCCCAACACCATTTATTGAAGAGACTGTCTTGACTCCATTATATGCTCTTGTCTCCTTTGTCAATATTAATTGATCATAACGGTATTTCTATTCTTATTGACACTATGCTACACTCTTGGGGTTCAATTCCACTGGCATAAAACAACCCTTGCCTCAGAGTTAGAAAACAACTTGAATAGTGAGGAACCTCAACAGATTTATATTTCTGAATAGATACACATTGGTTCCTTTGTTTTTTAATCCACAACTGAGAATATGTTTCTTATTGACTTGAGAGAGAGAGAGAGAGGAAGAAAGAAAGAAAGAAAGAAAGAAAGAAAGAAAGAAAGAAAGAAAGAAAGAAAGAAAGAAAGAAAGAGAAAGAGAAGGAAGGAAGGAAGGAAGGGAGAGGGAGGGAGGGAGAGAGAGAGAAAAAAAAAGAGAGAGAGAGAAGAGAGAGAATATCAGTGTGAGAAACATAATTTGTTGCCTCCCATATGGGCCCAGCTGGGGATTGAACCTGCATTCTAGGCATGTGTCCTGACTGGGAATTGAACCTACAACATTTTAGTGTATGGGACAACACTCCAACCAACTGAGCCACACAGCCAGGTCAAGGCACACATTGTTTTATCCTTGTTTCTCATGCCCTTACCCATTTATTAGGCGAAACTTCCTTGAGAAGTATAATGCTAGACTATCCTTTTCCCAAAAGGGGAAATAATGTTAGGGTTTGATGGTACCTGTCAGAATGGCCAGTTAGATGAATTAAATGGCCTTTAAACATCTTTTATTTGCTCCATTGTTGATGGTACAGTGATTGAATCTGAGAGCACTGGTCACTTGTTCCTAATGGACCAATTGCTATCCTTAAAAAAAATATATTTTTATTGGTTTCAGAGACGAAAGAGAGAGGGAGACAGAGCTAGAAACAATGATGAGAGAGAATCATTGATGGGCTGCCACACTTGGGATGGAACCCATAATCTGGGCATGTGCCCTGACCGGGAATGGAACCATAACCTCCTAGTTCATAGGTCGATGCTCAACCATTGAGCTATGCTGGCCAGGCAGGAGTTAAATTATTTATGGTAATTGATTTCTGTAGTGCCTTCTTTAGTATCACCATTTATGATGCAGGCCAATACCTTTTTGCCTTCACTTAGTAAGGAAAACAACTTACCTGGACATTTCAGGGTTTTATTGAAAGCCCTTCTTATTTTTTACAAACTGAAGACTAGTTTGGATGATGATTCCACCTTATTGCAATATGTGGATGATTTACTTCTTTTTTTTTAAATAAAAAATATTGTATTGAATTTAAAAGTAATTGATTAAAAAGTAATGCAGGTTTCAGGTACACAATTCTACAGCCCATCATTTGTACATTGTACTGTGTTCACCACCCCAAGTCAAGTCTCCGTCCATCACGATGTATTCCCCTATCCTCTCCTTTCCCTTCCTGATTCAGTTCTTTGCCCTTCTTTCCTACAGCTTCTCAGTCTGCTCACAGAAGATAGCATCATCTTTTAGACCTTTTGGCCTTAAAAGGATGACATAATATTTCTAAAGAAAAATGACTATTATCCAAAGTCCAGTTTGATATTTGGGACATCTGATATTAGAGCAGGGATTCCTCCTGGGTCCAGGGAGGCCTCATGAGGTTCTGTCGCCCAAGGCCTTGAACTGAGTGTCAGCTGTGAGGTTGTCTTAGGTTAATAGGCTATTTCCAAAATTGGACCCCAGATCTCTCTCTCTCTTATGGAAAGACCTCTATATGTCTTTCTGATCCAGTTTTGGAGAAAAACAGGATAACATAGCCTTTAAGCCTTAATGGAGAGTTTCATAAACCCACCTGCTCTTGAGCACCCTATCAGATTTCTTCTTTCCTTTTTGTGTATGAAAAGGAAGAGAATACTCACTAAAAACCACAGGGATCACCAGACTTCTAGGATGCTGTAGTCAGCAACAGACCACGGGCGTGGGGTACCCCTTTGCCTTAGGCCATTACTACCACTGTCCTTGGGGTGTAGAAGATGCTGCTACGGGTTTCCTGCTAACCAGGTTTGTACCCCACACAGTAGGAGCTCTCCTGGGTTCTCTTCACATCAAATGTCTTTCAGTCAGTCGCCTTCCTTCCTAAAAGTTATTTTTATTAACTGTCTCATGTGAGGCTCCTTTCTACTTTCTAAAAAGCAATGGAAAAAATAACTCAGGTGAAGATTAATAAAAATATTTAAAAACGACACCCACCTCTGCACAGTGGCCAGTGTGTGGCTAGAATGAAGCCTATGGAGGTGTAGAGATGTGGTTCTGAGTCCTGCCTAGAGACCTTGGGCACAAAAAAATCCCCAGCAATCTCGCTGGGGAAACCCTGGCCAGCTGCTGCCTACCCCTGTGCGCCCAACCGACCGTGGGTGTGTCTCCCCTAAAGCAGCACCATGCCCTGCCCATGGCACACACCTGAGCACCTGCAACAGAGCTTCAGCAATGAATGCGGCGACCACAGGAAATGAACCACCAGAACCACTGAATGGACTTGGGTACCTCTTATCTTAATACTGAGTCTCACAGCATTGTTTCTTCTCCTTGGAAGGAGTACGCCCTTGTTCACATTTTCTAAGCTGCTGTGGAAGGGCCCCTTTCTGGATATTGAATCTATCATCTTGCCGAAATAGTAATGTCTTCATTTCATTAGCTATAAGTTTGAGCTCCTAAGCCCCTCATGCACATTCGTTTATGTTGTTCTGATTCTGTTTTGAATTCTTTTTGTCATTAAGTTCTGTATCTGTTGCCTGTCAACCCTGAGCTCAAGCTGCTCCCGATCCAGGCACTTCTCCTCTGATGTGAGAAATGACACCCCAAAGAGGGCCTTCCTGACATGTAGGGACAGAAAGGCTGCAGAAGCTGGTCAATGATGCTTCCAGAGAAAAATCTCCATCAATAGAGGAGAGTGGCAAAAACTGAAACTTAGAGAAAACTTAGTCGGAGGAGCTAGGGCTTAGGGACATCCTCATGCCTACAGATGAGGTGCGCCCTGGGTGCCAGGCCCTAGAACAGTGGTTCTCAATCTTCCTAATGCCACACCTTTTAACACAGTTCCTCATGTTGTGGTGACCCCCAACCATAACATTATTTTCGTTGCTATTTCATAACTGTAATTTTGCTACTGTTATGAATCGTAATGTAAATATCTGATATGTAGGATGTCTTAGGTGACCACATGAAAGGATCGTTTGACCCCTAAAGGGATTGTGACCCACAGGTTGATAACCACTGCCCTAGAGGAATGATTGTTTATAAAGAAGCTCAATGGTCCTTACCCTCTATTAGCAGCCTCCCTCTCTGCAGGCCAGCCAGTGTGCATTGACCCCCCACATCTGCATGCCCTGGGTTGCAACCCTTTCTTTTTCCCAAATAAACACTTTTTTGGTGATGAAAACCTAACAAATATTATTTTTCAGTAGACAAGAACAGGAGCTCCCAGCTCCACATTGAGCAAGCCCAGGGCTCCATGGGGAAGAGTAGTCCACATATTTCTGGTGGAGAACTGGTTGGGGCTGTGGCTGAGTGAGAGAGCTTCGGGGTCCCAGGTTCCTCTTAATGGGCCTGCGCACACTTACCTACTGACAATACAGCAGCTTTGAGCTCCGTGCTGGAGCAGAAGCTTGGAAAGCCCGAAAAACATACCGGGAAGAACTGAATTGCCTGGCTTCCTAGCAAAACCAGAAGGGGCAGCTTTCTCGCAGACCGAAGTACCAGCAGAGCCTTTCCCAGGCACCATCATCCTCCAGGTTAACTGTTCTCCAGCCCTGGGGATTCCCTGGGACCCCACTCCATCCAACTGGCTAGTCCGCCCAAGTTGTTTCCAGTGGTTTTTCCATACAAGTGGCCTGCCTTATCTCTTACTACACTTTCCTAATATTTCTCAAAGGTCCACAAGCTCTAAACAAGTAGCATGGCCTTGGCATGCCCAGGACCTCTTGCTAAATGGCCCCAAGCCTGGCATGAGGGCTGTCAGCCTCAGTTCATAGCCACTGGGCCCAGAGGACACCTACTGCATAAGGCCATTCTACCAAGACTGGGAGATGTAGCAGCTCTACCTAATACATAGGAACAAACACAGGGAGACAGCCAAAATGAGGAGATAAAAACAAACAAAAAAATCTTGTTTCAAATTAAAACAGAACTCAAAAAAAGAACAACAAAAAAATGGGAACAATCTACCACATGCAGAGTTCAAAACGCTCAATGAGCTCAATGAAAATTTTAAGAGATAGAAAACAAACAAACAAAAAAAACCCAGCTGAAATAAAGAACCAGTCAGAAATAAATACAATAAGTGAAATGAAGAATAACTTGAAATTAACAGTGGACTAGATGAAGCAGATTGAATTAGCAATTTTTTTAAATTTAATAAATCTTTGTTTACATTATTACAATTGTTCCTCCCCCCCTCCCCATAGCTCCCCTTCACCCGGTTTCCACCCTATCCTCTCTGCCCTTACCTCTCTCAGACTGTCCTCATCCATAGGTGTGATTTTTGACCAGTCTCTTCTCGCACTCCCACATCCTTTTCCTCCTGAGAATTGTCAGTCCACTCCCTTTCTATGTCCCTGATTCTATTATATTCATCAGTTTATTCTGTTCATCAGATTTTTAATTCACTTGATTTTTAGATTCACTTGTTCATAGATATGTATTTGTTGTTCATAATTTTTATCTTTATCTTATTCATCTTCCTCTTCTTAAAGAATACCTTTCAGCATTTCATATAATACTGGTTTGGTGTTGATAAACTCCTTTAGCTTTTTTTTATATATATATATTTTATTGATTTTTTACAGAGAGTAAGGGAGAGGGATAGAAAGTCAGAAACATCGATGAGAGACATCGATCTGCCGCCTCCTGCACGCCCCACACTGGAGATGTGCCCGCAAGCAAGGAACATGCCCCTGACTGGAATTGAACCTGGGACCTTTCAGTCCACAGGCTGACGCTCTATCCACTGAGGCAAACCGGTCTCAGCTGCTTTTTCTTATCTGAATGATAGCTTTGCTGTGTAGAGTAATCTTGGTTGTAGGTTCTTGCTATTCATCACTTTGAATATCTCTTGCCACTCCCATCTGGCCTGCAGTTTCTGTTGAGAAATCAGCTGACAATCGTATGGGTGCTCCCTTGTAGATAATGAACTGTTTTTCTCTTGCTGCTTTTAATATTCTTTGTCTTTTGCTCTTGGCATTTTAATTATGATGTATCTTGGTGTGGTCTACTTTGGATTTTTTGTTTGGGGTTCTGTGCACTTCCTGGACTTGTAACTCTATTTTTTTTTTTCACCAGGTGGGGGAAGTTTTCAGTCATTATTTCTTCAAATAGATTTTCAGTATCTTGCTGTCTCTCTTCTTCTGGCATCCCCATAATTCTGATGTCGGTACGTTTGAAGTTGTCCCAGAAGCTCCTAACAGTATCTTCATATTTTTGGCTTCTTTTTTCTCTTTATTTTTCCAGTTGAGTGTTTTCTGCTTCTTTGTATTTCAAATCTTTGACTTGATTCTTGCATTCCTCTAGTGTGCTGTTAGGTCTGTGTATGATATTTGTTATTTCAGTCAGTGTATGTTTAATTTCTAGTTTGTTCTTTTCCATATCCTCAAGGGTCTCACTAAATTTATCGGACTTTTCTAGGAAATACTTGAAAAATCTTATAACTGTGGTTTTGAACTCTATATCCAGTTGTTTGTTTTCCTCTATTTCTTTAGTTTGTGATCTGTTTCTTTGTCTCTGCATTTTCACTGCTTCCCTGACTTGGTAGAGTAGCTTTGTGTGCTAGGTGTCCTATAGGGCCCAGTAGCTCTGCCTTCCCAGTTACCTGAGGTTGACACTCTTGGTGCACTCCTTTGTGGACTGTGTGCACAGCCTTGTTGTAGTTAAGCCTTTATTGTTGTTGGTATCACTGGGAAGAATTGACCTCCAGGCCAACTGGCTCTGAGGATCAGCTGTGTCTATGCTGGGAGAACTTTTGTGCTGGAAACACCCTATGGCACCTGAATTAGCAAATCTTATATAATGAAACCCTAGTATGTAAATTGAACACCAGAACAACCAGTCACTATAGCATGCACTGACCAGGAGGGGGCAGACACTCAACACAGAAGCTGCCCCCTGGTGGTCAGTGTGCTCCCACAGGGGGACTGCTGCTCAGCTGGGAGCTGAGGTCATGGCTGGTGAGTGCAGCGGCATTGGTGGGAGGCTCCTGCCTCCCCAGCAGCACTAAGGATCCCTCAGGTCTGTTAACCATTGTGCGATGAATGTCATGCACTGGGCCTCTAGTTGGAATATAAGGTAAAAGAAAACATAGCAAAAATAAAAAAGAATTAAAAAACTGAGGATAGTTTAAGGGGCCTTTGCAATAGCATCAAGTGTACCAACATTCACATCATAAGACACCAATAAGAGAGAGAAAGCAAAGGATTGAGAATCTGTTTGAAGGAATAAGGACTGACAACTATCCTAACTTGATGAAAGACATACAAGCCCAGGAGGTGCACAGAGTCCGAAACAAGACGACCCAAAAGAGGCCCACACCAAGACAAGATAATTAAAAAACAAGGAGAAAATCTTAAAGTAGCAACAAAAAAGCAATTAGTCACCCATATGATTAACTGCTGACTTCTCAACAGAAACTTTGCAGGTCAGAAGGGACTGGAAGAAATATTCAAAGGGATGAAAAGCAATAATTTACAGTATAACCAATATTATTCTACCCAGCAAAGCTAGCATTTAGAATTGAAGTTAGAGCCCTAACCAGTTTAGCTCAGTGGATAGAGCATCAGCCTGCAGACTCAAGGGTCCCAGGTTCGATTCTGGTTAAGGGCATGTACCTTGGTTGCGGGTACATACCCAGTAGGGAGTGTGCAGGAGGCAGCTGATCAATGTTTCTCTCTCATTGGGTTTCTAACTTTCCCTTTCTCTCTGTAAAAAAAAAATCAATAAAATATAGTTAGAATTGAAGTTAGATAAAGAGTTTCACAGACAAGAGAAAGCTAACTCGGAGAACATCACCACCAAACCAGGATTATAAGAAATGTTAAAGGGATTTCCTTTTTTTTAAAAAAAATATATATATTATTGATTTTTTTTACAGAGAGGAAGGGAAAGAGAAAGTCAGAAACATTGATGAAAGAGAGATATCGATCAGGCGCCCCCTGCACGCCCCACTGTGGAGATGTGCCTGTAAGCAAGGCACATGTCCCCAACCGGAATCGAACCCGGGACCTCCCAGTCCGCAAACCAATGCTCTGTCCACTGAGCCAAACAGGTCCCAGCAGGGATTTCCTTTTTAAAAAAATATATTTTTATTGATTTTAGAGAGGAAGAGAGAGAGGAACATCAATGGTGAGAGAATTATTGATTGTTGCCTCCTGTACATCCTCTACTGGGGACCAAGCACATAATTTGGGCATGTGCCCTTGACTGGAATCGAACCTGGGACCCTTCAATTCACAGGCCGACACTCTATCTACTGAGCCAAACCAGTTAGGGCTAAAGGGATTTAAGAGAAACAAGAACATAAGTATACATAATAAAAATGACAATAAGTACATACTATTATCAATTACTTTAATGTAAATGGCTTAAATGACCCAAAGATGCAGGGTGGCTGAATGGATAAGGAAACAAGATCCATATATATTCAGGTTACAGAAGACCCACTCCACTTCACATCAAAAGACTAAAAGTTAAGAGATGAAAAATTATTTCATGCAAATGAAAACAAAAAAGCTGGCTTAGCAATACTGTATCAGACAAAATAGACTTTAAGACAAAAGCTGTAACAAGAGTAAAGAAGGACCCAGCATTCCATTTTTGAGCATTTAAAGAAACTTGAGACACTAATTTGGGAAGACATCTGCATCCCCTATACCTACTGAAGAATTATATAAAAGTAAAGGCCCAGTGTATGAAATTTGTGCACAGGGATGTGTGGCCCTCAGCCCAGCCTGCACCCTCTCCTATCTGGGATCCCTCTCACAATCCAAAACTGTTGGCTCCCAACTGCTTGCCTTCCTGATTGCCTGCCAGCCTGATCACCCCCTAACCACCTGATGCCTCATTGCTCCTCTGCCAGCCTAATTGCCCCTAACTGCCCTCCTCTGCAGGCCGGGTCACCCCTAACTGCCCTCCCCTGCAGGCCTGGTCCTCCCAACTACTCTCCCCTTGCAGGCCCAGTTACCCCCAACTGCCCTCCCTTGCACATCTAATTCCTCCCAACTGTCCTCCCCTGAAGACCATCTTGTGTCCACATGGGGGCAGCCATCTTATGTTGGAGTGATGGTCAATTTGCATATTACTCTTTTATCAGATAAGAGGATAGCCAAGATATGGAAGCTGCCTAAGTGTCAGCTGATGGATGACTGGATGAATGGAATACTTACTACTCAGCCATAAAAACCACCTTGCCATCTGCAACATGGATGGACCCAGAGGGTATTACACTAGTGAAGTACGTCAGAGAATCCAGGATGGTGGCAGAGGAGGTAGAAGCTATACTTACCTCCTCTCAGGATCCAACTGGAATTGCAGATGTACATAAAGATGTATACTTGAAGCCTATATAATTTTATTAACTATTGAAACCCCAATAAATGAATAAACAAAACAAACAGTCATGGATACAGAGAACATTCTGATGGCTGCCACATGGGAAGATGGCTGAAAAGGGGAAGGGGTTAAGATATGCAAACTGGGAATTCAAGATGGCGGCATAGGTAAACACCTACACTGCTGCCTTACACAACAATGTCAAAACTACAACTAAAAGACAGAATGGACATCATGCAGAACCACAGGAAAGCTGGCTGAGTGGAAACTTGACAACTAGAAGGAAAGAGAGGGGCTCATGGAGACTCAGAGGAGCTGCAAAAAGCTGAGGTATGGAGACTTGCACGTGGAGAGAGCGGGTGCTGGAGTACCTGCTGGCTTTCTCTGGCGGGAGGGAGATGGAGAATCCCAACTACATTGAACCCCTTATCTTAAGGTACTGAACCCCAGGTCCAGGTGAGACTCATACAGGGGGAGTTTGGACTGTGAAGTGCACGGAAATTTAGGGGAGTCGCGAAAGGGCAGAAGTCTGGTGGCGCAAACAGCACTGCACACAGAAGACTGACTGCTGATTGTGCCACTGGCTTTCACGAGTGGGCGGGAGACAGAGCCTCTTAACTACACCATTTCTCTCTCTACTAAACCCCCGTTTCAGGAGAGACCCTAGGACCCAGACTCATAGGGTCCCGGAGCGCAGGGGAGCTGGAAAGGCAGCAGTCTAGAGGCACTGTGCGCGTGCACAGGGACCGCTCCAGCAACTACCCAGAGTCATGTGAGACCCAGGGGCCTAGTAGGGTGGGGCCGACTGGAAGGCAAGGCGGTCTGTTAAGCCCTGAGACTCCACCCATCCCAAGCTCAACAGAGAGGCTTTTGCAGTTTTGCAAGTCTTGTATCATAAGGCTGAATCCAACACAGAAGTTCTCCCAGCATAATGAAAATGCGGAGACAAAGGAAGAGATCACAAACAAAAGAAATGGAGGAAAACAAAGGACTGGATATAGAGTTCAAAACCACGCTTATAAGGTTTTTCAAGAATATCCTAGAAAAGATGGATACATTTAGCGAGACCCAAGAGGAGATGAAAAGGACCAACTAGAGATGAAAAAGGACCAATTAGAAATTAAACATACACTGACTGAAATAAAAAAACATTATACAGAGACCTAACAGCAGACTAGAGGAACACAAAAATCAAGTCAAAAATTTGAAATATAAAGAAGCAGAAAACACTCAACTGGAAAAGCAAGAAGAAAAAAGAATCCAAAAATGTGAAGATAATGTAAGGAGCCTCTGGGACAGCTTCAAGCATACCAACATCAGAATTGTGGGGGTGCCAGAAGAGAGAGAGAGCAAGATACTGAAAACCTATTTGAAGAAATAATGACTAAAAACTTCCCACATCTGGTGAAAGAAATAGACTTACAAGTCCAGGAAGCACACAGAACCCCATAAAAAAGGAATCCGAAGAGGACTACAACAAGAGACATCATAATTAAAATGCCAAGAGCAAAAGACAAAGAGAGAATATTAAAAGCAGCAAGAGAAAAACAGTTCATTACCTACAAGGGAGCACCCATACAACTGTCAGCTGATTTCTCAACAGAAACTGTGCAGGGCAGATGGGAATGGCAAGAAATATTCAACGTGATGAATAGCAAGAACTTACAACCAAGATTACTCTACCCAGCAAAGCTATCATTCAGAATTGAAGGGCAGATAAAGAGCTTCACAGATAAGAAAAAGCTAAAGGAGTTCATCTCCAAACCAGTATTATATGAAATGCTGAAAGGTACTCTTTAAAAAGATGAAGAAAAAGGTAAAAGATAAAAAATTATGAACAACAAATACCTATCTATCAACAAGTGAATCTAAAAATTAAGTGAATTAAAAATTTGATCAACATTGCTGAAACTGGTTTGGCTCAGTAGTTAGAGCGTCAACCTGCAAACTGAAAGATCCCAGGTTCAATTCCGGTCAAGAGCATGTACCTGGGTTGCGGACACATCCCCAGTGTGGGGTGTGCAGGAGGCAGCTGATCGATGTCTCTCTCTCTCATCGATGTTTCTAACTCTCTATCCTTCTCCCTTCCTCTCTAAAAAATCAATAAAAATATATTTTAAAAAATTTGATCAACAGAATAAACTGGTGAATATAATAGAATCAGGAGACTGAAAGGGAGTGGACTGATAATTCTCAGGGGAAAAGGGGTGAGGGGGGTGCAGGGAGAGACTGGACAAAAATCATACACCTATGGATGAGGTCAATGGAGGGAGGTATGGGTAGAGGGAGGGATGGGAGCTGGCTGCAGGGGAACTATGGAGGGGAAAAAAGAGAAACAAATGTAATAATCTGAATAATAAAGATTTAATTAAAAAAATAAAAGATTAAAAAAAAAGATATGCAAACTGCCAGGTATGAACACAGTCACTGTGATATAAGGGTCAGTAGGACTCATGTGATCTGGAGAACATGAGGTTAGATAAGGTCAAGCCCAGTCTCCACTCTCGTCATGTTTTCCTGGAACACAGCAGCACTGGCTCACACGGTTATAACAGACCACAAGACGCCCTCAGCCTATTAGGGGCATTTTTTACGGGACCCATGAAGTTCCAGAGTTTCTTTTTATAAACAATGAAAAGAAATGGGTGACTACACAAGTTGATAAACTTAAAAAAGTGGATGTTGCTAGTGAGAGAAACTTTTTTTAAGGATCAAATTCTAGTTTAATCTGATCCCCCTTTTCAAAGGCTCTACCCATTCCCTGCTAGATCAGCAAACCTCGAGCCTTTCGGAGGAGTGGCCTGAACCATGAGGACGCAGCTGCCAGCATGGCTAGAAATGCTACGAGGAAGAGAGCAAGCCTAGCACTTGCTGCAGGAAAAGCCACTCACAGGAGCATGTGCAGCACATACCAGAGGTTAGAAGCACGCCACAGCACTCTATCTCACAAGCTGTACTGTTACGGAAATGCATGTTCATTTTAATTATAAAATACTTGCTTCTGTCTTATGGCCTCTCATGGCTTTTAAAAAAGCAATTGATATCTATCAACTTTAGATCAAAATCTTCCAAAAGTTTCTAAAATAGATTTCTGTTCAAAATGAATGTTTTCAAAAACTTTTTATATGAAAAGTGATACAAAAGACACATCAATGTTCAAATAATTTAAAACAAAAGGGTAGATTTAATGCAATGACAACATTAATCTGAGGATAAATAAATCCACAACAGACTTGAAAGTCTGATTTTTTTTTTCCCCTTTGCAGAGAGAATGGTTTTCTGAAAGCACATAGGGCTGAAGAAGTCAAACAAAATGTAATTTCTCAATGTCCTCCCTGCTGCCCTTCTAATAACTGCTACTGGCCACGGTGATAGCTCCTCTTGTTTAAATCAGGATGGTTATTTGCTTCAAGAATAACTGGATGGCTTGTTTCCAGAATCATCTTCTTGTGATCCCATGCTCTGTAAGGAAGAGGGAAGTAGTGCATTTACGCTGGCCCTTGTCAGGTTTCCCACCAGCCCCACCAAGCACCTGTGGGCCTTCCAGAGGACAGGTCCCCTGTTTCTTTGTGCACAATATTATCCTCGTGTGCATGAAGAGGAATCCAGTCCAGGGACCACCCTCTGCATCCTCTAAGCAGTCTGTAGTGTGAAAATGCTCTCAACAGTCTCTTTTGAACTTTAATAAAGGTTTTTGAGAACTCCCAGCAGCTAAACATTTAGCCTGAAATTGAGTTCACAGTCCTCATGTGGGAACAATCCCTCCTTCTCCATCCAGCCCACTTCTAGTTAATGAGGGGAACCCTACTCAAGTACCTTCTGCACGAACTGGGGGTTCACTGTGATCTCCTGATCCATCGCCTTCAGCCGCTCATCCAGCTCTATGCACTTCAGCATCTATGAGTAGACAGGTTAAAGGTGGTTAGTGTGCAGGTGTAGGTCAATTTGAACCTAGACTATTCAAATAACATGGGGCTACAGGTTCCCAATTCTTGACCTGGAACTGCTGGAGCTTTGGAGTCAGTATTTTTGAATTCAGAAAGTTAATACAGTCCCAGGAGTAGGACCTAGAGAAGCACCCCCTAACCAAACACATTGTCATTTGCAGTGAATCCTAAAAACATTCCCACTACGTAGAATAAATAAAGACTTAAATCACGTCAGGTGACATTTGCCAGCAAATGAATTAGCAATTCAAAATTGGGAAAACCCTGAAAACTAGAAGTTTGCTTTTTACGCTTTTGAGAGGTAAGGTTTTGTTCAATTCATTGCCTTAATCTGAGGTGAGAAGCACAAACCACCCACGAAATCCTAGGTGCCTGGGGTCGGCCAGAGGGAGGGAAATCCGGGTCCCAGGTGCCTGTGACTAGCTAGAGGAGGGAATCCTGGATTCCCTTGTCTGCAGAACCAGCAGCAATCAGAGCAGTGCGACATGAGGTGCAGGGGTGGCTGCCCTGTGGCCAGCTGCTGCCCAGCAGCGTGTGGGGGATGGTCTTCCTCTCTCCACCCCACTCCTGTACAGATGTTCTCTGATCCGACCTGGAACTCTGAATATATTTAGCCATGGCAATGATACTCCATCATAAGTGCCAGTTGGGTGTGGATAAAATCAGATGACTGAAGAGTCAAAATAGGCTTTGGTGAGCTACATGGGCACTCTAACCCACCACTCACTCATAACCAATGATCCTGAAGAGTCAAAGCAACTGACTTTTGTAATTACCTTTCAAGGAACTAAAGTGTTCCTAGAAGCTCGTTGGGAACTACCTGTATTTATACTGAAATTATCCTGGAGCACAGGGACAGTGTTTCAAGCACAACATCTCAAACACCAATCCAACATCAAAACTGGATGCTCATGCTTACCTCCTGATCGATGTTATGAAGCATGGCTGGGTTATTATATTTTTCAGGGTTATCATGGAAACTGACCATACCATCCTTTTGATTAATACTTGCAAAAATTTCACCATCTTCTATCTATAAAAAAAAAAATCAGGGAAGTTTAGACCTGGACACTATGGGAATTTATAGTGATTCAATATAACCAGGGCAAAGCCCAGAAAGCAATTCTATTTAATAATTCTATATAATAAAAGCTAATATGCAAATTGACCGAACAGAGGAATGACCGGTTGCTATGATGCGCACTGACCACCAGGGGGCATATGCTCAACACAGGAGCTGCCCCCTGGTGGTCAATGAACTTCCACAGGGGGACTATCGCACAGCCAGTCAGGCTCATGGCTGGCGAGCACAGCAGTGGGGGTGGGAGTCTCTCCTGCATCCATGGCAGCGCTAAGGATGTCTGACTAACTGCTCAGGCCCGCTCCCCAGGAGGAGCAGACCTAAGCCATCAGTCAGACATCCCTAAGGGCTCCCTGACTACAAGACAACACAGGTCATGCTGAGGGACACCCCCTACCAACCCTGAGTGCACGAATTTTGGCACCAGGCCTTTAGTAAATACCTAAATGTATATGTGTATATTAAGCACAACTGCTTTTTCAACAAATATTTATTGAATTCTGAGAACATTCTAGGCACCATTATAAACGCTAGGGGGTGCAAAACTAACACATTCATAAAAATCCATGCCCTTACGTTGTTTCATTTGTATTTTATTTTACATGTGACGTAAAAGTCATTAACCATTTTTTAAAATTTAATAAATTTTTATGGTTCAGATTACAATTGTTCTTCTCCCCGCCTCCCCATAGCTCCCCTTCACCTGTTTCCCACCCCACCCTTTGCCCTTACCTCTCCCTCACTGTTCTCATCCATAGGTGTATAATTTTTGCCCAGTTTCTCTCCGTACCTCCCTCACCCCTTTCCTTGAGAATTGTCAGTCCACTGCCTTTCAATGCCCCTGAGTCTATTATATTCACCAGTTTATTCTGTTCATCAGGTTCTTTATTCACTTGATTGTTAGATTCGTTGATAGATATGTATTTGTTGTTCACAATTTTTATCTTTTTCTTCTTCTTCTTCTTAAAGAATACCTTTCAGCATTTCATATAATACTGGTTTCGTTTGATGAACACCTTTTAGCTTTTTCTTATCTGTGAAGCTCTTTATCTGACCTTCAATTCTGAATGATAGCTTTGCTGGATAGAGTATTCTTGGTTGTAGGTTCTTGCTATTCATCACGTTGAATATTTCTTGCCACTCCCGTCTGGCCTGCATAGTTTCTGTTGAGAAATCAGCTGACAATCGTATGGGTGCTCCCTTGTAGATAACTGTTTTTCTCTTGCTGCTTTTAATATTCTGTCTTTTACTCTTGGCATTTTAATTATGATGTGTCTTGGTGTGGTCCCCTTTGGATTCCTTTTGTTTGGGGTTCTGTGTGCTTTCTGGACTTGTAAGTCTATTTCTTCTCCAGATAGAGGAAGTTTTTGGTCATTATTTCTTCAAATAGGTTTTGAATATCTTGCTCTCTCTCTTCTTCTGGGACCCCCATAATTTGGATGTTGGTACACTTGAGGTTGTCCCAAAGGCTCCTTACACTATCTTCCAATTATTGAATTCTTTATATATATATATATATAAATTTTTTACAGAGAGGAAGGGAGAAGGATAGAGAGTCAGAAACATTGATGAGAGAGAGACATCGATCAACCACCTCCTGCACGTCCCCCAATGGGGACGTGCCAGCAACCAAGTACATGCCCTTGACTGGAATCGAACCCAGGAACATTCAGTCCGCAGGGCAATGCTCTATCCACTGAGCCAAACCAGTTTCAGTGAATTTTTTTTTTCCTGGCTGTTTTTTGCTTCTTTGCATTTCAAATCTTTGACTTGATTCGTGTATTCCTCTAGTCTGCTGTTAGATCTCTGAATAATATTTTTTATTTCCATCAGTGTATGTTCAATTTCTGGTTGGTCCTTTTTCATATCCTTGAGGGTCTCGTTAAATTTATTGGCCTTTTCTAGGAAATTCTTGAAAAAAACCTTATAACCGTGATTTTGAACTTCATATCCAGTTCTTTGCTTTCTTCCATTTCTTTCATTTGTGATCTGTTTGTCTCCACATTTTCACTGCTTCCTTGAGTTGGTAGAGTAGCTTTGTGTGGTAGGTGTCCTATATGGCCCAGTGGCTCAGCCACTCCCAGTTAACGGAGGTGGACACACTTGGTGCACCTCTTTGTGGACTGTGTGCACAGTCTTGTTGTAGTTAGGTCTTCATTGTTGTTAGTATCACTGGGAGGAGTTGACTTCCAGGCCAACTGGCTGTGAGGACCACCTGTTTCTATGCTGGGAGAACAACTGTGCTGGGAACACCCTTATGAGACAAGACTTGCAAAATTGCAAAAGCCTCTGTGCTCAGCTTGGATGGGGATCAAAGGGAGCAGACAGCCTTGGCTTCCTGTCAGCCCTGCCCTATGAAGCCCCTGTGTCTCAGTGTTCCTTGGTAATCATTGCAAGCACCTATGAGAGAAAGCAACCCTCAAGTTTCGCTTGCTGCCAGACAGTCCAGATCCCCCCTCAAATGAGTCTGAGTTTCTAGAAACTCACTTGGAACTGGAATTCAGCACAGTTGGGAGCTTTTGTCTCCCTCCTGTGTTAGAAAGCCAGCTGCACACTCAGCAGTCAGTCCTCTCTGCGCGCGCGCACCTCCAGACCTGTGCCTTCCGCAGCTCCCCTGAGTCTCAGTGTGCTTTCTTCTTTTCCTGACAGTCCAGATTCCCCCCAAATGTGTCTGGGTCCCCAGGGTCTTGCCCAAAACTGAGTTCAGTACAGTTGGGACCTTCCGTCTCCCTCTCGCTTGAGAAAGCCAGCCACACACTCAGCTGCCAGTCCTCTCTGCATGTGTTTCCATACCTCACCCTTTTGCAGCTCCTCTGAGTCTCAATGTGATTTCCTCTTTCCTTCTAGTTGTAGAATTTCCACTCAGCCAGCCTTCTTGTGGTTCTGGATGGTATCTGTTTTGCCATTTATAGTTTTGAAATTGTTATGCGAGGCAACAGTTTAGGTGTTTACCTATGCCGCCATCTTGGTTTCTCTAATCACTAACCATTTTAAAGTGTATAATTTAGTAGTATTTAGTACATGCACAGTGTTGTGCAACCATTACCTCTATCTAATTTCAAAATATTTTATACCTATTGAGCAGTTACTCTCTGCTCTCCCAGCCTCTCAGCCCCTAACCTAATTTCTGTGCTATGGAATTGCCTATTCTGGACCTTTCTACAAATGGAATCATACAATATGTGTCTTGTTTCCCTTAGCATATTGTTTTCAAACTGTCCTTGCATCTTTATTTATTTTTGCTAATCTTCAACCAAGAATATTTTCGCCACTGATTGTTCTTTTTATTTTTTAATATATTTTTATTGATTTCAGAGAGGAAGGAGAAGGAGAGAGAGATATAAACATCAATGATGAGAGAAAATCATTGATTGGCTGCCTCCTGCAAGCTCCCTACTGGGGATCGAGCTGCAACCTGGGCATGTGCCCTTGGCTGGAATCGAACCTGGGACCGTTCTGTTTGCAGGCTGACACTCTACTCACTAATCCAAACTGGCTAAGGCATGTCATTGATTTTAGAGAGAGTGGAAGAGAGGGAGGGAGAAAAGGGAAAGAGAGAAACATTGATGTGAGAGAGCAAGGGATTGGATGCCTCCCATACATGCCCAAGCTGGGGATGGAAACTGCATCCCAGGTATGTGCACTTGACTGGGAATTGAACCCAGGGCCCTTCAGTGTCTGGGAGGAACTCAAACCATTAGCTACACTGCCAAGGCTGCCTCTGCATCTTTAAACATTAACTTCATTATATATGTTACATTGCCCTTGCATTTTAAAACTGAGATGCCAACACATTTTTGTTTCACCTAGTAGAAATTATTTCTGGTCCTTCAAGAAAACTCTTCTGCCAATGCTGATTCCAAGGTGGCTTCAAGATCTATGCTCTTTAATTGCATCAATGACTGGGTATTTATTTGATTGATCCTTAGAGCCAAATCCTGTGCATGAAGTTAAAAAGCAAGAAGCTAATAAAAGTCCCAAACAGATATTGTTATTCCTAACAAAATTGCTCCACAGGGCGACAACAATGAGTCCATCTGCTACTGAGCTCCCTACACTAGCCTACTTCTTTCTAGCCTTGGAAAGGACAGATACTATTAGTGATACAGCAACCATTAAACATAATGCCTAATTCTCTAAGTGATCAGAGAGCTGCCGCTTTAAAAAGTGGAAGGAACATATCCAAATATTTGAAATGCAAACCTAGGTTCACCATAGCAGCACTTTCTGTAATAACCATGTTCATCTAATTAGAATGGGAGGATATACTCACACAGTGTATTCCTGAAAATGAATGAACTACTAGTAAAACTACATATAACATCAAGAATGAATCTCATGTTAAGCACAAAAGCCATATCCCAAAAAGTATATACTGTATGTTTCATTTTATATTTTATACTAGAGGCCCAATGCACGAAATTCATGCAAGAGTGTTCCTTCCCCTGGCTGCTGGCACCAGCTTCCCTCTTGTACCTGGGACCAGGGCTTCCCTCTGGCCAACAGCAGGCACCCAGAACCCAGGCTTCCCTTGCAGCCCCAGCTTCACCTGGAAGGTTGTCTGGAAGGACATCCATTCTAATTAACATATTATACTTTTAGTATTATAGACAAAGCTCAAACCAAACACAAATAAAATAGGATGCAAGAAATCAAGATAATAATAACCTTTCTAGCCCAGAGCAGGACTGGAAGCAGGCATGAGAGTTGTTTCTGGGGTTCTGGTAGCATTCTGGCTCATGATCTGGGTGTTGGTCGCACTTTTCCCTATGTGGGTTACATGTCAATAAAATGTTTACTTTAAAGCTCAGTCCCAGAATGGTTCCCTGGTGAGTCCCACCAGACAAGGAAGGGAGAAGTCAGGCCAATGCCTACCATCTCTCTCAAAGGACATGGGCAGAGGGAACATTTCCCAGGCTATTCTATGAAGCCAGCATTACCTTAATACCAAAGTCAGACAAAGTATTACAAGAAAAATATTACAATGTTCACAATCTCTCATGAACATACATACAAAAATACTCAACATATAAGCAAGTCCAACAATATGGAAAAGAATTATACACCAAAACCAAGCGGGATTTATTTCTGATATGCAAGGCCAGTTAAACATTTATGTTAACTCATCATGTCAGCAGGATAAAAAAAATATCATGGTCAAATCAACATATGCAAGAAAAGCATTTCATAAAATCCAATATCCACTCATGATAAAAACTCTCAGTAAACTAGGGAGAGAGGAGAACTTCTTCAACTTGATGAAAAATATCTACAAAAGACTTAGAGCTAGTTTCACCTGGTGAGAGACTTGAAGATTCCCACAAAGATCAGTAACGAGGCATCACACCACTCCTCTGCAATACTGCCCTGGGAGTTCTAGCTAATAAAATAAGATTAAAAAGGGGTATAGAGATTGTGAAAAAGAAAAAAAATGTCAAGAAGAAACTAAGGTGGTGGCATAGGTAAAATACCTGAACTGCTGCCTCACACAATATCAAAACTACAACTAAAAGAAAAAATGGACACCATCCAGAGCCAAAGGAAAGCTGGCTGAGTGGAAATTCTACAACTAAAAGGAAAGAGAGGGGATTACAGAGACTCAGAGGAGCTGCAAAAAGCTGAGCTACAGAGATGCATTTGTGGAGAGGATGGGAGGTGGAGTGCCTGGCTGGCTTCCTCAAGCAGGAGGGAGACAGAAGCTCCCGACTGCACTGAACTCCAGTCCTGGACGAGACTCTGGGAACTCAGAACCATTTGGGGGGAATCTGGACTGTCAGGAAAAGAAAAAGCATACTGAGATCAGGGGAACTGCGCGCACGCAGAAGGACTGACTGAATGCATGGGCAGCTGAGAGCACGGCTGGCTTTCTAACATGGGAGGGAGACGGAAGCTCCTGACTGCACTGAACTCCAGTTCCGGCCAAGTTTCTGGGAACTCAGAGTCATTTGGGGGAGAAACTGGACTGTCTGGCAGCAGGCGAAACTCAAGAGTAGCTTTCTCTCAGAGGTGCTTGCAGCGATTACCAAGGGACACTGAGACTCAGGGGCTTCATAGGGCAGGACTGATGAGAAGCCAAGGCTGTCTGCTCAGCCCTGAGACTCTGCCCCATCCAAGCTGAGCACAAAAGCTTTTGCAATTTTGCAAGTCTTGCTTCATAAGGGTGTCTCCAGCACAGAAGTTCTCCTGGTGTAGAAACAGGTGATCCTCACAGCCAATCGGCCTGGAAGTCAACTCCTTCCAGTGATACTAACAACAACCAAGACCTAACTACAACAAGACTGTGCACACAGTCCACAAAGGGGTACTCCAAGAGGTTAGGACCCTATAAATTATTATAGTTCCTGTGATTAAAGAAATCCATAGATTGTTAAGGAAATAAACCAAAATGCCCACAGAAGTTGACTTTGGATGTTCCTCAACCCACTTCTCCTTTTTCACATTTTCCATAATGAATACCTGTTACTTCTACAAACACAGAAATCCACTAAGTTTTAACAATGAAAGCACACTTACCATGTGCAGTACATATTTTTCTGCCTCCTGTGGTCCAGATAATTGCACACGACTTGCCATATCTTGTAATGATAGTGTTAAAAAGGTCTGAAAGGCAGAAGCAGAATTAATCACGGGCAGGAACTACTGAGAAAATAAATTTTATTCAATGTGTATAGAGTTCTACTCAATCACTGAACAACTGCTTTCCATAACTATACAAAATGACTTTTTGTTGTGAAGATGACTTGACAGATGAGCCCAGTGGTTTTAGCCACCACTTTTCCAGAGTAATGACTTCTAGAAGTGCAGCCTCTGTGTCTGAAATGACATGCGTGCAAGGTTATCACTGCAGCACTGTTTGCAACAACAAAAGACTGGAGCCACCTACAGGTCCATCAGCACAGAATTGGTTAAGTACAGCACAGCACAGTTATATAAATGCATTACAATGCAGTTGTAATAAAAACTAAGCAGTGAAACTTTATAATGAATCAAAAAAGAATCCAAGATATGTACAGTTAAATATAAAAGAGGATGCAGAACAGTGCACCCTAATATGTGTGTAAAAGAAAGGGAAACAATGTGTCTGAGAGCAGGCACAGATGATATCTGATGCCTCAGGAACTGGTAACACTGGGTGGCCTCTGGGTAAAAAAAAAAGAGGGGCTGGAGTATATGAATTGGATGGACATTTTATATCTTTCAAACTTTCTATTGTAAACTTATTACTGATTAAATAAATATGAATCCTTCGAAACCAGTGTTTATCACGGCTCTGCTTGGGACGTGATGAAACATTCTTTTTCAAGAACAAATTAAAAGAGCTCCTGCCCAGCTGGCCTGGCTCAATGGTTGAGCATCAACCTATGAACCAAGTTACAGTTCGATTCCTGGTCAGGGCACATGCCCAGGCTGCGGGCTGGATCCCCAGTGTGTGGTGTGCAGGAGGCAACTGATCAATGATTCTCATCATTGATGTTTCTATCTCTTTTTCACTCTCTCTTCCTCTCTGAAATCAATAAAAATACATTTAAATAAATAAATAAGGCCTCTCCCCCTCCAAGAAAAGTCAGCAATATTTATAATAATGGCATTTTTAGAGGACACGTTAAAACTCTGATCTTGAAAATTTTGGACCAAAAAAATATTTATATATACTTTAGTTTGGAGAATAGCACCTAAGAAAATTGTTAATTTTAAGTACATAAGTAGCTTAACTAAAGGAAAATTCAAAAGTGAATATTTCTAAATACATAGAACTATCAATGTTCTTATAACTAGAAAATGCCACCGGAATGTCAAGGACTGGTTGAATGAATTACGATCCACCGTACAATAGTCTACTGTTACTGACACAGGTACTGTGACAGAAGCTTATGTTGCCAAGGAAGAAAGAGGGTTAAGACATATTGAACAAAAAAAGCAGAGTAGAAAACAGCAAGAATATGACCCCAATCAGACTTAACTGGGAGTTCCTACACAGGCATATAGACAGAAGACAGAGAAGAGTCTAGAAAAATGCCCATCAAAATGCTAACATGGCCGAAACTGGTTTGGCTAAGTGGATAGAGCGTCGGCCTGCGCACTGAAAGGTCCCAGGTTCAATTCCCGATCAAGGGCACATATCTTGGTTGTGGGCACATCCCCAGTAGGGGGGCATGCAGGAGGTGGCTGATTGATGTCTCTCTCTCATTGATGTTTCTAGCTCTCTATCCCTCTCCCTCCTTCTCTGTAAAAATCAATAAAATATATTAAAAAAAAAATGCTAACATGGAGTAGATCCAACCTCCACAGAATAACCTGTCCCAGTTGCCTTGCTATGGGACATGGCTCCTGTCACTGACAGTTTACCTGTTGAGACTTCTTACAAAGCTTTTATTTTCTGACTTTTGAATAAGAGACATGCTGGTTAGAAAAACCTTCGATGGTTCTTCCTTCTATTATTCTAGCATAAGGACGTAATGCCAAAACATTTAACAGCCACCATCAAAGACTTAACCTTCTGACTAGACACATCCTTTAGTCATATTGTCCCCTCCTCTATGTCCCCTAGGCAGTGCTTTTCAGTCCAGTGGACTCAACCAACCATGAATGAGCACATACAAGACTGAGCTTCAGCCCCGGCCCTAACTGACCATCTTGAGGCTCTTCCTCTTCATTTGGTCAAACTCAAGTTCTTGATTGATCTGATCCAAACCAGAGTATAAACTACCAGCTTACTGCTCAGGGCTGGACTGTGGCTGACTGCTTCACACAGTTAACTGATAGTTTTTGCAGCAATACCTACTTACTAGATTTCTTAAGACCTAATTCTTCATTTAACTTTTACTTAACTTCCTGCAATTGAATTTTTAAAAAAAATACAGTCTTGCCGAAACCAGTTTGGCTCAGTGGGTAGAGCGTCGGCCTGTGGACTGAAAGGTCCCAGGTTCGATTCCGGTCAAGGGCATGTGCCTTGGTTGCGGGCACATCTCCAGTGTGGGGCGTGCAAGAGGCAGCTGATTGATGTCTCTCTCTCATCGATGTTTCTAGCTCTCTGTCCCTCTCCCTTCCTTTCTGTAAAAAATCAATAAAATACATTTTAACAAACAAAAAAAAAATACACTCTCTTTTAACCTTGGTAATATTTTTTATTCTTTTCCTTAAACCTTAAGTACTAGGCACAAATGGGGTACCTCCTGATGGTGAGACAGGAATCTATTCTGAGTGATTCTGTCAGCACCTGAACCAAAGAAGAAATATTATGGGGAGAACAAGGCTGCTTGTTATTCTGAGTCCCTTAGATCCTGGTCTTTTTTTTTTTTTTTAAATAACATATTTTATTGATTTTTTACAGAGAAGAAGGGAGAGAGACAGAGAGTTAGAAACATCGGTGAGAAAGAAACATCGATCAGGATCCTGGTCTTTTTTGTCTGTGGGTCAAGTTGGTTTTCTCTGGGTAACAAGTTATATTTGCTTTTTATCTTTTTTTTAGTTGCATTCACATTCTTTATTTCCTCTTACAAATTAACTTTCTACAAATTCTCTGTTGATTTTCTCATTTTCGCTAGCTACTCTCTAGTATGTAGGCGTTTTCTTCCTTGTCCGGTGACCACTCCTCATTCCCTCCTCTTTTCCATGTGGGGTCTGCTACCTCTACGACCAGCCCTACTCTTCATTTTCCTCCAGTTCCCCTGGGCCCTTGCTGTCAAATCCTACTCCGTTCCCCCCTTCACCCAGGGCCCTGGCCCTCTCAGCAACAAACACCCCCTATTCTCTCTCATTCCGCTGCTTCTCCACCCATCACCCCGCTGCGACATAGGCAGAGGGCACAAAGAGACAACTGCACCGTTCTCATCAGTTCTGAACCAGTCTGATCAGACTACGTCTCAAAAGGAAAAAACAACACTCTATTTGTTTAAGCAGCTCTTAGTTTCCTATTCCTTATAGTATATGCCTTCCTAGCTCACATGGGATTTCATTTTTCTTTGAAAATTTTCTATATACAAAAACCATCACTTTGCAAATAATAATTATATAATTGACTTATCTTCTAGAGTTCAATCACACAGCTTCTTCACCTCTGGCCTAACTGGTCATTAGCATCCCATTGCTATGTTCAAACAGATCAGCACAGCCTGAGTGGCCCCAAGGCTGCTCACGAGGACTTCCATCTGCCTTGTGATGTGTAGCACCCCACTGAATGGTTTACCTCTCTCAGGCTAGCTTCCTCTGCCTCCCAGAGCAGTCATAGCACCTGCCCATCTTCCTCTTCACCAGTTTCTCATCTCAAATACCCTGCGCTAGCCCCCAAAAGACCAAGTTCTCGGCTGTGGTAGTTTTGGATGGGCAATCCTACTTCACAGTATCATCAGCACTGAGAAGGAAAAGAGGAGAGGGGGGATGGCATCGAGGGCCACATCCTCACCTTGGTTAGCCTCTGAATATTCTTCTTGTAGAGAGAGGACAAGCACTGTTTCACCAGTCCCATGTTGTTGTCACGAGTAAACGTTTCACTGTGCTTATTCACCAGGTTTCGGAGTTCTGAGGGGTTATTGGTTGAATAAACTTGTGCTAACTCGTGGTATGCATTACTGAGAGGCTAAAGGTTTAAAGGGGAAAAATCAGATTAAAATGTTAGAGAAGTAATATTTATTCAGGAAGCAAAACAAAATATGGCACTGTGTGTGTTTTCTTTTTTTAATATATTTTATTGATTTTTTTTTACAGAGAGGAAGGGAGAGGCTTAGAGAGTTAGAAACATCGATGAGAGAGAGACATCGATCAGCCGCCTCCTGCACATCCCCTACTGGGGATGTGCCCGCAACCAGGATACATGCCCTTGACTGGAATTGAACCTCGGACCTTTCAGTCCACAGGCCAACGCTCTATCCACTGAGCCAAACCAGTTTCGGTGGCACTGTTTTTTGAGCAAGTATATCCAATATGCTTTTCCGTTACCTAACAAATTATAACCTACCCAACAAATGCTCAGTGAAGACCAAAGATAAATTTTCACTATGGAGTAATTTATTATAAAAAACAACAACTTTGTGGTACAGAACAAATAACTGCACAGCAGGTGCAAGTGCACTGCATCTGGTGAAGACACACACATCTTTCCCCCTTATCAGTGGCTCCTTTTTCTATTGGAAAGAAAGAAGGTGGAATTTTCATTATTCTCCACTCTCTCTCACATTTCATGCACACATATACACCTCCCCAGGTGCAATGGGACAATGGACTACTTTTGATAAGAAGGAAGACAAGAACAAGACAACTGATGGTGGTTGAGGACCCAAGAGCCTGAACTGCTTTAGGTATTTTATCTCACACACAATATCCTTATAAACTGGAGCAGAGGTCCAAGAGAATGTGGTTATGAGCAGAGGCATAAACTGGATTCAAACCTACATTTCTACTTTTTAAATTTGTGGTCTTTTCAACCAGTTATGATACCATCATAAGTAAACTACTACTGCTTGTAGAATCATGCCCCTTTAGAAAAGCATTCCAGCCCAGCCAGTGAGGCTCAGTGATTGAGTATCAACTCATGAACCAGGAGACCACGGTTCAATTCTCGGACAGGCACATGCCTGAGTTGTGGGCTCAAACCCCAGTAGGGGTGTGCAGGAGGCAGCCGATTAATGATTCTGTTTCACCACTGATGTTTCTATCTCTTTCTCCCTCCCTCTTCCTCTCTGAAATTAATAAAAACATATTTAAAATAAAATTTAAAAAAAATCAAAGCATTCCTTCTAAAACAGGGCCACCAAAAGGAACCATGGAAATTCTCCAAAATGATCTGTGAATGGCAACCCTAATCCTGTCCTGCCTCATTCTTCCATGGGATCTCTCACACCCACCTTGCTCCCAACCGCCAGCCTGTGACCAAGCAGCCTAGAGCTTGAGAACCACGACAGGCTCTCAGATGGAGATCACTGGCTCTCTTCATCAAGACAACATAAGCATCTTCTCACCAGAAGACTTTCAAACTGATACCCTGAAATCTGACTTTTGTACAGGGACAAACAGGGTAAAATTGTTATTAAAATGATTGTGACCTGCCCTGGCCGGTTTTTCTCAGTGATCAGGGTCTTGGGTTTGATTCCTAGTCAAGGGCATGTACTTTGGTGGCAGGTTCCTCAGCCCCAGTATGGGCGCGTGTGGGAGGCAATCAATCAATGTGTCTCTCACACATCAATATTCATCTCTCCTTCTCTCTCCCTCCCTTTGTTCCACTCTCTAGCAATCAATGGAAAAAAAATATCCTTGGGTGAGGATTATGTTAAAAAAGAAAAAAGAAAAAGATTGCGATCTTACCATCTTTTAAATTGTTCCATTTTTTTAAATTTGTTTTTATTGATTTCAGAGAGAGGAGAAAAAGAGAGATAAAAACATTCATGAAGAGAGAATCACTGATCAGTTGCCTCCTGCACAGCCCCAACTGGGGCTGGAACGTGCAACCTGGGCATGTGCCCTGACCAGGAATTGAACCCTGATCTTCTGGTTCATGGGTTGATGCTCAACCACTGAATACACACCAGCCAGGGCTGTTCAAATTTTTTAAAAATCATGAGCATGTATTTCAAAATATTTTAAAAAATAATTTATTTTTAATGTGGTCCCAAAGTTGGGTTCTCAAGGATCACACAAGTTCCGTGAGCAGAACCGTAGTCTTCACATGATCTCCCAGCACCTGAGCTGAGAGCTCAATACAATCAGCATTGCTTTCCTAGCATTTCAGTAAATTATAATGGAAGAAAAAAAAAAATCAACCCTTATTGGAGCTCAAACATGTATAGCTGTAAGTCTGAAAACAGGTTCCTGAGAAACATTCTACTCCAATTGGTGATCAGAGGTGTATGAAAAGGAGTGATGTTAGAGGTTCTACCAGAACCACTACTCCCAGGCTCCCTGCAGACAGTTAACAAATGTCAGCTAATTTGAAGCTATTGGGAAAATAAAATCAGTATAAAATAAAATTATACAACAATGTATCATATTTCCTTAAGGACTTACGAAAGCAGTTTTATTTTAAAAACTCACCTTAATGAATCTACCCACAATTTGAGATGTATATTTTGGTAGCTGTTGTACTTTTCCAAGTAATATCAAAGAAACTAGAATATATTTTTTATATGATTCCAACATGATATGACTGACTGCCATGGCAGGGGTAGTTATAGCCTGAGCAAGAGAAGAACATTGAATGTGAAGACAGCACACTGTAGCAGGAAAGGACAATCAACTACAGGTATTAGCTGAATTATAAAACAATACTTACATTCAATGTCCTATTTTCTTTATAACATCTTAATTGAGATACAATTCACATACATAACAGTTTCTCTCTTAGAGTATACAACTCAGTGGTTTTAGTATATTCACCATGCTGTATAACTATTCCCAAACCTAATTTCAGAACATTTCATTCCATCACAAAAGGAACCCCACATCCATCAGTAGCAATGGCCCATTCTCTCCTCTCCTTAGACCTAGGCAATCACTGTTCTATTTATGTTTCTATGGCTTTGCCTGATGTGGCATTTCATATAAATGGCACCATAAATATGCAGCCTTTTGTGGCTGGCTTAGTTATGAAGGTTCATCCATGCTATTGATACCTTATTCCATTTTGTGGTGGATAATATTCCATTGCATGGATGTTTCACATTTTGTTTACTTCTCAATTGGTGGGCATTTGGGGTGTCTCTACCTTTGGCCACTATAAGTAATGATGCTATGAACATTTGAGTACATGTTTTTGTGTGAACATTTGTCTTCATTTCTCTTGAGTATATATTCTTAGAAGTGAATTGCTGTGTCACATGGTAACTCTATGTTTAACACTTGAGGAATTCCCAATTCTTTTTCAAAGTGACTGTACCATTTTATAATTCCATTGCAATTGTGAGGGCTCCAAATCCTCCACACCTCACTAACATTTATCCTTGTTGGTATCTTTTTAATGCAAGCACTCTAGGAAGTACAAACTCTGATGTCTCAGAGTGCTTTTGCTCTTGACATTTCCTTGATAACTAATGTTGATGAGTATCTTTTCATGTGCTTATTGGTCATTTGTATAACTTTGGAAAAATGTCTATGCATTGAGAAATTTTTGTTTTTGCTGTTGATTTGTTAAGAGGTCTCTGTATATTCTGGATGAAAGTCCCTTAGAAACATAATCTGCAAATATTTCTCCCGTTCTGCAGCTGCCTTTTCACTTTCTCACCTGCATTTGTGAAGGTTAAGAAGAACTGAAAACTATTACATCCAATCACCCCAATATTTCACAGCAAAACTTAAACCACTGAACCTGAGGCACTGTGCACCATGCTTCTAGTACCATCTATAATCTTTGAGATTATTCTAAAAAAGTCACTTAAGCACACGAGAATACAAGTATGGCCCTCCCTGTAACCTGTTCTTGCAGTGAAAGAACAGAATCAACTCTCAGTTCTACCCACTGAAGACTAGTCCACTACCTGGGTCAGTCTGTGGTACAATATTAGGAGATAAAGATGCTTCACTTTTTGCCTGATACAATGCTACATTGAATTTTTCCCAATATGTATGTCCTTCTGGAATTTTTTTGAAGTGGTAATATAATCGTATCACCTTCTGAAATTAAGGTACTAATCCTATCTAATAAAAGAGTAATATGCAAACTGACCATCATTCCAACACACAAGATGGCTGCCCCCATGTGGTCAAAGATGGTCACCCCCATGTGGACATAAGATGGTCAACACAAGAGGGCCCGCAGGGGAGGGCAGTTGTGGGCCATCAGACCAGCAGGAAAAGGCAGTTGGAAGGGACCAGGCTTGCAGGGGAGGGCAGTTGGGGGCGATCAGGCGGCATAGGAGGGCAGTTAGGGGTGACAGGGCCGGCAGAGGAGTGCAGTTGGGGGCAACTAGGGCTGCGGGGGAAAGGAATAGGGGGGAACCAGGTGTTCAGAGGAAGGCAGTTGGGGGGAGGAGGGGCCAGGCATGCAGGGGAGGGCAGTTGTAGGGACCAGGCCAGCAGGGGAGGACAATTAAGGGTAACCTGGCCTGCAAGGTAGGAAAGTTGGGATTGATCATGCCTGCAGGAGAGGACAGTTAGGGGTGACCAGGTTGGCAGGGGAGGTCAGTTAGGGGCAATCAGGCTGGCATGGGAGCAGTTAGGCATCGATCAGACTGGCAGGGGAGCGGTTAGGGGCAATCAGGCAGGCAGGCAAGTGGATGGGAGCCAGCAGTCCTGGATTTTGAGAGGGATGGCCGATTGGATTGTGAGAGGGATGGCCTAGTAGGATCGGGCCTAAACGGGCAGTTAAAAATCCCTTGAGGAGTCCCATATTGGAGAGGGTGCAAGCTGCACTAAGGGACACACCCTCTTCCCCTCCCCCCCATGCATGAATTTCATGCACCGTGCTTCTAGTACCATCTATAATGGCATACATATTATTAAAACAGTTGTTTGGGGGAGAACCAAGATGGCGGCATAAGGTATACACCTATACGTGCTGCTTCTCACAACCACACCAAAACTACAACTAAAAGACAAAATTACTATCCCCAGAACCATGGGAAAGTTGGCGGAGTGGGAGTTCTGCAACTAGAAGGAAAGAAAAAAGTGCATTGAGACCTGGCAGGATGTGCAGAGGCTCAGTAAGGCAGAGGTACGGAGATGCGCACGAATCAGGCTGGTGTGAGCTGTTTTTTTTTTAATTGGGAGGGAATTACAAGTTCCCAACTCTCTGAACTCCAGTTTCCAGTGAGATTTTGGGGACTCAGACTCATACAGAGAGAAACTGGACTGTCTGCCATTGGGTCGGAAAGGAAGAGTGGCTCTCTCACAGAAGTGCGCACAGGAATCATTGTTTACTGCGCTGGGGCGAGAGATGCAGAACACTCAACAGAACTCAACTACAGAGAGGGCTGACTGACAGCCATTGCTGTTTGCCACACCCTAGCCTAGTGACTCCCTGAGACCCTGCCCCACCCAATTTATAAACCCACCTAGCTGCAGCGGCTTTTGCATATGAACAGCCTGCCCTCTGGCAGCTTAACCTAACAAATTGCAACTGGTCAGACAACTCCAAAACTTCCAAACTCTAAGCAAAGAGGAGAAATCTGCAAATCTCCCTGTAGCTGCTGCTGGGTGGCCTCAGACACTAGCTGACTTGCACCTCCTTGAAGATCCAGGAACCAGTGTACCTAGAGGTCAGTGGGAGACGACACCAGATTTCAACTCCTCACACACACTCAAGAGGCAGACTCAGCGAGCACCAAAGCCCCATTGAAGCAAGTCCTGCCCCATAGGAGTGTCTCCAGCACAGTAGTTCTTCCATTAATAGACACAGCTAATCCTCATAGTCAATTGGCTTGGAGATCCATTCCTCCCAGTATACCAATAGCAATCAAGGCTTAACTACAACAAGACTGTGTACCCAGCCCACAAAGGGGTGCACCAAAAATGTCCACCTCAGGTGATTGGGAAGGCGGAGCTACTGGGCCCTAAAGGACAACTAGTCCACAAAGCCACTCCATCAACACAGGGAAGCAGCCAAAATGCGGTGACAAAGAAACATGTCACAAATGAAAGAAATGGAGGAAAGCAAACTACTGGACAGAGTTCAAAACCACATTTATGAGGTTACTCAAGAATCTTGTACAAATCGCTGAGAAACTTAGTGAGACCTCTGAGAAACTTAGTGAGACCTTCAAGGATCTTAATGAGAATACCAAAAAAATGGAAAAGGACCTGTCTGAAATAAAGAATAATATACAGAAATCCAACAGCAGACTAGAGGACCCCAAGAATGAATGCAAAAATCTGAAATATGAGGAAGCAAAAAACACCCAACCAGAAAAACAAAAAGAAAAAAAGAGTCCAAAAATGTGAAGATAGTGTAAGGAGCCTCTGGGACAACTTCAGGTGTACCAACATCAGAATTATGGGGGTGCCAGAAGAAGAGAGAGAGCAACATACTGAAAACCTATTTGAAGAAATAATGACTGAAAACTTTCCCTACCTGGTGAAAGAAATGGACTTACAAATCCAGGTAGTGCAAAGAACCCCAAACAAAAGAAATCCAAAATGGACCACACCAGGATATATCATAATTACAATACCAAGGGCAAAAGACAAAGAGAATCTTGAAAGCAGCAAGAGAAAAAGTTAGTTACCTACAAGAGAGTACCCATACGACTGTCAGCTGATTTCTCAACAGAAACTATGCAGGCCAGACGGAAGTGGCAGGAAATATTCAAAGTGATGAATAGCAAGAACATACAACCAAAAGTGCTATACCCAGCAAAGCTATCATTCAGAATTGAAGGTCAGATAAAGCGCTTCACAGATAAGAAAAAGCTAAAGGAGTTCATCACCACCAAACCAGGATTATATGAAATGCTGAAGGGTTTTCTTTAAAAAAAGGAAGAATAATAAATAGGTAAAGATAAAAATTATGAGCAACGAAGTGATAACAAATACATACCTATCAACAAGTGAATCTAAAAATCAAGTGAATAAAAAAATCGAGGAACAGAATAAACTGGTGAATATAATAGAATTAGGGGCATAGAAAGGGAATGAACTAACAATTCTCGGGGGTAAAGGGGGTGTGAGGGGTGCGGGAAGAGATTGGACAAAAATCATACACCTATGGATGAGGACAGTGGTGGGGGGTAAGGGCATGGGAAATCAGGTGGAGGGGAGCTATGGGGGGGAAAAAAAGAGGAGCATCTGTAATAAACTGAACAATAAAGATTAAAAAGGAAAAAAAAAGGAAAGAAAGAAAAGATAAATAAAACACAGTGGCTTGCTCTAGTAGGTTTGGCTCAGTGGATAGAGCGTCTGCCTGCAGACTGAAGGGTCTCGGGTTGATTCCAGTCAAGGGCATGTACTACAGTTGCAGGCTTGAATGATCCCTGGCCCTAGGAGGCAACCAATGGATGTGTCTCTCTATCCATGTTTCTCTCTCCGTCTCTCCCTCTCCCTTCCACTCTCTCTAAAAATCAATAAAAAAATATACTTGGGTGAGGATTAACAACAACAACAACAACAACAAAAGAAACCCACATAGTGGCATGGAGTAGACTAATACTAAACAATACTTATCCTTAGAGTAAATCAGGGAATAAGTATATTTTCAGATAAAAGGCTTTCACCTATAAATATAAAAAGTTTGTTTTTAATATTTTAACTATTTGATGGATCTATTTTTTAAGTACATTGCCTATCATCTTGATATTTCTAGATCAGTATGCTAATCACTTATGATACTGGGCTGTACAATGATAATGCATTCAGTGGCTATGAAGTGTGTTTATAATTTTCTGAAGAATTGAATTTTTAAAAAATATACATTTTTATTGATTTCAGAGAGGAAGGAAGAGGGAGAGATAGAAACATCAATGATGAGAATCACTGATCAGCTGGCTGCCTCCAGCAAGCCCCACAATGGGGAACAAGCCCAAAACCCAGGTATGTGCCCTGACTGGGAATCAAACTGAGACCAGGTTCATGGGTCGACCCTCAACCACTGGATCACACAGGCTGGGTGGAACTGAAACTTTGGACTGTGTCTTCGTGAAGATGTTACATGCCTACAAATGTCCTTTAAAGCTACCAGGATCTGGTGATCCTTCCCTAGGTTCTCTTGGTGGTACTTGCCAACCCCCACTCATGGGGGTTGTGCGTGTGTATTTACCTGTTAGTATTTCAGCTCAATGGTAAGCTCCTTGAAGGTTTAAATATCCTTTATTATTTTAATATGTGCTATGAATAAAATAAGAACTGACATCTGATAAACATCTTAAAACACTAGTATTAGAAAATACAGAATAGGGCGAAATATATTTACATTTCATGTAGAAATTAATACAATAATTAATAAGTAATAATACAAGGATAAACTGTTTCGTATACTCAGAGCTGGACATTTACTCCTGCCCCCCTGCACTATATTCTCCCTTTCAGACTCTAAGGAAACCCCTCAACTATTACACCAAGCTGCAGAGTGTCATACTACATACTCCAGTGGCTATTACAGACACAGACAAAAGAGTGGGGATTTTCCACTGTGCATACTTAATATCCTTTGAATTTCAACCATGAGAATATTTTACTTATTACAATAAAACTTAAAACATCACATATGGCTTTAGAACAAGACACGTCAAAGATTATTCAGTTAAACTCTTTTACCTACATGCAAAGGAAGCTATGAAGGTTGAGACGTCCACAAGTTAACCCAGATTAGATGGTATTAGCGGCACAGCCGGGTCAGACCCCACCAGTAGTGCTCTTCCCTCCACAGCTAATGCCCTTCGACTGAGGAGCAAATCACCACCTCGGACATCAAGCATGTCAAACTCACTGCCCACGGGCTGCATGCAGCCCACAACGAATATTTTTGCAGCCCAGCCAATGTAATAGTATGTAAGAAATGTTTTAATAAAAATTTCATAACTTAATTTTTATAATATCCTGTTATACATAATTATTAACAAACTGCATTTGCTAATGACTGATTACTATAATCGTGTTGCATTCATTTCCCTTATGCACCTTACGCACAGGTGCACCATTTTCTCTCCACTAATACCAGCAGCGAATATTTTAGCAGCCGATTGCCACGTCGTCATTAATCTTGGATTGACGTGTTTGGTGTGCACAAAAGGAAATATTTCACTTTCAGAGAACAAGAATAATAGGTTTATTTGCATTACGCATATTAATTTGTGCAGTTATTCAGTGTCTGGTAAGTTAATGTTCAAGATAAAATACTAATTTTCATTAAAATGTTCTATTATTTTATGTTAATGATGACTCATTTATTTCAGCCCTTTGTATTCAGCATGTCTCTTATTAAAATAAACCTACGTTTCTATGAAAATGGAAACTTTTGTGTTTTTTTGTGGCCTTATTTGGTCCATATTAGCCTTTGAGTTTGATATGCTTGTTATACACAGTCACTGAGAAGTGGTCTTGACAGGATCTCCACCTGGTATTCAGAGCCCAAAATCAATCCGCTCCATGCGGGCATTTCTTTGACCTCACAAGCTCAAAACACCCACTTAGAGATGAGATTACCTGCTCATAAAAGTAGAGTGCTCTTTCGAAGTTCTTCAGCCCAGTATAGATCATGCCTCCATAATAATAGTAACATAAAAAGTGCTTTGCATCGTAGGCTCCATTCTCTTTACAAATATCCATCATGTCCACGTCAAGATATGGAAGGGCAGGCTTAAAGCATTTTGCTAGCAAACAAAGCTGTGAAAATATATTTGTATTTAATTGTCATTTTAATTGTACTCTGGCAAGCTTTAGCAGAAGCAGTAAATTCATAGACTCTAAAAAGTTCAAGAAAACATTGTTTTACATTTTCACATTTAACTTATTGATTAAAAGGATCCACATATCAACAATAGTACTTTGTGCCGAGACCGGTTTGGCTCAGTGGATAGAGCATCAGCCTGTGGACTGAAAGGTCCCAGGTTCGATTCCGGTCGAGGGCATGTACCTTGGTTGCAGGCACATCTCCAGTAGGGGGCGTGCAGGAGGCGGCTGATCGATGTCTCTCTCATCAATGTTTCTGACTTTCTATCCCTCTCCCTTCCTCTCTGTAAAAAAAATCAATAAAATATATTTTTAAAAAAACAAAAAAAACAAAAAAGCAATAGTACTTTGTTTTCTTAAGCATTCAGAATAAAGGAGCATTTGTTGTTTTTTTAAAAAAAATTTTTTTATTGATTTCAGAGAGGAAGGGAGAGGGAGAGAGAGAGACATCAACGATGAGACAATCATTGATCGATTGCCTCCTGCATGCTCCCCAGGAGCCAGCAACCTGGGCATGTGCCCTGACCAGGACTAAACTCTGACCTACTGGTTCACAGGTCAATACTCAACCACTCAGTTATACCAGCAGGGCTAAAATAGCACTTCTTTATAAAGGATGAACCAACCATGAGATTCAGTACTCCACAAATGAATTAAAGTTCAGCTAACAATTCACTTAGTAACCATTGTCACAGATGTGCAAACAAATGAGTACTTATTTCCTTTGCTGAATTAATCACAGAAAAGATCAGCATGCTGACTAAAAATGAAACTTTTCTTTAATTATACTTTTTCAATTTCTAAATCCTTTACATAAGCATTAGAAATTGTGCAAGTACATGGCAACGTCCTGTATGTGGGTGATGTGGCACAGGTATGGACAACGTACTGTTAGAGAGTAGGAATTTTTGAGCATGCCCCATTCCAGAGAGGCCGTGGACTATCCTCCAGATAGAGCTGTCAGTGCTGACATCAGGCCAGGCCTTGAGATATGGTCTCATGGCCCCTTCCCAGCACCTAGGCCTTCTTTCATAGAACACTGTCAGCTTTCTGAAGAACAAGATGACCCTGTAAATAACTCTGACATTGCTTGGGAAAAACTGTTTTGTCTTGGGTTGCTTGCTCTGCAAAAACAGGATGTGGTAAATGTGCTTAAAAGTGGTCCTACATAAAGGATCACTGCTGCTCTCTGGACTCCCTGCGTGGAGAAAGGTAGAGCAGTCGCTGGCCAGCTCAATAAATCCTTGCTTGCTTATTACCAATTTAGCAGCCTCCGTGGTCATTTGCAACTGGTCATGGAAGTTTGCCCCACAACAATATCAACTCCCTGAACTAAGCGTTCACTTACTACTAGAGTACTTTATGTATTTTATACACCAATCACAAATGTTTCTTAAAAAATGAAAAATGGAAAAACCACACCTTCATTGAAACTAGATTGATTCTGGGCTCTGAATACCAAGTGGAGGTCCTGTCAAAGACCACTTCTCAGTTTGTGATTGAAATAATCCACAAACCATGTTATTCATTAAGGAAACAATCTCAATACCCTAAGGGAATTGGTTAAACCCATTATGAAATACTCTGCAGCTATAAACCACTGATATGGAACCATCCATAAGATATTTTAAGTAGAGCCCTGGCCAGTGTGGCTGTTAATCGAGAGTTGTCCCATGCTCTGAAAGGTTGCTGGTTCAATTCCTGGTCAAGGCATGTATCCCAGTTAGAAGCTCCATCCCAATACAGGGTGTGCAGGAAGTAGCATATCAATGTTACCCTCTTACATCAATGTTTTTCTCTCCCTCTCAAATCAATAATAAAAAACATATTTAACAACAACAAAAAAGATAAATTGCCCTAACTAGTTTGGCTCAGAGCATCGGCCTGCAGACCAAAGGGTTCTGGGTTTGATTCCAGTCAAGGGCACTATATCTTGGTTGTAGGCTTCTCTCTGTCCTGGGCCCTGGTCGGGGCGCATACCAGAGGTAACCAATTGATGTGTCTCTTTCACATCGATGTTTCTCTCTCTTTCCCTCTCTCTCCCACTCTCCCTAAGAATCAATGGAAAAATATCCGTGGGTGAGAATTAACAAAAACAAAACAACAAAAAATAGATACATTAAGTAGAAAAAAGTAAGGGGAGGAAAAAGCAGAAAGCAATGTACTGTATATAATTATTCAGACAAATTACTACAATTTATATAAAAAAAGAGACAGACCTGGCAGGTGACTCAGTTGGCTGAAGCGCTGACCTGTACACCAAATGGCTGTGGATTCAATTCCCAGTCAGGGTATATACTTAGGTTATAGGTTTGATCCCTGGTTGGGCGTGTATGGGAGACAACTGATCAATGTTTCTCTTACACATCAGTGTTTCTCTCTCTTCTTTTCTCTTTCTCTAAAACCAATAAAAACATTTCCTCCAGTGAAGATTAAATAAAAAGAGAGAAAAAATAGACGTATTTGCTTGTACATTTATAAAATATCTTTGGAAGGATAAACAAGAAACTGCTAACACTGGCTGCCTTTGGAGAGAGGTGGCTGTGAGGCAGGGTGGTAGAGAGACTTCACTTTGCCTGCTGGATTTTGAACCATGCGCAATAAAATAAATAACATTTTGTCCTAACTGATTTGGCTCAGTGGCTAAAGCATCAGCCTGCAGACCCAAGGGTCCCAGGTTTGATTCCGGTCAAGGGCATGTACCTTGGTTGCGGGGACATCCCCAGTAGGGGGTGTGCAAGAGGCAGCTGATCTATGTTTCTCTCTCAATGTTTCTAACTCTCTATCCCTCTCCTTTCCTCTCTATAAAGAAGCAATAAAATATATTAAAATAAATAAACAACACTTTAAGGTATAAAGTTACCTGTATTTATTTTCAGGTTCCAAGATTCCTTAAAAAAGAAAATAACTTGGCATTTTTTAAATGTCAGAAGTGTTATTTACTCTGTTCTACAAGCCTACTAGCTGAGCCATTCTATAATTTGTATCCAAAAACTTGAAAATCCTTTCTATAGATAGAGTACATATACATATACATATATATATACATATATACATATATATATACATATATACATATACACACATACGTGTGTGTGTGTGTGTATATATATATATCAATTGCTAGAACATATCAGTCTTCACCAAATTGCCTTCATTTATCTAATCAGATGTTGAGGAAACCTACCTGGCAGAGATCAGCATGTACCGAGGTCAGCTGGTTTGTGTTCATCTGCATCTTATCTATGGCTTGCTTGAGGATGCCAATTCCTCGCAGGGGCTGTCAGAAATGACATCTCTTTCAGATAAGTTCTCAGAGATGGCAGCACAATGGATCTTATGTTGTCACTTACAAATAAAAAATAACACTAATTGACAGGTTTCTTTGAATGACAACATGAGGTTTCCATACTCTTTCAGGACTGTCCAAATTCAGTCAGAAAATGTTTTCTTATGCTGTTTCTTGTGACATTTAGAGTAATTCAGCATCATTTTTAAACCATAAAGCCTTTTTTACAATGAAGATAATCAAAAGCAACATTACTTCCTCAATAGTTCATTATATTTACATCTAAGTAAACAAATCATTTAAAACAGATGACAGCCTATGCTTAGTAAACTTAACTGTGTTCAAAGACGCTGACATTTTCCCCTCAGGTAGCTGGGCATCATCTGGAAATGTTCTCCAACATCATCTCTTACCTTATAATAACTTACTCCTAAAACTGATATGACCAGTTATAAAAGGTCCTGATTAAAATAACAAGACTGAGTTTCAAGTGAGATACAGTCAGTTTCAGGACAGGAGATGTGATTAAAGTGCTGAATAACTGTAAATGGTTTTTCAGTAAAGGTTGTTGGCAGTTTTTTTAACCTTCTCTTTAAAACCACCACTTACTTAGTTCTCCTACAAAATACCAACCACTTATTTCTGTTTCAGTCTCCTTCAAACTAGTCTTGAAGTTCAATTCCAAATAAAAGAGAAGCACCCAAATTGTAACTTGTGTCAATATCACAAAATTAAAGAAAAAGAACTGTTCCAGATTAAAGGAAATAAAAGTTTATGTAGCAGAAACCATAAACTGAATTTTCTTTTGCTATAAAGAAATTAATAAAACAACTGGCAAAATGGGATTAAGGTCAGTATATTTGCTAAAGAATTATATCAATATTCATCTCCTGAAGTTGATCTTTGTATTGTGGTTATATAAAACAATGTCCCATTTTTTAGGCAACACTCAAAGGCCATCCTATCTGCAATTTATTTTCCAAGGGCTCAGGAAAAGAGAGAAAAGGATAAGCAACCGTGTTAAGATATTAATACGGTGCAGGATATTTGGGAATTATATTATTTGGGAATAATATAAACATATTATTCTTGCAACTCTTTATAAAGCTAAAATTATGTTACAATTAAAAGTTTAAAAAGTTTTAGCAAACAAAACCCAGCATATTACCACGCAAAGGACACTAGAATAGGAGCTCCAAAACCATCACCATTGGCTGCAGGTTCCGAGGCTGGCCTCTCCCTACACTGGAGTCTACACCCATGGAGGGTCTAGCTGTCCTTACCACTAACACAATGAGTACTTGAAGTGACCACTTACATCTAAGTGGGTAGGGCTCCTAGTACTAACCTGGAACCTTAACAAATGAGTTCATTGTTTAAGTTAGATATCTTCTATATAAAAGCCTAAGCGACTATTTGACAGTTCACTATGATATACACTGAGCACCAGGGGAGAGATGCTCAACACATAGGCTTGGAAACATGGAAGAGACTGATGAATCTCAGAGAGAAGGGGGTTAGGGGAAGGGCAAGAAGATATTAACCAAAGATCTTATATGCATACTAGAGGCTCGGTGAACACACCAGTGGAGTCCTTGGCCTGCGGGGATTGGGCCGAAACTGGTAGTCTGACATCCCCTGAGGGGTTCCAGATTGCGAGAGGCATAGGCCAGGCTGAGGGATCCCACCGGTGCATAAAACTGTGCACTGGGCCTCTAGTATGTTATAACAGAACTACAAACACTTGAATAACATTTGCTTACCTGTTTTCTTTCCATAAGGGCATTTGTCAGCTGATGGCAAAGCCCAGCAACTAGATACAATAACAAAATATTAAAAATATAAATGACTAGATAGGCAAAGTACATTCAATGAAAAATAGCAAAATGCAGTTTAGCTTACACGTATCTGTTGCATATCGAATGTGCTCCCCATTACAAGTACTGATAAAAAGCTGAACCTGTGAGAATAATGTTTCGAAGTCAGGAACACTGGGCATAGAAAACTTCACAAATCTGGAATAAAGGGAAAAAAATCAATTTATCTTGACATTTCACGAGTGAAAAGGTAGAAGCAACTGCGGTCAGAAATCCATCCTATCTCCAATGCTCTGTTAATTAAATGTGTCTCAGTATTTTTAAAAATTAAGAAACAGGATCTATGAGATTTTTCTGGCATGTTTTTTTGTTTATTTGCACAATCAAGACACAACATAGATTTTTTTAAAAATGCTTAGAAAAGAACAGCTTTTAAAAAGAAAAATTCCAGCCCTAGCTATTTGGCTCAGTGGATAGAGTGTTGGTCTGCAAACTGAAAGGTCCCAGGTTCAATTCTGGTCAAGATCACATGCCCGGGTTGTGTGCTCGATCCCCAGTTGGGGACTTGCAGGAGGCAGTCTATCCATGATTCTCTCTCATCATAAGATGTTTCTAACTCTTTCTCCCTTCCTCTCTGAAATCAATAAAAAATACATAAAAGAAAAATTCCATTAAATGAAGCCAAATATCAGGTCTTCCTAGTATTTGTGAAGGAACTCAATATAAACTTATCACCTAACGTTTAAAATAATATTTTTCCTTTCAGTTCCAATGTGGTCAGGACTATTTATTCAATTTAAAAGCCAGTTGTTGCTTTTCCTGCCCTGAAGATAACAGCTGAGTAGGACAAGGAACTAAAGCTATGGACCAGAAGGCCTATGACCAGGCCTGGGTAATGCTATGGTCCATCCGGGAGAAAACACTTTCTGATTAGCAGAACAAGATGAACTTGAGGTGCTGGGAAGAGGGAGGACTCAGATGACTCATCCTGATGCCCTTGGCAGATGGTGCCTTCCAATTGCTCACGATAAACACTCGGGAGAAGGAAGGAGGCGTGGAAGGTTTGAAGATAGGTTTTGGGGAAGAAATCACATAAGCTACCACCACTGAGGTACTGCTTACAAGTCAACTTCAAGCTCTTCTTTTTAATAAAAAAAATGAACTGTCAAAATTAATTCACAATTTCTCTAAAATCTTTCAATTTGTACTTCTATCCAGTTTAGTATTACTTGACTTAACATCATCTGTCACTGTACTTCCCCATTATCAAGTATGTCTGAATCAATTTCATCAGGGCTTCACAATAAATTAATAAGACATTGTCATTTCCAGTTTATAAATAAAAACACGAAACTTGGACCCCATACCTAATAATGGAAGAGCATAAATTCAAAGAAAGTACAAAGAAACAAGGTCAGGACTTTTTTCCGGTTTTCTTTTACTTAAATACAAAAAGAAATTCTGTTTTGTGTACTCACAACTGAAGCCCTACTTTTGCCCACCCCGTACATACATGTGAATTTGTGTGTATAAAACATGCATGCTAAAAAAGGGGAGAAGCACCAATGAATAACAAAGGTAAAAGCAGGCATTCTGTCCTCTTAATCAGCAAACATCAACAGTGGAAACCTTTCCCCGCCTGCGCATCCCAAAGAGCTTTCTGCAATGGTGAAATGTCCGGCATTTGCCCTTCACAACACAGTAGTTACCACAGCAGCTACATGTAGCTACTGAGTACTTGCAATGTGGCTAGTGCAACTGAATCTTTAACTTTTTAAAATTAATTTATATAGATGTCGCTAGTGGCTACTATATTACAGGATAAAGCTCTAGACCAGGGGTAGGAAACATCCAGCCCATGAAATTAGTCTGGCCCTGCCAAGGCATTAGGGATGAGCAGGCTAATTTTTAAGTTGATAATTTGTATGGCTGGCAAATGATGTTATAAATATCCAAATAGCTCTTGTCAGAAAAAAAGAATCTCCACTCATGCACTAGACCCTTTCATTTGGAGTTTCTTCTCTTAACTCTCTTCTTGACCCCTACCTTTGCCTCAGGAATACCAGTCCAAGTAGAACCAGACCCTCCCACTTAGTTCTTCTCAGTTTATTTACATTATTACAACTTTCACAACAACCTTAATATCCCAATTTTAATACTAAAACATCAAGAGAAAAATAATTCTACTGTAAGGTACCTGGAGTTACAAGCAATGCAATTAAAACAAGGTCTATTTAACTTGATCTCAAACAGCTTAAACTTGTTAGCAGATGTGGCTCAGTGGTTGAATGTCAACCCATGAACCAGGAGGCCATGGTTAGATTCCCAGTCAGGGTACATGTTGTGGGCTGGATCCCTGGTGAAGAGTGTGCAAGAGGCAGTAGATCAATGATTCTCTCTCATCATTAATGTTTCTCTTTCCTCCTCTCTGAAATCAATAAAAATATATATTTAATAAAAAGTTGGAGAATTCAAAGCAATGTTGCTGTTGGGCATTGGTAATTACACTCAATATACACAGCCATGCCATGCTTCATCACTCTTCCTACTTTATTTCCAAGTTAGGAAATGTAGGCACTCAGATGGACTACATAAGTAAAATATTCAGATAAATACAAACTCAAGTGCCCACAAGTGAAATGGCCATTCATTTTTAAAAATAAACTTCCAATTGTGTATAAAATATAAACACAAGTTAAAAACGATTAGTAGGAATAAGTAAAATGTAACTACTATGACATGACTTTAGTGGTGCAAAAGAATTCCATGTTATTTACATGGCTTACTTCCTGCATCAAAAAAATAAAGTCAGAAAGTGCAGTGTTCAGTTTAGAAAGCACAAAACTATCAAAGAAGATGTTCCTTACAAAACAGCAAGGACGCCCAAAGAGTGCTCCTGTACATCCAGAGCTCCAAGCACAGTGTCCAGATGGGATAAGTTCTTCGCAAGGAGTTCCCCGCTCTTGTTGATCAGCTCACAAAGCTGAGTCATCTGCCCTGAAAAACAGGAATAACACTATGTCATTCAGTTATAGTACTAACCAAACCAAAGGTAGGATAATGAGACTTCATATCCCAGAACAAGAAATACCTAAAGACTATTCCTTATATTGCCTTAATTTATTTTTTTAAAAAATATTTTTATTGATTTTTCACAGAGAGGACGGGAGAGGGATAGAAAGTTAGAAACATCGATGAGAGAGACATCGATCAGCCGCCTACTGCACGCCCCCTACTGGGGATGTGCCCACAACCAATGTACATGCCCTTGACCGGAATCGAACCTGGGATCCCCCCAAGTCCGCAGGCCGACGCTCTCTCCACTGAGCCAAACCGGTTTCGGCTATATTGCCTTCATTTCAGATGAGGATGGAGAAGGGCCATAGAAGTGAAATGAACTAAACCACCCACATCTCTCTGCCTCCTGAAAGTTTCTCCATTCCCTCCATTCCTTTTTCTGGTTCTCCAAGCCAGAAATGTATACATACATACTATCACTACCACTCCCTGCTCCCTCTTTGTATCTACAATGTCACCAAAGATTATTTCCTTTTACTTCCTAACTCTCTCAGCTCCATTCCTTTCGCTCTCCCCTGACTTAATTCATATCCTTATTTCTTATTTAAACTACATCATAACTTCCCAATGCCCACTCTTTCCTCCAATGAAAAATTCAATTAAATTATTCCAATGGTTTTAAGAAATCCAAATGCTTTAGCCCAGTGACTGGTCCCTGTGCCTCGCAGCCTTATGTCCCGTATTTCCCTTCACACATCTCGTCTTTGGTCATGTCAAGCTCAAAAGTCAACCAACACTCCCTATTCTCTCACCTTTATGCCTCTACACCTGCTTTTCTCCATGATGCGTGTTCCTCCCTTCACGTTTCTCCCCCATGTCCTCCTTCTACCTGACTCATATTCTGCTCTACAGTCTGCCTAGTCTTCCCCGATCCTCACCTACCCTCCTTTCCCATGGCTAACTTGGTTGGGTATTTGTCCTCTCCCTATTACCTAAGAATAAACTCAGGTGAAGAGAATCTCCTCTCCAGCTTAATAATACAGGTTTACATAGCCAATCAATTAACAAGCAGCTTGATGACTCTCCTAAGACCCATTTTTCTTTCCCTCATATCACAGTGTTATAACAACAAAAGTATAGATTCTAATTAGGCCCAAATTGGTACTGGGAACTAAACTTACCAATTTTAACAGGTTATTCTAACAGACATACCATAAGTACTCTCTCACCTCACAAGCTGTCTTTCCATGACATTTTTCAAGACAATAATACAAGTTGGTATCATTTTTCAAGACAATAATACAAGTTGAACTGAGAAAGACCAACTCATATCACTTTATTAAAGACTTCACTGGTATGTATGAATACATAGCATCTGCCAGTTAAATGATTGCCCCATTTTAAGCCCAATACTTGAAATAAGTTTACAATGATTTGAAACATCCAGAAATAAGCATTTCAGTTCATTACTCCCCCCCACCCATATTAAATAATCAATGCTGAGTTGAGACTTAAAAGCTGGGCCATTATGAAATCATGAGAGTCAACTACTACAGGGCCAAAGAGAGTCCACAGTTAAGTTTAAGTGTCACAGGCACATTGAAATGAGTCCAACTAGAGATGTGGCAGTGAAATTTCCTCTATCCCTTCACTTAAGCTCCATGTTAAGAAATTATGAACGAGAGCAGAGAAAACAGACACTCATCCACATGCACTATGCTGTGCAGTGTGGAGGGCAGTCGCTGCGTCCTCTTTCGCCATCGCAGGCTTCTCCTGAAGTGGCGACGTGCACAGAGCATGCAGGCAAAGTTTCCAGGTAAGTGACTCCTCTGGATGCTCAAAAGCTGGAGGAATTCAGTGTCTGTGCACGAAGTGAATGAGGCAGGACCCAACCCAACCTTCTAAGCACCCTGCAGCCCAGAAAACTGAAACGAAGTGGTTGTGTCCTAATGAATGGCGGTTTATTCATTCATACAAACTGAAAAAGTCTATGCCTTGCCTGTGAGCCTAACTTCTATAAAAATACAGGACATGAGACAGAACAGTTAAGCCTTACAACAGCAGCGAGGTAGAGATAAGTGGAGATCAAGAGACTGGACACTAAAGGGGACTTGCCCAAGGTCATGCAGCTACTAGAACTTTACAATCCACGGTCGTTTACAATTAACAACTACTTATTGCGCCCATATGACGGGTGCTTTCACACGGCTTCTCTCTCAACCCTAGCCACTCCATGAAATGCGGACATATTTTTATTTCACAGATGAAGAAACAGGATGGTGAAAAGGGCCTTCACAACCAGCAACTAATTAATTCAGAGCCCAGGGTTCTATCAAGTGATGAGATGAATGAACCCAAAAGCATGAAAATTAAGGGCAAAGTGATAATGGTCACAATTCTACCCTAGAAACCGAGTCCCCGAGCGAGTGCTCCTCCGGCCTTCTGCAGACTAACATGGGCGCGGGGGCTGGCCGGGGGGGGGGGGGGGAGGAGGCCTGCAGGTGGCCTCCTTGGACGGGCTCGCCAGGCGCCGCGGGACAGGCGGCCAGGACACCAATCACCATGGGCGAGGAGGCTGAAAGGGCCAACGGGCGCTCGCACAGGCGGCCAACGGAAGTCACCGCCCCAAAATGTCAAGCGCAGCGCCGGGGCGTCCGGGGAGTGCGGGCGGAGGAGCGGGAGGGTCCCGGAAGCCCTGGGACGGGAGCCCGGGAGCCCAGTGCACAGACGGCGGAGGCCGAGGAGCCCGAGTGCACGAGGGGCGGCTCCCGCTCGGCAGCGCCCGATCCTGTCCGGGCCTACGCGCCGCGGCCGCGAGCCCAGCCCGGGCACCGGCTCGGGATGAGCGGCTGGGGCTGCAGGGCCGCCCGGGCCTCACCTTGAGCCGAAAGCTGTCGGACACTGTTCACGAACTGCTCCAGGGCCGAGGCCATGTTCCCACGGGCTCCGAGGAGCGAGCCGGCCCCCGCGGGAAAAAGCCTCGCTCTGGGGTGGGCGCCCGCGAACCGCCGGAAAACTAGGGAGCGGCAACGTCACTTCCGCAGGTCAAGCACCGCGAGATCTCATCTGCCTGGGAACCAGTTACTGTTTCCTTGGAAACAGTTCTGCTGCTCGCCCTAGCGGGAAGTTAGCTCGCTTTTCCTTTCTTCAAGTTGTTCACCTATGAAATCCCTTCCCCAATTTAATGGGGAGAGTGATCAAAGGAAGAAGCTAACTCGTAATCCCTGCCTGTGAAGCATAGTAATGATCCCTCCTTTGGGAAAACGGCTATTTGAAACTGAGGTTTTGAAGTTCTGTGCTATTTCTTGCTAGTTCCTTGTTCCATAAGTCAACTTATTTTTAGATGGTCTCTTACTCTGTAAAAATAACTTTGTTTTTTAACTTAAATAATAGAAAAGATAAACTTAATTGTCTGACCTTGTAAGCTAGCCATAAGGGGCTGATACACTGATAGTAATAATATTCCCACATCAGGTGTCTATATAGATATGTACTCAAGGTTAGATAGAAGCTGTCTGCAAATATAACTTACACAAAGACCTAGAAGGATATAAAAAGAGAATACTCCTTCCTGTGGTTGTTCAGAATTTGACAGAGATATTATGCTCTGAACCCATGCATTATAAAAATGATTCCTAACTAAATGACTCATTAAGGCATCTTGTATCTATCTGGCTGATTTATGATACAACACCTGGCCCTGTCATTCACACTGGGCATAATGACCCCTTCTTCCCTGAGCCTTTGCCTGTGAGTAGAACATAGACATACATAGCCTTGTGCTCACGTCCCTTTCCTACTGCTGAGTAGCTGTGTGACTTTGTGCAGGTTATTTGACCATCCTGTCTTGTTTTCCTCACCTGTAAAATTCTTACAATGACCTCAGCCACCTAAAACACTTTTAGAACTATGTGTTCATTCAACATATATGTTGACAAGCCAGGCAATGTAGCTCAGTGGTTGAGCATCAACCTATGAACCCTGAGATCACTGTTGGATTCCAGGTCAGGGCACATGCCTGGGTTGTGGGCTTGATGCCCAGAAAGGGGCTTGCAGGAGGCAGCTGATGGATGATTCTCTCTCATCATTGATGTTTCTCTTCCTCTTTCTCTCTAAAATCAATAAAAAAATTTTTTTTAAAAAGACATATATTGAATGAATTGATTTCTCCATTTGGAATTGATTTGTCTTTCCTCTACTTGACTTCTCAAGCATGTTGCTCTTTTCATATAGCCACTTGCCTTCATAATCCATACTATATCCATTGCTTTTAACCTGCATGGAGTTGCTTGAGATCAAGCATCTGTCTTACTCACCTCTGGACATCTTAGGGCCCAACACATATCGACTGAAGGTTGATGGCATCAATTCAACACCAAAGGAATTCCCAACTTGTGGTGCAGCAAAGAATGAAACTTTATTCCATGCAAACAGCTTAATTTCAGTGCAAATAGCTCAATTGTGACACAACACGACTGTGAAAATAGTCCAAATAGTCCTGGGCCAGGACCCTCTCCAGTTAGACAGCTCTGTTCTGCCCTGTACTGGACTGTTCCATGCTGCTTTGCTCTGTGGTTGCTCTGGTGAGACATCTTTGGTGTTTCTCTTTCATCTTTCAGCGCCAGCCAAAGAAGCACAGCCCTTCCACACACACACACCGCTTTTTTTCAGTGGAAAGGAAATCTACAAACACAGTTCTCAGTCTTGGTGGAAAGGAAGAGTACACTCTTAGAGCAAGAGGGGAGCTGGCTTATATAGACAGAAGTCCACACTCCTGATTCCTGATTAGAATTTTGTCATGCAGATGAGGACTCTAAAACATTACAGTTTAATTGGTCCAAAAGGCACTGTCCTGATTGGTCAGAATGGAGCTGTTCTGATTGGTTGATGAAGAAGCTGATGGGGGTAAGGGGCAGGGGGAAGATATAGCTATGAAGCTCTGATTGGATGAGGAAATCTCAGTCCTATTGGTTAAAATAGTATTCCAGGGATTCCTTTATAGGGGCTGACTCAGCTGGCAGGAACACAGTGCAGGTAGACAGCTTAGTGCAGGCCTCTCCCTGAAGTGCAGTTGGTGTAGAAATGGCTGTTAGACTCTGTTATTAAATGTTACCCCAGTTAGCCACTGGAGCCCTTCTTAACAGGGATCTTCTTTCTCAAGGTCCACACACAAGAACTGATGCATAGTAGGGTCTGAGTAAGTAAACATGCATTTTAAAATGTCATCCAACATATATTGACTGAGCATCTACAATGTGCTATGCTAGGCACTAGAGATGCACTGTGGAGTGAAAACAGTCATTGTCCTTTCCCCCTGCAGATAATGGACAAATAAAGACCCTAGAAAAAGGGACTAGTGCTCTGAAAGAGTGAAAAAAGGTTCTGTAAGGTCATGCAGTGAAGGAAACTGACCTAGCTGGGAACAAGAGGGAAGGCATTCTCAAGGAAATGACCCAAATTGTCAACGTAAGAAAAATTCAAATTTGTGAAGAATTTTTTGGAGTTTGAGTCAAACTGTCAACAATTGCCAAGAAGCAAAACCTCAATGGATTGAGATAATGCTCCAGAGAATGGCAGTTTTGCACCTTATTTTATACATTACAATCAAAGGAGGAAACAAATCTGGCTTATATAAAATCCATTGGTGATAGATTAGTGATGCTGGAAAGCAAAGTGGAGAAACCTCTGGGAATTGATAAAAAGCTAAATAATAGACGTGTACTTCTCTTTTTCAAAACATTTTTTAAAATATATTTTTATTGATTCAGAGAGGAAGGGAGAGAGAGATAGGAACATCAATGATGAGAGAGGATTATCCTTTGTCTGCCTCCTGCATGCCCCCTACTGGGGATCGAGCCTATAATCAAGCATATGCCCTGGACAGGAATCAAACTGGAGACCCTTAGGTCTGCAGGCCTACACTTTATTCTCTAAGACAGTGGTAGGCAAACTCATAAGTCAACAGAGCCAAATATCAAAAGTACAAAGACTGAAATTTCTTTTGAGAACCAAAAACTAACTTCTGCGCATGGGCCATGAAGTTTCGATCACACTGTATGTGCATGCCCTCATGTGGCATTTTGTGGAAGAGCCACACTCAAGGGGCCAAAGAGCTGCATGTGGCTTGCGAGCCACAGTTTGCCGACCACTGCTCTAAGCCAAATCAGCTAGGGCTCAAAACATATTTTTATTAATTTCAGAGAGAAAGGAAGAGGGAGAGAGAGAGAGAGAAACATCAATGATGAGAGATAATCATTGATGGGCTGCCTCCTGCATGTCCCAATGCTGGGCATCGAGCCCACAACCCAGGCATATGTCCTCACCAGGAATCAAAGCATGACTTCCTTGTTCATAGGTTGATTCTCAACCACTGAGCCATGCTAGCCGGCCTTCACATACTTCTTTCACTTAGGTGGGTATATGACAGTTAACAGTAGACAATGAACTGAATAACAATGAGGGGATTTGTAGTCTGCAGAATGGTGCCTGTGCTTTGAGGGGTCCAGGAAAAGGAAAATTGCTTTGACATCCCAAAGATATGTTATCATAGATGCAAAACAACAAGAAACAGGCTCAGTTAGGCTAAACTTTGACCTTTGTCAGGGAAGATGCTGGTGTAGGACATGACTACCCACTATAAACTACTTTTAATTAAAAAGTTTTAACTAAAAATTTGTGGTTATTTTAGGTCTCCAAGTTTGCAAGCCTGCCACACAGGCTTTCCCTGAGCCAGTCAGGTTAGCATGTGGCTGGCTCCTTTTCCTCCACAAAACTAAGCTCTAAAGAAAGGATAGGCGTTAGTAAGATAAGGGAGGGAGGACTTATACTAAGTGAGAAGACAGCATGTGCTAAGTAAGACCCAGTGTTGGGAGAAAGCATGTTATCTGAGATTCAGAAACTGAAGGGAATGGTATGAGGTGGAGTTGCAAGGCAAACAGGGCCCATCCCCGGGAACTGTGGTGAAGAACCTGGGCCTCCTTAAGAGATGGGGAAGCCATTGGGAGTTTGATCAAGGAGAGTGGGGTAATCCGATTTGCATTTAGGGAAAGCTGTCTGGCTTCCCCTGAATAACTTCAGAGATTTCTGGCATTTTTTATATGTCTATTGGCTATGTGTATGTCCACATTAGAGATTTTTTAATTGTCAGGGGGGCCTGGGTGTGGGTGTTCACAGGCTGAGGGCCAGCCTCCAGCCTACCTGGTCAGAGCAAACCTTATCTTCAGCCACCCTCAAACGCCCACCATCGTCAAGGCCTTCAGACCTAGAGACAAAAGTCCCCCTGCTTCTGAGATGAGAGTCAGTGCAGACCCTAGGATGGTCCTGGCCTGAGCCTAACCATCCCTGCTCCTGGTTGCACTGAAGATAAGGGGGAGGCCCCTTTGCCCTGGAGGAAGACCCTCCACAGCTGCCTGCCCCCCCTCCCTGAACTTGCATTTGCTCCTGTTTTTAGAAGGCTTTCTGTACCAACAGTGACCTCTGACTTTCTGGGGAGCCAGGCTCTGTCCCCCAAATCCTGCACCATTGCTGAAATAGGGGTTGGTCTGTGTCAGTCAGTAGCTGATTTGCAGATTTTTATCCAGAGCTGCCCAGTCCGGGGGGCTGGGCTCTAGAGGGCGAGGCCAGCCTGAGCTACAAAAGCTGCGCTCCTCACAGACTAGGCTGGGCTGTTATGAAATGACTCTAAAGAATATGTGTGGGAATAGAGACGAGGTAACCTGTCTTGCAAATACCCAGCCTTTTGGCAATTTGAATGGATTTTTAATCTATTTTTAATCCTTAATTAGATTCAGCAAATCTGGCTTGGATTCATAGGCTGGATCCCAAAGGAAACAAGAAATGATCATAGTATTTACAAGCTAGAAGCCTGGAGAGCGGCAGACACAGGGATGCAGCCTGTGATACAAGCAGGATTTTCACCCCAAATTCTTTTTTATTTGTGAAAAGGACTGCTGCAGTTCACACTCATGTCCACTGGATGGCGACAGACGACCAATTCTGGCTGATCGCCACCCCCTGGAGCTCCTGGACCAGATCTGCTCATGTTAGAGTCCCAAGTTGGTGTTCCCAACTACTAGCATCTCTTTGTGACCCGCTGTGCGTACTGTGAGCAGGGCCTGGATTTGTGCAGAGGGGACCGAGCTAATGATGGCTGAGTTAATGGATGAATCATATCAGTCTTAACTCCCACCTAAACGAGCAAAATATGTGGAAGAATGCAGGACTGAAGACCTCCTGGATCCCTGTTCCCACAGAGGCCTCACTGCTGTGGGATCCCAGCCATGCTTCTGTCTCCCTCCTTCACCAGGCACTCTGTGCAGACCGCAGGTGACCACTACAGCCCTCAAATTAGTTTTATTTCTCTATACAGACCGCAGGTGCCCACTGCAGCCTTGCACACACTTTGCTGGTGGACAGTGTTTTCAGGAACCCTTTATAACTCTCCTTTGTGAGTGTGGGAGCCTGGCCTGGGTGCTGGTGGCAGTCCTGGCTAAGTAATGCTAAACAGAGCTTTGGCATCAATGTCCTGTCACTGTTGCCAGGAGACTTGTCCCTACCCCTCCATGGCCCAGGTGTGCACATGGTCCTGCATCTCTGGCCCCACAGGCATTTAGTCCCTGACTGTCCACCCTAAATGAGGCATGCTACCATCTGCTCCAACATCCCACACTCGGCCTCACCTGTACTCCCATACACCTACCCAGGCCACAGCACCCCTTTCCTCTTCGTAGAGCTCCCCACTGGCCTCCTCCCCACCCCAGAGTCCTCACAGCTTCCCCCTTTATCCCTTAGCACCTGCTGCCTGAGCCACCACTGTACCCCAGGCTCAGGAGTGAATGGAAAGGGAATGGAAGCAGGGAAAGGACCTCATGTTTATTGAGCATGTGGTGACACGTTATCCCGTCACTGACTTTCCTACATCACTATGAGGTGAGGTAAAAGTCAGCTCGTAACTTTGTGAACATTGAAGCTGAGAAAGGGGAGTCCAGGCTGGGTCTGACTCTTTGTGCCTTTGTTACTCAGAGCTGCCTAAGTCTGCAGAGTGAGCAGCCCAGAGGCACAAGGTATAGGGTCAGGTGGGCTGTCACCACAGCCTCCTGCTGCCTATGGCTAGACCAGTGCGATGCCTTAAAGTTGGAAAGCTCATGCCCCGTGGATGGAGAGTTGTGGGAGGGAGCAGAGGCCCTGGAACAGGGGAGGGACCTGAAGTGAGTGCCTGGGCCCCTGGAAGAATACCTGTGTGGAGTGCTTCAGCAGGAGCCACCAGGTGAAGTGAGTCTTTTTCCAAAGCACATGTCCATATGCACACGCTGCGTGTGCACACACACACGTGCCCGCACATGCACACATACACGTGCGCACACATACACGTGCGCACACATACACATGCACACACCTATGCGTGCGCACACATGCACAGCACCACATGTGTATACACACATGCACATGCATCTCTGCCCCATGAAAGGGTGAAGATGGGGGAGTGTGGGTTCTAGGGTTGAGGAGACAGACAGTGTCCCAGAGGCTGTGACCCCAGAGACAGTGGAGAGCCCCAAGCACAGAACCTTAGGCCTTGTCTACTCCTCCGAGTGGGGCAGGATGTGGGAAACAGATGTGACACTTGTAGCTAAATGTACCTCAGATACCAATATGAGCCCCATGAATGATAGGCATCAAACTCCTAATCAAGAAAACTGACAGACAAGGAAAGGGCATTAATGTAACCAGAAAAAGAATTTAGAACAAATGTGATGCGATATTGATCCTCAGAAGGCTTACTAGAGAATTTGGAAAATTAGAATCTGGTCATTGGGGGAAACCACTCACTGGGCTACATAGGAGCAATGGCCAGGGCAGCAGACCAATCAGGGGAGTGAAGCTGATGGCTTTTTGGATGCAGCACAAAAGGACAAAGCAGGCTAAAGCAAACAGCAATTAGCATAAAAGGGCAAAAAGAAACATTGGAAGGCCAATGGACTTTGATATTCAGCAGGGCTGAAAATCAGCACAAAACTGCCCTGCTGCATATCAAAACTGCCCTGGTGCAATGGCTGGAGGCAATTTCCTGGTCTGATAATCTTTACATTGTTTACCAAACTTTACCTTTGATCTGCTTGTATGCATTGCTAAAGGGAAAATGTGTATTCAAGTAAATAAAAAGCAGACTAGGCCAGAACTAACTCAATGTGCCTCTTCACGAAAGAGTTCTCCACCTGGCTCCCCAATGCCTTCCCAATTCATATTTCTTGTATAGCATTTTCATTTTTGTGTCAGCCCCTCCTGAACTCTGCCACAAAGGTCACAGTAGACAAAAAGATGGAAAGTACAAAAAAATATATATATGTGGAGGACACTCTGTTTCTTAGTCTGAAGGAGAGGAGCATGCAGGCAGGGATTTCCCAGAAGTGAGATACAAAGGCCCCAGAATGCTGGTTAAGAGAGATGGCCTGTGCCAGCAGGGTGAACAAAAAGAGACTTACTACTGAACAGCACATGGGATGAAAGTCTAAAATATCACCAGGCAACACCCAGACTATTTGCAAAAGAACACAGTACTAGAAGTGGGAAGAATCCATGCCTGACCAGTGTAAGAATCAAACACATCCCGAAGACACGGTTAAGATGTAATACAATGTAATAAAATAAAAAATAACTTGTTGAAAACAAGTGATTCTTGAAAATATTAACTGATGTGCTCAAGCAAGAAGAAAATGTAATCCACTGAATGGAACATGAGAAAGAGTGGTGTGCAAAGAGCTAATGCAACATTAAGTCTAAGTGCATCTGAAGATTAAATCAGAAACTAAAATCTCAGATGTTATCCGCCCAGGAGTGAAGGCCCTGGTGAAACAGGAGAGGAAAGTGTGCCAGAATGCTTGTTGGAGGGGGAGCAGCCAGAGCCGGCTTCTCCTGCCCTTGACCTGCTGTCACCACAACCTGTGCATACCCAGTCCCCTGGGGTGACTCAGTGTCTGTGAGGTAACAGCTTGCCTTTCTCAGCTGCATCGGCACCTGGCATGAGTTGGTTGGTGCCCAGCACGTGCCTACGGGATGGGTAAATAAACAGACATGCAAACCAACCATCCAGCCTCACACAGCGACAAAAACCAAGGCTGCCTGGTGTTTAGGGACCTCTGTCCCTGGGTGGCCCTGAATGGGGCTCCCAAAGGGCAAAGGGTATATTTAAAGGGGCCACACAAGGCCTGGCCAGGTGGCTTGGTTGGCGAGGCATCCCATATGCCATAAAGGTTGTGGGTTTGATTCCGTCAGAACAAATACCTTGGGTTTGGGTTCAATTCTGGTTGGGGCACGTTGGGAGGCAACTGATCCGTGTTTCTCCTGTCGATGTTTCTCTCTCTCTCTCTCTCTCTCTCTCTCTCTCTCTCTCTCTCTCTCTCTCCCTTCCATTCTCTCTAAAAATCAATCAATAAATATATATTTTTTAAAAGTAATAAAATAAAAATAGTCCTGACCAGTGTGGCTCAGTTAGTTGAGTGTTGTCCCATTGTCCCATGCACCAACAGGTCACCAGTTCCATTCTGGGCCAGGGTACAAAACTAGGTTTCAGGCTCAGTCCCCAGTTGGGAATTGAGACATGAGGCAGCCAATCAATGTTACTCTCAAATCGATGTTTTTCTTGGTTTCTCTCCCTCTCTCTCTCTCATATCAACTTAAAGAAAACAATAGTCGAATGAATGAGTGAATGAATGAGTGAGTGAGTGAGTGAGTGAGTGAGTGAGTGAATGAATGGGCCAGAATGGAAGGAAGAGAAAGCCGTGCCCATCATGGTCCTGGGGGTAAAGCACCCTCTGGAAAACTTGAAGGGCCTCCTGGGAGAGGTAAACCCAGGAGACTGGCTTGTCCTGACAATCTGAGGGCTTTGATCCCTTCCTCCTGGAACCCAGAGACCCACCCATGCACTTCCCCCTCCCAAATTCCCCATGTAGGGCTCTCCTCTTGGTCCTCAGGCCTGGCCGCTGGTCCATCAGACTCTGCCACTCTCCCCAGCTCCACCCCCTTCTGCTCCTGGTATAGCTCAGCCTGCCTCTGGCAACTCTGTTTACAGCCTGGACTGGCTGAAGAAAAACATAAAAAAGACACAAAATGTTAACAAAATTAGCAGTTGGGTGCCATGAAGAGGTGTTCCAGCTGACAACCAGCACCAGCCACCAGGCAGATGCATGAAGAAGCCGAGAGACCAGGGACCAGAGTGGCCCAGCTATGGCAGCTGGCACTGGAGGCAGAGAGACAGTAACAGCGACTCCTGGCATTTCGCTATGTTGGGTGGTATGTTTGCAGCGGTAGATCACCAAAGTCAAGAGCCTCGACCTCTCTCTTTACTTTTCCTTAGCAACCCTCCCCTGCCCCACTCTCCAGCGGACAGTTAGTGCCCGTGGGACAGCCCTCACTGGAGGAGTGAGCCTTTCCATTGTCAAGAGACACACAGTTCCCGTTGTTCCCAGCAGAACCACCCTGTCTGCTTACTCATTAAGAACGCACCTCACTTCCCATTCTTTCCCTGGAGTCAGGCAAGCCACTCCCAGAGGGCCATCGCCCACTGTCCCTGTGAGCCCACCACCATGAAACCCTCAGGCAAGTGGCCACAGAGCACATCTGGAGCATACACAGGCCACAAACTTGGCCCAGTGCGCCTCACCTCTGGGATGCAAGGATGGCTCAACCCATGAAAACCAATCAGTGTGATCACCCACTGACAGAGAGAGGGCTTACAGCTCACCTTGATCAGTGCAGAAAAGCACTGACAAAGCGCAATGCCAATGAGCAGAGCTCTGCCCGTGAGACCCAGGGGAAACCAGGGCAGATAAAGAGCTTCACAGATAAGAAAGAGCTAAAGGAGTTCATCAACACCAAACCAGTATTAAATGCTGAAAGGTACTCTTTAAGAAGAGGAAGAAGAAGAAAAAGGTAAAGATAAAAATTATGAACAACAAAGTGATAACAAATACAAACCTATCAACAGTGAATCTAAAAATCAAGTGAATAAAAAATCTGATGAATAGAATAAACTGGTGAATATAATAGAATTAGGGGCATAGAAAGGGAATGGACTAACAATTCTCAGGGGGTAGGGGGTGTGAGGGATGCGGGAAGAGATTGGACAAAAATCTTACACTTATGGATGAGGACAATGGCGGGGGTGGGGGTGGGGTAAGGGTATGGGGTGGGGGTGGGAAATCAGGTGGAGGGGAGCTATGGGGTGCTGGGGAAGAGGAACATCTGTAATAAACTGAACAATAAATATTTATTTTAAAAAAATAGTGTGACCATACAGGCCCAGCTCAGGCAGTTACCAACCATGAAGTGCTTTTTACTTCTAACAGGTAGCTCTGGGCCAGGCACAGCTAGCACCTGCCATTAGCCTGCACCAGAGCTTCTCCCAAGTGGCCGAGAACCATCACACCTGCTGGCTAGGTTCAGGCCACAGAATGGCACACTAAAAGCATGGTGTTAGCCCAAACCGATTTTGCTCAGTAGATAGAGCCTCAGCCTGCAGACTGAAAGGTCCCAGGTTTGATTCCGGTCAAGGGCATGTACGTTGGTTGCGGGCACATCCCCAGTAGGGGGTGTGCAGGAGGCAGCTGATTGATGTTTCTCTCCCATCGATGTTTCTAACTCTCTATCCCTCTCCCTTCCTCTCTGTAAAAAATCAATAAAACAAACAAACAAACAAACAAAAGCATCGTGTTAGCAGGCACCACTGTTCCATGCACAATTCCTGGACCATGAGATCAGATCTCTGCATAGCAGCTCTACATGCTACAGTAATGGCTGACCCTCAGCCTGAGGGTCAGTCCTACCACTGGCCTGAAAACACCCAACCCAGACTCAGCTACACCAGGAGGACACACATAATCCACACAAGGTACATCTCTGGGCACCAAACTCAGGTGATTAGGGAGGCTGAGCCACTGAGTTCCCCAGGACCCCTACTAAACATGCCTTGGAGAGGTAGCAGATCTACCTAATACATAGAATAATAGAGGGACAGCCAAATGGAGGAAGCCAAGAAATGTGACCCAAATGAAAAAAACAGGACAATCTTTGAGGGGGAAAAACACTAAATAAAAGCAATTTACCAAATAGACTGGTTTTAAGAATGCTCACGGAAGTTAGTGAGACGTCAACAAAGAGATGGCAAACATTCGAAAATATAGAAACCATATAAAAGAACCAACCAGAAATGAAGAATACAGAATTTTTTTTCCCTTTATATTCTTTTTTTTTAAATTAATTTTTATTAATTTTTTATACATATCTCCCCATTGCCCCCCCTCCCTCCCAGGCATACCCCGACCCCCCAGTGTCTGTGATCATTGGTTATGTTTATAAGCATGCATACAAGTCCTTTGATTGATCACTTATTTACCTCACCTAACTTTAATCTTTCTGCTATAATTTCACAGTCTGTTTGATGCTTTATGATTTTTGTCCTCCTGAGAATTATCAGTCTACTCCCTTTCTGTGCTCCTGATTCTATTATATTCACCAGTTTATTCTGTTGATCAGATTTTTAATTCACTTAATTTTTAGATTCACTTGTTGACAGATGTGTATTTGTTGTTCATAATTTTTTGTCTTTTACCTTTTTCTTCTTCCTCTTCTAAAAGGGTACCTTTCAGCATTTCATATAATACTGGTTTGGAGTTGATGAACTCCTTTAGCTTTTTCTTCTCTGTGAAGGTCTTTATCTGCCCTTCAATTCTGAATGATAGCTTTGCTGGATAGATTATTCTTGGTTGTAGGTTCTTGTTGTTCATCACATTGAATATTTCTTGCCACTCCCGTCTGGCCTGCATCGTTTCTGTTGAGAAATCAGCTGACAGTCGTATGGGTGCTCCCTTGTAGGTAATAAACTGTTTTTCTCTTGCTGCTTTTAATATTCTCTCTTTCTCTTTTGCTCTTGGCATTTTAATTATGATGTGTCTTGGTGTAGTCCTCTTTGGGTTCCTTTTCTTTGGGGTTCTGTGTGCTTCCTCGACTTGTAAGTCTATTTCTTTTACCAGATGTGGGAAGTTTTCAGTCATTATTTCTTTAAACAGGTTTTCAGTATCTTGCTCTCTCTCTTCTTCTGGCACCCCCACAATTCTGATGTTGGTACGCTTGAAGCTGTCCCAGAGGCTCCTTACATTATGTTCACATTTTTGGATTCTTTTCTCTTCTTGCTTTTCCAGTTGAATGTTTTCTGCTTCTTTATATTTCAAATTTTTGACTTGATCCTTGCCTTTCTCTAGTCTGCTGTTAGTACTCTGCGTAATAGTATTCATTTCAGTCAGTGTATTTATTATCTTCTCTTGGGTCTCACTAAATTTATCCATCTTTTCTAGCATATTCTTGCAAAACCTTATAAGCGTGGTTTTGAACTCTATATCCAGTCGTTTTTTTTCCTCCATTTCTTTTGCTTGTAATCCCTTCCCTTGTCTCGGCATTTTCACTGTGCCGGGGAAACTTCTGTGCTGGATTCAGCCGAAGAAGCCTCTGCTGAGCTTGGGAGGGTGGAGTCTCAGGGCTTAAGGGACCGCCTTGCCTTCCAGTCGGCCCCGCCCTCCACGGCCCCTGAGTCTCACTCGCTGGAGCGGTCCTTGTGCTCGCGCACCCGCAGCGCCTCCAACCGCTGCCTTTCCGGCTCCCCTGCGCACCAGGACCACACGAGTCTAGGTCCCCAGGGTTTCGCCCAAAACAGGGGCCCAGTGGACTCAGAAGTGGCACAGATCGGAGGGTCTGTCTCCCGCCCACTCGCGAAAGCCAGCGGCACAATCAGCAATCCGTCCTCCGCGTGGTGCCGTGCGCGACCAGACCTCCGATCCTTTGCAACTCCCCTAAATTTCCGTGCACTTCTCCCTTTTCACAGTCCAAACTCCCCCCGTATGAGTTTCGGCTGGATCTGGGGTTTAGTGTCGTAAGAGAAGGGGTTCAATGCCGTTGGGAGTCTCCGTTTCCCTCCCGCCAGAGAAAGCCAGCCAGGTACTCCGGCACCGCTCTCTCAGCGCCTGTCTCCGTACCTCAGCTTTTTGCAGCTCCTCTGGGTCTCCGCGAGCCCCTCTCTTTCCCTCTAGTTGTAGAACTTCCACTCAGCCAGCTTTCCTGTGGTTCTGGATGATGTCCGTTCTGTCTTTTAGTTGTAGTTTTGAAATTGTTGTGCGAGGCAGCAGTATAGGTGTTTACCTATGCCGCCATCTTGGATTCCCCAAATACAGAATTTGAAATGAAGACTATACATGGAGGAATCAACAGATTAGATGAAATCAGCAATTTGGAGGGCAAGGTAGCAGAAAATGCCCAATCACAACAGCAAAACAAACAAACAAATAAATAAAACTATTTTTTAAAATGAGGCTAGTTTAAGGGGCTTCTCAGACAATAGCAAGCATGCCAACATTCAAATCATAGGGGTATCAGAGAGAGAAAAAGGAATTGAGAACCAATTTGAAGAAATAATAACTAAAAACTTCCCTAACCTGGTGAAGAAAATAAACAGAAGTTGGGAGAGCAAGAGACTCTCAAACAAGATGAACCCAAAGAGGCCCATACCAAGACACATCATAATTAAAATGGCAAAGAGTAGAGTCAAACAGAATCCTAGAAGCAACAAGAGCAAGGTAGTTAGTTATCTGTGGGAGCCCCTTTCGACGTCCCGCGTGGTTCAGGGTTCCCGGTTCAGGGTTTGGGTTCTGAAGGAGGCCGCAAGCAAACGAAATGAGGGACTAGAAAACATTAATTTGGCGATATTGGGGGGCCAGGCGGGAGCCTTCCTCTAGTGGAAAGGACTGTCACTTGCTCTGGCCTTTTTCTCCCTTTTATTAAGGCTTTGGGACACACCCCTAGCCTTTAGGCAGGAAATAACAAAACAGAAATTAACATGAAACAAACAGGTAGAGGCTGCTTTAGCTAACAATGTTTTCATCTAAACAGTGAGTAATTAGCTCTGACCTTTCAGAGCAGTTAAGGTTGACCAGCCTTCTGGCCTCCTGTTTACATCCATTTAGTGAGAACAATGTTTGGTTTCCACAGTTATCTACAAGGGAACTCCCACAACACTCTCAGCTGATTTCTCAACAGAAATTATGCAGGCCATTGTTTGGGGATTGGCACAACATATTCAAAATGATGAAAAGCAAGTATCTACAACCAAAACTACCCTACCCAGCAAGACTATCATTTAAGACTGAGGGAGAGCCCTGGCCAGTGTGCTCAGTGATTAGAGTGTAGGCCTGTTCACTGAACAGTCACAGGTTTGATTTCTGGTCAAAGATACGTACCTGGGTTGCAGGTTCAATCCAAGCCCTAGTTGGGGCAGGTGTGGGAGGTAACAATCAATGTGTCTCATATCAATGTTTCTCTCTCTCTCTCTAAGAAAAGTAAAAATCAATGGAAAAAAATATCCTTGGGTGAGGATTAAAAAAATAAAGAAATAAAAATAAATAAAATTGAGGGAGAGATAAAGAGCTTCCTGGGGTGGGGAGGGGAGGAAGAGGGAGAAAGGTGAAAAGAGTTTATTACCATCAAACAAGGATTACAAGAAATTTTAAAGGGATTTCTTTAAAAAGAATAAAGGGCCCTCGTGGATTTGCCTCAGTCGATAGAGCATCAGCCCACTGACTGAAAGGTTTCAGGTTCAATTCTGGTCAAGGGCACATGCCCAAGTTTCGAGTTTTGAGCTTGATCCCCAGCAGGGGGCATGCAGGAAGACAGCCAATCAATGATCCTGTGTCATCACTGATGTTTTTCTCTCTCTTTTCCTCTCCCTTCCTCTTTGAAATCAATAAAATATATATATTAAGAAAAAAAGAATTAAAGGGGGCAAACACATCAATGTAAATAACAAAATGGAAATATCCAGGTATTACTTTAAATGTAAACAGTTTAAATGCTCTGATAAAAAGACAGCCCTGACCAGTGTGGTTTGGTTGATTGGTGTCATCCTGTGCACCGAAAGGTTGCCAGTTCGATTCCCAATGACAGCACATGTCCGGGTTGCAGGTTCAATCCCCAGGAGCGGGTGGGCAAGAAGCAGCTGATCAATATTTTGCTTTCACATTGATGTTTCTCTTCTCTCTCTCTCTTTCCCTCTTCCTTCTCTCTCTCTAAAAATCAATACAGGGCCAAATCCGGGTTAGCTCAGTGAATAGAGCATCGGCCTGTGGACTGAAGGGTCCCAGGTTCGCTTCCGGTCAAGGGCATGTACCTTGGTTGCAGGCACATCCCCAGTAGGGTGCATGCAGGAGGAAGCTGATCCATGTTTCTATCTCATCAATGTTTTTGGCTCTCTATCCCTCTCCCTTCCTCTCTGTAAAAAATAAAAAAAATGTAAAACAAAATATAAATACATAAAAATCAATACAGGGTAGCTGGATGGATAAAAAAATAAGACCCATACAGATGCTATCTACAAGGGATCCACTTCAGATAGAAAAACACACACACACACAAACTAAAGGGATGAAAAGGGATATTTTATGGAAATGGAAAGGAGAAAAAAGCTAAAGTAGCAATACTTACGAGACATAATAGCCTTTTTAAAAAGGCTATACTTAAGAGATAAAGAAGGTTATTTCATAATGACAAAGGGATCAATCCAATAAGAGGATATAGCCCTTGTCCAGATTTATACATGCAACATATACATGCAACACCTAAATATATAAAGGTAATATCAACAGACATAAAGAGAAAGATCAAAGGTAATATAGCCATAGGGGATTTGACACCCCCATTTACACCAATGGATAAATCTTCCAGACAGAAAATCAACCAAGCAACAACAGCCTTAACTAACATTGGATCGATGGATTTAATTGATGTTTTTAGAGCATTTTATCTGAAAGCATCAGAATATACATTATTTTCAAATGCACATAGAATATTTTCTAGGGTAGACCACATGTTAGGACTCAAAACAAATCTCAATAAATTTAAGAAGATTGAAATCATATTAAGCATCCTCTCAGACCACAATGGTATACTAGTAGAAATGGAAATCAATTACAAAAAGAAAACTAAAAACACACAAACACATGTAGGCTAAGGAACAGAGTAATAGAGAATAGCTTAACAATAAGAACAAGAACGAAATTAAAAGATACCTTGAGACAAATAAAAATGAAAATGCAATGTTATATTGTCAATCAAGGAGCTAGATATAGACGTCTTAAGCCAATTAATTAGGAGTCATTTATTGTACGCGGGTTCAGAGCAGGTTACTTCTATCATATTCTGAACACAGGAAGGAGCATTCCCTTTTCACATCCTTCTATGTCTTTGTGTAAGTAATTTTTCTTTAAAAGGTAATTCTTTTTCCTTTCTTTTTTTAAAACATATTTTATTGATTTTTACTGAGCGGAAGGGAGAGGGATAAAGAGTTAGAAATACCGATGAGAAAGAGATGTCCATCAGTGGGCTCCTGCACGCCCCCTATTGGGGATGTGCCCGCAACCAAAGTCCATGCCCTTGACCAGAATTGAATCTGGGATGCTCCAGTCCACAGGCCGACGCTCTATCCACTGAGCCAAACCGGTTTTGGCTGTGTAAATTATTTTTCCAGACAGCTTGTAACTTTGAGTACATATCATATCTAATAAACACCTGTCATATCTATACAGACAACTTGTAACCTTGGATACATAATGAACAAACATTTGGCATGAGAACAGGGAATTATTATCAGTATCAGCATATCAGCCACTTTAGATGGCTAGCTTGCCAGATCAGACAGTTAAGTTTATCTTTTCTATTATTTAAGCTAAAAAACAAAATTATTTTTACAGAATAAGAGACCATCTAAAAATAAAAGCGTTGACTTACAGAACAAGGGACTGTCTAAAAATTCAAACAACAGTTTGAATTTCAAACAACAGTTTCAAACAGCAGTTTGTCCAAAGGAGGGATCATTACTATGCTTCAACAATGACCAAAACCTATGGGATACAATCAAAGAGTTCTAAGAGGAAAATTCACAGCAATACAGACTAGTCAAGAAAAAAGAAAAATCTTAAATGAACCATCTAACTTTACACTTAAAAAACTAGCCCAAGGTGAGCAAACAGAAGTAAATAATAAAGACCAGAGCGGAAATAAACAAAATAGGCTGAAAAGAATAAAAAAGGTGAATGAAATCAAGAGCTAGGTCTTTGAAAAGATAAAATTTATAAAACTTTAACCAAACCTATGAAGAAAAAAGACAAAGAACCCAAGTAAGTAAAATGAGAAGTAACAACTGAAACTATACAAATACAAAGAATTTTAAGAAAATACTTCACTTCTGAGATCCGGAAAATGGTGGCCGAATAAGCAGGCATTTCTTGCACCTCCTTCCAGGACCAGACTGGAAATAAACCTAAAGTGGGGAGCATACACCTAGAAGTACCAACTGAGATCCAACTGAGGAGAAGACATATCAAGGGATGACAGAAAACACCTGGAGACTGGTAGGAAGGGCGAGGTCTTGAGAGGAGGGACTCATCTTCCCCCGGATGGTAGGCAGGCAGGCAGGCAGGCAGAGAGTGAGGAGGCAGCTCCCGGCTAGTGCAGGGGCTATTCCCTCAGAAATAGGGACTTGGAACCCCAGCTGGGACCAGTGGCCCGAATAACTTCCAGCCGTGAAAGGTGTCAGGGCTGCTGGCCATGGTGGAGCCTGGAATAGGTAGACCAGAGCTGGTTGGAGAGAAAGCTGAAACAGGAATTTGGGGGTAAAATATGACAAGTTTAGGAAATATTAGAAATTTTGGAAATTAAGGGGACCGTGGAGGAAGCACAGGGCTGCAGTGCAGCAAAAGGTATATCTCCATAGAATGGGGGAGCTGAAAAGCTGCACCAGGTGTATTTCCATAGAACGAGGGAGCTGGGAACAGCAAAAGGTCTGTTTACAAAATAAAGGGAAGGAGCCCCTCATTCAGAAGGAAAAGGAGAAACCCCAAAGGGAATAGGAAAACAATAAGGAAGGAGGGGAAGGACCTCACATGTCCCTTGTGAGGTTCAACCTTTGAGCCCAGGGGTTGCTATGGTAAACAGTCCAAGGGAGTAGTGGCCAGTCACAGGAGATGTCAGGGCACCGGGATCTGCAGCCTTTATAAGCCACAGGGAAAAGGAACTCAGGGGGACCCTTTCCCCCTCCCAATGTGGGAGTCTATTCTGTGAGACTCTTTCCCCTCCTGACATGGGAGTGTGTACTTGTTCTTCAATAAATTTCCACCTTTGCTATTCCACTTTCTGTCCCTGGATTCATTCTATTTTTTTAAAATATTTTATTGATTTTTTACAGAGAGGAAGGGAGAGGGACAGAGAGCTAGAAACATCAATGAGAGAGAAACATAGATCAGCTGCCTCCTGCACGCCCCGCAACCAGGACACATGCCCTGGGCCGGAATCGAGCCTGGGACCTTTCAGTCCACAGACCAACGCTCTATCCACTGAGCCAAACTGTTTTCGGCTGGATTCATTCTTCAATGCTAGTGGACAAAGAATCCAGGTTCTAGTCCAAAAATTCCGTTTCAAAGCCACAGTTTTGTTGGTCTAAACGCCCTTCCTCTCCCCTCCCCGCCCCCCCCCCCAAAGAAACAAACAACAAAACACAGAGCACAGTAGTTTTCATTTGCAGCTAATCATCCAGGCTTTGGTGCAAGGAGGGAGACGTGGACTTGAGGCACCTAAGGAGAGGCTGGGGTGGGAAGCAGTGTGGGGAGAGGTGGAAAAGCAGCAGCCAGGAGTCCTGCATTTAGCCATTTTCCTGAGATGAGCTAGTGATCCCCTAGCTGCAGGGCAGGAAAAAAAAAATCCTGACCTGGGTGATATAGGCCACACCCTGCATTTGTACCTTTGCAGAGGAAACAAAGCAGAGTCCAGTTTACTAGTCTGAACAGTCTCAGGGAGATTCAGTGACTGGGTTGGGGGAGGGGCTGACTGCCCCACTCTCCTGACTGGTCCTTTCCTGGCACAGGAGCCAATAGAAACTCCAGGTCTTCAGCTGACCCTGCTGGTCTCCATACAGGATCTCTGCCCACCCGAGGACAGAGTGATATTCTGGGCCACGCACAGAGGAGTAGCTCTGAGACAGGGAAGCACACCCACCACCTTTCCTGAAAGCTGCAGCACCTCCCCTACCTAAGGCCCTTCCAGAAACAGACTTTTGAGTGATTCAGATGGACAGCTGGCTAGCAGGCAAAAGCAGCAGAGGCAGAGCTCAGGGAACCAGGGGCAGTTGGCTCACCCAGCCCTGAGCCCTATGCTGCTAACAAACCTATTTTATAGGGCAAATTGGCCCCTCCTGCTTGTAGCCCCACCCTTGGGAATCGGACATGCTCTCTTGGAGCTTCAGCAGGCTGCTGAAAGTTGAAGAAGGTTAGTTTCTAGCAGTGGTTAGGTTCTTTTTCTTTCAAAGAAATTTTTCTCTTTTCTTTTTTTCCCTTTTAACACTTACCTTCTTTATATGTCTGCTTTATTGATTTGTTATTTTAGTGTCTATTCTTTTGTTCATATTCTAATTTTCCTCTTCCCTTTTCCTAATGTTTCTTTTTTTCACTACTCATATTCTTTCCCTTTCCTTTTCTCTTCTTTTTCATCTGCTGAACTCTATTTTCCTTTGAAATTTATTTTATTTTATTCCTCCTTTAATTTTTTTAAAAATATATTTTATTGATTTTTTACAGAGAGGAAGGGAGAGGGATAGAAAGTCAGTACAATCGATGAGAGAGAGACATCCATCAGCTGCCTCCTGCACGCCCCCTACTGGAGATGTGCCTGCAACCAAGGTACATGCCCTTGACCGGAATTGAACCTGGGACCTTTCAGTCCACAGGCCGACGCTCCATCCACTGAGCCAAACTGGTTTTGGCCTTCCTTTAATTTTAAACTGTTTTCCTTCCCCTATTCCCCTCTTTATTATTTTTTTAATTTCAATTCTGCACATACATATTCCTCCCCCCACCTTTTATTTTGTTGTTTTGTTGTTTGGACTTGTTTGTTTGTTTGTTTTGTTTCCTCATATTTTTCCTATTATTCTTGCTCTCTTTTTCTAATTCTCTCTTCTCAGGTGGTTGCTTTTGGTAGTGCTGAGGGACTTCGTATATGTTTTTTGTTTTGTGTTTTGTTGTGTTTATTTTGTTCTCTTGGTCAGCACTTCCACAACAGCTTGCATGGATGACATGATGGCTGATAGCCAGCCAGGTGAAAGGAGACTCCATCCACAAACCAAAAAAATAACATTCATGACCCAATTACAACAGGATAACCCAAAACACTCAAACAAGGAACTTTCCTAGAGCACTCAGCTCAGGTGATCTAAGAGACTGCACCATTGAGCCCCACAAAACACCTGTTACATAAGAACACCTGAGAGAAACCAAGATGGCAGCAGAGGTGAACACCTAAACAGCTGCCTCACACAATAATTTCAAAACTACAGCTAAAGGACAGAACAGACACCATCCAGAACCACAGGAAAGCTGGCTGAGTGGAAATTCTACAATTAGAAGGAAAGAGTGGGGCTCATGGAGACTCAGAGGAGCTGCAAAAAGCTGAGGTACAGAGACAAGCATGTGGAGAGGACAGGTGGTGGAGTGCCTGGCTGGCTTCCTCTAGCAGGAGGGAGATGGAAACTCCAACTGCACTGAACCCCAATTCAGACTGCACTGAACCCCAGTTCCAGGTGAGACACAAATGGGGGAAGTCTGGACTGTCATGAAAAGGGAGGAGTGCACAGAAATTTAGGGGAGCCGTAAAAGGCAGAGGTCTGGAGGCACGTGCACAAGTGCGTGCAGAAGTGGACTGACTGCTGATTGTGCTGCTGGCTTTCTCTAATGGGAGAAAGACAGAACCTCCCAACTGCGCTGAAATCCAGTTCCAACTGCACTGAACCCCAGACTCATACGGGTCCCTGGAGCACATGGAAACTCAGGGGAGCTGTAAAGTCAGGAGAGCTGGAAAGGCAGAGGTCTGGAGAAATACAAGTATGAGTGCACACAGAGAGGGCTGCAGCGATTACTGAGGGACAGTGACATCCAGGGGCCTTATAGGGCAGGACTGATGGGAAGCCAAGGCTGTCTGCTCTGCCCTGAGACTCTGCCCCAGCCAAGCTAAACACATAGGCTTTTGCAATTTTGCAAGTCTTGTATCATAAGGCTGACTCCAGCACAGAAGTTCGCCCAGTGTAGATACAGCTGATCCTCACAACCAATTGGCTTGGAGGGCAATCCCCCACAGTGATATGAACAACCATCAAGACTTAACTATAACAAGGCTGTACACACAAACCACAAAGGGGTTTACCAAGGGAGTCCACCTCAGGTAATTGGGGAGGTGAGCTAGTGGGCCATATAGGACATCTAGCACACAAAGCTACTCTACCAACTCAGGGAAGCAGCAAAAATGCAGAGAGAAAGAAATAGATCACAAACAAAAGAAATGGAGGAAAACAAGTGATTGAATATAGAGCTCAGAACCATGGTTATAAAGTTTTTCAAGAATTTCCTAGAAAAGATGGATAAATTTAGTGAGACCCAAGAGTAGATGAAAAAGGACCAACTAGAAATTAAACATACACTGACTGAAATAAAAATATTATACAGAGACCTAACAGCAGACTAGAGGAACACAAGAATCAAGTCAAAGATTTGAAATACAAAGAAGCAGAAAACACTCAACTGGAAAAGCTAAAAGAAAAAAGAATCCAAAAATGTGAAGAGAGTTTAAGGAGCCTCTGGGACAACTTCAAGCGTGCCAACATCAGAATTATGGGGGTGCCAAAAGAAGAGAGACAGCAAGATACTGAAAACCTATTTGAAAAAATAATGACTGAAAACTTCCCCCACCTGCTGAAAGAAATAGACTTACAAGTCCAGGAAGCACACAGAACCCCAAACAAAAGGAATCCAAAGAGGTCCACACCAAGACACATCATAATTAAAATGCCAAGAGCAAAGGACAAAGAGAGAATATTAAGAGCAGTAATAGAAAAACAGTTAATTACCTACAAGGGAGCACTCATACGATTGTCAGCTGATTTCTTGATAGAAACTATATAGGGCAGATGGGAGTGGCAAGAAATATTCCAAATGATGAATAGCAAGAACCTACAACCAAGATTACTCTACCCAGAAAAGCTATCATTAAGAATTGAAGGGAGGATGAAGACCATCACAGATAAGAAAAAGCTAAAGGAGTTCATCAACACCAAACCAGTTTAATATGAAATGCTGAAAGGTACTCTTTAAGAAGAGGAGGAAGAAGAAAAAGGTAAAGATAAAAATTCTGAACAACAAATACATATCAACAAGTGAATCTAAAAATCAAGTGAATAAAAAATCTGATGAACAGAATAAACTGGTGAATATAATAGAATCTGGGGCATAGAGAGTGAGTGGACTGACAATTCTCAGGGGGGAAAATGTGAAGGGGGTGCAGGGAGAGACTGGACAAAATCATACAATCATACACCTATGGATGAGGGGGGGGCGAGGTAAGTGCAGAGTGAGGGGTGGGAGTTGGGTGGAGGGGAGCTATGGGGGGGAAAGAGGAACAATTGTAATAATCTGAACAATAAAGATTTATTAAATAATAAAATAAAATAAATATGCTTTTCAAATAAAATTAATATGCTTTTAAAAACATAATTTTCTGATATTATGAACCACAAATGGCAAATATTGTGTTGGTAATGTCATAAATAACACACAAGTTGTCAGATGAGATTTTAACCATGTATAGATTTAATTTTTTAATTTTTTTATATTTTATTGATTTTTCACAGAGAGGAAGGGAGAGGGGTAGAAAGTGAGAAACATCGATGAGAGAGAGACATTGATCAGCCGCCTCCTGCACGCCCCCTACTGGGGATGTGCCCACAACCAATGTACTGTACATGCCCTTGACCGGAATTGAACCTGGGACCTTTCAGTTCGCTGAGCCAAACCGGTTTCGGCTAGATTTAATTTTTAATAAAGACTTTACAACATAAAAAAAAAAAAAAATAAAACTAGATCACCAATTTACACCATATAGAAGGATAAACTTAAAAGACTTAATAATAAGTTGGGAAACCATAAAAAGCCTGGAAGATGCCATAGACAGCAAAATCTAAGATGTCTCTCATAGCAATATGTTTATGGAAACATCTCATAAGGCAAAGGAAACTAAGGAGAAAATAAACAAATAGGATTGCATCAAAATGAAAAGCTTCTGCACAGCAAAAGAAACCACCAATAAAATGAAAGGGAGCCCATTGTATGGGAGAACATATTTGGCAATAATACATCTGATAAAGGGTTAATATCCAAAATATATAAGGAACTCATGCAACTTAACTAAAGGAAGATAAACAAGCCAATTAAAAAATGGGCAAAGGACCTAAATGGACACTTATCCAAAGTGGACATACTGATGGCCAAGAGACAAATGAAAAAATTCTCAAAGTCACTGATCATCAGAGAGATGCAAATTAAAACGACAATGAGGTACCACCTCACACCTGTCAGAATGGCTACCATCAACAAATCAACAAATGATAGGAGCTGGCTAGGATGTGGAGAAAAGGGAACCCTGGTGCACTGTAGGTAGGAATGCAGACTGGTACAGCCATTAAGGAAAACAGTATCGAGTCTTCTCAAAAAATTAAATATGGAACTGCCATTTGACCCAGTGATCCACTTCTAGAAATATATCCTAAGAGACCCAAAACACCAATCAGAAAGAATGTACGCACCCCTATGTTCATAGCAGCACAATTTACAATACCTAAGATCTGGAAACAGCCAAGTGCCATCAGTAGATGAGTGGATAAAAAGCTGTGGTACTTTTATTCCATGGAATACTATGCAGCAGTAAAAAAGAAGAACCTCTTACCCTTTGAGACATCATGGAGGGACCTGGAGAGCATCATGCTAAGTGAAGTAAGTCATTCAGAGAAAGATGAGTATCACATGATCTCATTCATATGTGGAACCTAATGAACAAAATAAACTGATGAATGGAGTGGATCCAGAGCCATGGAAACATGAAACAGACTGATGAATTTCAGAGGAAAGGTGGAGGTGGTAGGGGGAGTGATTAACTGGGGAACTTATATCCATATATGCAATAGCCCATGGACACAGACAATAGTGTGGTAAAGGTCTGGGAGCGGCTCTTGTAATTAAAGGAGAGAATCTCAAGAAGAGAGGAATTCACCCAAATCTTTAGGTATTGCAGTTAATAGGTGGCTGGCTTCTTAGCCGTGAGAGGCTGTTTAAAGTTTAATCTGAAAATTCTTTAGGAAAATTCTAGCTAAGCAGATTTAAATGTGCCTGTGTGATTAATTACTATTCTTGTTGGACTTATACATATAAGCAGGCCAAGTTTATTGAAACCAGAAGTTGCAAATAAATTACCTTTACTTTAGCTATCTTTTTACAGATTGGATGGTCTTAGAGATAAAATAATGTTTCAGAGGACCTATAATATACCTCTGTGGAGAGTAAATTCTAGTGCTACCCATTGATTGTCTTTTGAAATTTTTTTAATTTTCTGCTTGAAAACTGGACTGGTTTCTGAATTCTTCTACTGACTTGGAATCATTGAGAACTAAAAATTACCTTTTCCTGACCCTTGAAATTGCAAACTGCAGATAGTGGATCTGATTTACATTTCAGAGAAACTGCTACACGGTTCATGCTTGAACAACCTGTGACAGAAGCTGCAAAAGTCAGAGTCTCCCTGAGCACTGATTGTAGCACCAGAGACATTTCCAGTTGCAAAGGGTGCTTCCAGTTGACAAATCCAGAAACTGGCTTATCATTTTCTCTGATCATTATCCTTTGGCTTTCTTTTGTTTTCCTAAATCGTTTCAAATATTGGTGGCATGGCATCTAACCTGTACAGACCAGTGTGTGGCCATCCTGTGCCTTTGCTCTAAGGCTCCAGTAGACCCCTGAGAATCTGTGCCTGGGGATCCTTAGACATAGGGTTGCTTCCCATTACTTGTTAGCTGCGCAGGCAAACGTTCGCATGGAGACCAGCTCATCGTGTTTTGAGTCCTGGTGACACAAAATGTTCTTCATTCTCTGTCTCATTTAAGCCGTAGGTGCTCTGGCCTATCCACTGGTTTTGGTGTCTCTGTGTCATTCCACCCGGAGGTTCTCATCACCACAGAAGCCTATGTTACCTTAGGGGGCCTCGGAGGTTCAGGTTGGAGAATGGGACCTAAGGGACCCACAGGGTTTCGGATCCGGGATAAGGTCTGTCTCTGGACAGAAAAAAGTGCTCCAGGATCCTGGCCAGAGACATATAGCCAGATATCCCAGGTCCTGCCTCCCTCCCAATAGTCTGCCCTCCAGTTTAAGGGTTGGATTATGATCAGGTTACAATTTCCAATCATGCAATTAGTGATGGGGCCCCTGGTCTTACTACCCGGGTGAGTCAGAGTGTCGGGTCAACTGTCTTCCACAGGGCTAATGTCTCACATCCCCATGAGGCACAAAAATAGTCCTCTTCATTCCCACACCCATAAGTTTTTGTAGCAACATACCCGGTATTTCCTCTAGATAGCCCTGTACCCCTTATTGTAGAAGGGCGATTCCACCTTTCTCCAAATATCTTACATAGGTCAGCCCCAATTGTGGGGACTCCAGAGGTGGTTACCCTACTGATGGATTTTCCATCTAGGGTTTGGGTAACTTCCCACATATAAACCAGAGCTTGGTGGGGGTTTCCAATTGCTTGGGTGTTCTCTGCACAGGTAAGAGGCATAAAGAAGAGCACCTATGTCGGTTCCTGCGTTAGTCTGACCTTGAGGGGGTTCTCGGTGTGCCTTGCTGTCCATCTTTCAGCAGTCTCCTCAACTTTCTTGAGCTGAGTCCAATGGATCCAATGCTTCTTTCCCCCAACCTTAACGGCAATTGGGGTGCTCAGGATGACTTGGAATGGTCCCTCCCACCGTGGCTCAAGAGTACCTGGGTCGTGCCTCTTCACCCAGACTGGGTCGCCAGGAGCACACACAGGTGGGCTATCTGGGTCTGGTGGGTGGGCTTCCTGGTGTGCAGTCCTGACGATTCGCCTTGCAGCCGCTGTACTGCTCTGGAGTGCCTGCAAAGACTTGAGGAAATTTCTATTAGATAACACAGCTAGCTCTTCCTCCCTTAGCCACAGGAGAAGAGGTGGTGGATGGCCAAACATGATTTCAAAAGGAGCCAGCCCTTTTACATAGGGGTGCAGCAAGCCCTGAGTAGGGCAAAGGAGAAGAGACTCACCCAGTTCTCGCCAGTCTCTAATTTTAGTTTAGTTAGGGTCTCCTTAAGTGTCCGATTCATTCTCTCTACCTGTCCAGAACTCTGCAGTCTATAAACACAATGTAATATCCACGTGATCTTAAGGGCCTTAACTAAAGATTGGGTTACCTTAGCGATGAACGCCGGGCCATTGTGGGACCCATGAATAAAGGTAAGGCAAACTGGAGGAGAATTTCAGAGAGGAGTTTCTTAACTACTCCCTGTGGTGTTTCAGCCTGGGTTGAGTATGCCTCTGGCCAACCTGAGAAAGTGTCCACAAACACTAGAAGATATTAGTATCCTCCCAGTCCACTGGGCAATTCAGTAAAGTTGACTTCTCAGTGTTTACCAAGGCTTGAACCTTGAAACCGGATTCCTGGCAGGGCGGTTATTGGAGGTCCTGGGTTCACTTGTGCGCAGATCTGGCATCTCCTGGCTAAATGCTAGGCCATTTTATGCAACCCAGGGATATAGTATTCTCTTCCTAACAGCTCAGCTAACTTAGTTCCTCTTAGATGTGTGCTCCTGTGTGTTTGGGAGGTGATAGTCAAGGGCTTCTGGGACAAATGGTCTCCCATCTGATAACTGTAGCCACCCACTGGTGGCTTCCTTCGCCTGTAACCTCCTGGCTGTATCCTCTTCCTTGAGGGTATACCTGGGGTTGGGTTCCAGATTTTGAGTATCTATGGCTGCCAGCACTTCTAGGGGTCCTACTGGTCTTTTTGCAGTCTCTTTAACCATTTTGTCAGCAAACTGGCTCCCCTTCGCCACAGGGAAATTGTCCTTTTGATGCCCTTTGCAGTGGATGACTGCAACTTCTTTAGGGCCCCAAATGGCTGAAAGAAGATTTAGTATCTCTGGAGCATTTTTAACATCCTTCCCCCCTGAGGTTAGAAGGCCCCTCTCTTGATATAAGGCTCCATGTATATGCAGTGTGGCAAAGGCATATCTACTGTCAGTATAGATATTGATTCTCTTATCCTTTCCCCACCGTAAGGCCTGAATGAGGGCTATGAGTTCTGCCTTCTGTGCTGAAGTCCCATGTCCTAGGGATTGTGCCCATATGACTCTTTCTTGTGTAACTACAGCTGCCCTGGCACACTTGATACCATCCTCTATAAAGTTCCTTCCATCAGTGAACAGAGTATCTTCTGGGTTGGACATGGGCTGGTCTGTTAGGTAGGCCCTCAAGGAGGTTAGGGTAGTCAAGGGTCTCTTCACAGTCATGGAGGAGAGTTTCAGCTCCCTCATCAAGGAGGAGAGTGACCGAGTTTAGGGCTGTAGTCTTCAAGAAGCTTACCCTTGGGGGGTCTAGCAGGAGCACCTGGTACTGGGTAATATGAACATTTGATCACTAATGCTCAAGTGGGCTATGCAGTAGGGTTTCTACTGCGAGGGATGCAACCACTTGTAAATCTTGGCCAAAAGTCAGTTTAGAGGCTTCCTTAACTAGTATGGCCGTGGCTGCTATTGCCTTTAGACCAGTGGTTCTCAACATTCCTAATGCCGCGACTCTTTAAGACAGCTCCTCATGTGGTGGTGACCCCCCAACCATAAAATTATTTCCGTTGCTACTTCATAACTGTAATTTTGCTACTGATATGACCTATAATGTAAATATCTGATATGCAGGATGTATTTTCATTGTTACAAATTGAACATAATTAAAGCATAGTGATTAATCACAAAAACAATATGTAATTATATATTGAGAAATATTTATTTCTAATTACAAATAAATGAAATTTTTTATCTTGAATCATGGTGTAGCATGGGTAACAGTCTTCATATAACAACAGTAAACTACATTGCTACACTTTGCTACACTGAGGAGTGGTCTGTTGGTTCCTAAGACCATGGGAAATATGTGTTTTCTGATGGTCTTAGGTGACCCCTGTGAAAGGGTTATTCGACCCCAAAGGGGTCTCGACCCACAGGTTGAGAACCGCTGCTTTAGACAGTCCGCAGTACCCTATGAGCCAGAAGCCACTGGGTCCAACCTCTTAAACAAGTAGGCAACTGGTCTCTTCGAGGGCCCCAGAATTTATGTTAGTACCCCTTTTTTTAAGGTTCTGCCACATACAGCTGGAAGGGCTTGGTGAGGACAGTCAGTGCCAGAGCTGGAGCACTTGTGAGGGCCTGCTTTAACTTTTGGAATGCCTTTCCTCTACGTCCGTCCAGGAGAGGCCTGAGTTCTTACCCCTGTAGCTGAATATAGGGACTTGTCTATTTCAGCAAAACCCAGGATCCAAAGTCTGCAGTATTCTATGGCTCCCACGAATTCCCATCCCTGCCACTTCGTCTTTGGGGTGGGTATTGAGAGGATGGCCTGAACTCTACTATTTGAGAGGGTCCGCTTACCTTCTTCAATGTTATATCCGAGGTATGTTACCTTGGTTGAGCAGAGCTGGCCCTTCTTGGCCGATACACGGTACCCAAGTTGATCCAGCATCACCACAGGTCCCAGGTTGCTTGTTGACATTCCTCCCGGACCCAAGTAGCAAGTAGGAGGTCATCGACATATTGGAGTAGGGTGACGTCCGGGTGACTATGACGGTACTCCTTTAAGTCCTGGTTCAGAGCCTCATCAAACATGGTAGGGAAGTTCTAAATCCCTGGGAAGCCTTGTCCAGGTTAACTGTCCTGATTCGCCCTCTTCTGGATCTGTCCATTCAAAAGCAAAGATTGGCTGGCACTTGCTGTGCCAATGGGAGAGAGAAAAAGGCATCCTTTAAGTCTAAGACCGTATAATATCGGTGCTCAGGCCAGAGCAGGCTCAGGAAGGTGTATGGGTTGGGCACCACTGGGTGGATAGTCTCTACTCTTTTGTTAACTTCTCATAAGTCCTGGACTGGCCTAAATCCTCTGTTCTAGGCTTCTGGACGGGGAGTAAAGGAGTGTTCCATGTAGACTGGTAGGGAATCAGGATCCCAGCCTCCCTTAATCTTAGGATGTGCTTTGCTATCTCTATTTTCGCCTTCTGGCTCATAGGGTACTGCGTACTCTAACAGGGGTGGCGGTACTGGTTAATTGAATCACTATAGGGTGTCTGTGAGCTGCTAATCCAGGCGGGTTCCCTTCTGCCCAGACCTCCAGTATTTCCTCTCAGAGCCTCCTGAGGTAAGGATCCTGCGGAGGAGCCTCTGAAGGTCCTGCATGTAGCCTGTATTCCTCCTCTAGGGGACAAGTGAGGAGGAGGATCATTTTTCCCTGGGTGCCCGAAAAAGCACATGAGGCTCCCCTCCTTCAAAGGAAATTGTGGCCTGGAGTTTGCTGAGCAGATCCCTCCCTAGGAGGGGATAGGGACATTCAGGCATAACGAGGAAGGAGTGGGTAACAGTCATTTTCTTGAGGTTAGCAATCGAGCTTGTGTCCAGGGGTAAGACTTTACTCATCCGGTGGCCCCCTGGATGGGAGTTCTGTCCTTAGAAACTGGCCCGGCCAGGTGTTGCAGTACAAAGAAGATGGCTCTGGTGTCTATCAGAAAATCTATTGGCTTGCCCCCCACATTTAGCATTTCCTGGGGCTCCTGGGAGCCCACAGAGCCCTGACGCCTTCAGTCCACTTCTTCCACTAATACCTGGGACTGCCTTATTCCCTGGCTGCTCAGGACACTCCCGTTTCCAGTGTCCTTCTTTCTTACAGTAGACACATGGTTTTTCCCCAGCCGGGTCTTTTGGTTCTGTCCTCTCTTCTCCCAATCTTATCTTCCTGTCTCTTCACTTCATTCATGGCTAGAAGAACCTTTGCCATTCTGGCATTTAGGTTAGCAGTCTGATCCTCTCAGTTGTTAAAGACCTTCTGGGCAACCTCGACCAGTTCTGAAAGTGACTTCCACTCAAAGCCTTCTAACTTCTGTAATTTTTTTCTAATATCTGGGGCTGACTGGGACACAAATGCTACATTGACAGCCCACCGATTCTCTGGGGCATCAGGGTCTATTGGGGTGTACACCCGATATGCCTCACAGAGCCTCTCGAGGAAGGTGGTCGGGCTCTCTGGACTGTTTCTGTTACCTTGGAAAGGTTGGTGGGCTTCCAAGCTGCCACTCAGTTGCCCTCCAGGAGAGTCTGGTGATACCTGTCAAGAGCCTCCCTTCCCTGATCAGTGTTGTGATCCCACTGAGGCCTTCCAGATGGAAAAACAGTCTTGATCCTCCCTGGGTCTGTGTTAGGTTGGCCATCTGGCCCAAGGACTAACTTCCTCCCTTCCCCTTTTACTCTCTCTCTCTCTCTTATGAGGTGAAAAGCTTCTGAAGTAGCTGCTAGCAGTCGTCCCAGGTCAGCTGGTGGGTGAAAAAGACCATCTCTAGGAGCAAAATCAAACCTTGTGGATTCTGGGAGAACGGTGGGTTCTGAGTCTTCCAGTTGTATAGGTCACTGGTTGAAAATGGGACATAGACCATAAAAGGCTGACCATCAGGTCCTAATTCGGGGGGACTCACTTGGGAACATGGAGCAGGGCCACTGAGACCTCTCTCTCTCTCTCTTCTGCTGGTCAGGTCCGGTGGGCCATAAGGGGTCCCAGTCTGGATGTGGGGTGGACTGAAAGGGTTGTTTGAAGACAGAGTCTGAGTGGGAGGCCAATTGTCTGGGCCCCCCAGGGGCCATGGACTTGGGTCCAGATTTTCTCTCACTCTAGGCAGAGGTGCCTGTGGGAACGTGGGGTAGAGGGGTGTCACTTGGGTCAGGTTCCCAGGGCTCTTCCTGTCTGTCCCATTGATAATGTTGATGCTGAAGGTGGCGGAGCAACAGAACTAGGGGGCATTTGTGAGGGTATTGGAGCCTCCTGCGAGGCTGAGGGGCCCACCTCCAGTTGGGGCTCTGGTGGGAGAATATAAGCGGAAGTCCAGCAATTGAGGACCCTATCCTCTGGATCATTTGGCAAGACCTTAGGGTCTACCTTCTTATCTCCTTTTGGAGGATGAGCCAACAAAGCGGTCTGTCTCTGTCCCAATTTTCTTTCTTGGCCCTGGCAATTTTTCAACCACTGGGGTTTTTCAGTGACAATATCAACCCAAATTTGAATATAAGGGATTTGATCAGGGTACGTGGACAGCCATAAATAATATGGTGAACCTTATAAGCCGTTCCAAAGTCATAGGTCCCAGTAGACGGCCACCCAACCCCAAATGTAGGCCATTCTAATTCACACAATCTCCGCAAATCAAAACCTTTAACCGATGTCCCATAGTCTTCTCTGAGCCATTTGAAGTCCTGAAAATTCTTAAGAAAACATTGCAAGGGGGTAGACGTACACAACTGGCCCTGACCCATTTTAACAAAGACAAGGACAACAAAGACAAGACAAACCAGACACGTACACCCTAACGTCACATGTAACAAGGACCCCGGACGCCGTTGCGTCCGAGTGTCCAGACTCAGAAGCTCCACTGCATCCAGCCCTCCTGTAGTCCATCAGGGGAACGTTCCACAAACGGAAAACAGGTGCTCACCTCCCCACTAGAGGCAAACAGAAGTCAGGTGCCTAACTCCCCAGTGGAGGTCCAGGTGGCTCTTACTGTCGGATTGTGAATTTTGGAGGAGGCACTCCACCTCCCTGGAACCCGGGACCAAGACTGGAGTGTCCTCCTGGGGGCGTCCATAGGCAACATGACCAAAATGTATTTCACTGGGGCCTCCAAATGTTGTGGGACAACCCACAAGAGAAGACCACCAGAGACAGAGATCAAAATTTATGAGCCTTTATTAAGCTGGCCAGCGACTACAGTTGCAGCACTTCACTGTGGCAAAGGCTGAACTGCAGTGCAGACCACAGGTGTTACAGCAAATTTATACTCAGAAACCAAAGAGGGAGTTAGGACTCTTACAATGACAATCTAAAGGTTACGAAAGTTTTTCAGCCGTTTCTAAGAAACTCAGGGCACGGGTACAACACCTGGGCACGCTTGGCCGGAGCATGAACCACCCTCTCCCTCCCAACTCCAACCGACCCATTGTTCAGTGACCTACTCCATCTTCCTCTGTCTTTTTTTTTTTAATTAAATCTTTATTATTCAGATTATTACATTTGTTTCTTTTTTTCCCCTCCATCCGGCTCCCACCCTTCCCTCTACTCTTACCTCCCTCCCGTTGACCTCATCCATAGGTGTATGATTTTTGTCCAGTTTCTCCCTGTACACCTCTCACCCCTTGCCCCCTGAGAATTATCAGTCCACTCCCTTTCTGTCTCGCAGTGCCTCTAGACTGCTGCCTTTCAGGCTCCCCTGCACTCTGGGACCATATGAGTTTGGGTCCCCAGGGTTTCGCTCGAAACCAGGGTTTAGTGGAGTTAGAAGTGACGCAGTTGGGAGGGTCTGTCTCCTGCCCACTCATGAAAACCAGTGGCACAATCAGTAGTCGGTCCTTTGTGCGCAGTGCCGTGCGCACCACCAGACCTCGATCTTTTGAGAGTCCCCTAAATTTCCGTGCACTTCTCCCGTTTCACAGTCCAAACTCCCCCCTCCCGCCCCCCGAATGAATTTCGGCTGGATCTGGGGTTTAGTGTTGTAGGATAAGGGGTTCAATGCTGTTGAGAGTCTCTGTCTTCCTCCCGCCAGAGAAAGCCAGCCAGGTTCTCCGGTACCTGCTCTCTCCAAGCGCGTCTCCATACCTCAGCTTTTGCAGCTCCTCTGGGTTTCTGTGAGCCTCTCTCTTTCCTTCTAGTTGTAGAATTTCCACTCAGCCAGCTTTCCTGTGGTTCTGGATGATGTCCGTTCTGTCTTTTAGTTGTAGTTTTGAAATTGTTGTGAGAGGCAGCAGTGTAGGTGTTTACCTATGCCGCCATCTTGGATTCCTCCCATCTTCCTCTGTCTTAAGGCACCCTGCCTCCTGGGGCAACGGAGGAGCTGTGCAATGTTTTCAGCCCAGAACATTATGTTTGCAGCCCAGAATAGAGGGTTCCATGTGATATAAACATGGCCAGACAATTCTCTTGCTGACTTTTAATTGGGCTTAAGATAGAATCCTGGACAGTTTAGTCTTGTCCAAAGGGCCTAGGCCCACCCGCTGGCAGGAGACCCTAATTGCAAGCCAAGTCCCAGGCTTCTGTTCCCGGGGCCAGAGAGCGCTGGTGAGCCGGATTAGAAGGGCTGACAGGAGCACCCAGCGCTCACACAGGCGCTTAGCACATGCTGTCAGCTTCTTGGCAGGCATCACAGGGGCTGATGAGATGAGAGAGGTCCTTTGCTTTGATTTAGTTCAATTTCACCTCCCTCCCCCCCATTCCTCTCCCATCCCCCAAGGGAAAGGAAATAGAAGGGCCAGAGAGACTGCTCTCATGCTCATAGCCAGCAAGTATTCTCTCTGACTCTGCCTGTAGCAACAAAACAAATAGAGGTTTAGGGGAAACAAAGGAAGGAGGAGGCTGGCCGGTGCCAAACTGATGCTCACCTCGCAGACACGTGAGTGGCCGGGCTCCTGGGAGGCTGCGGGCGCTGCAGCCTTTCACGCAGAAGACACATCGGGACAGCACAGTGGCGGGAACATCAGGCTTCCTCGGGGATGTGCTGGGGCTCGTGAGGGTGGGGAGGCTGGAACCACGAGAACAAGGCGTTGGTTCCAGGCCCTTACATGCCCAGGCACCAGGCGGTTACGGGGGTCTGTGCTCAGGGCGAGGCCAGTTGGACACACGGGTTGGCCCCTGGTTTGGGGAAAGTTCCAAGTCTTGGGGCCACAGCCTTGCCTGTAAAATGAGGATAATGATGGAAACACCCTTTCCTGGGGTGGTGGTTAAGCAAGAGGTTACGGATACAGCCCGGGCCGGAGGCTCAGGGTTTAGTTGGGACTCACTGCTCACTGGCTGTTATTAAAAGAAGCAGCTTTATGAGGTTAATCCATCACGAAGCGACTTTCAGGTGCTAATTTGTGTATGTCCACGAGGAAGCATCTGTGGAGGTTGGGGGTGGGAGGACGGCCCCCACGTGCTCCAGGCAGAGGCAGCCAAGCAGACTAGAGGCAGTGGGCCTCCTGTCATGTCTGTAGAGCATTGGCCTGAGGACTGAAGGATCCCAGGTTTGATTCTGATCAAGGGCACATGCCTCAGTTGCAGGCTGGATCCCTGCCTCTGGTGGGGGTGCGTGCGGGAGGCAAATAGAGTAGTCAATGTCACTCTCACATCCATGTTTCTCTCTGTGTGACTCTTCCCCTCCTTTCTACTCTCTCTCTCAAAAAAGAAATCGACATATAAATAAATAATGGAAAAAAATATCTCTATTTGAGGATTAACAAAAAAAGAAAAGAGCGGCCAATCCTGAGCAGGCTCTTCAAATGCCCCCTCTACCGTGATCTTAAATCTCGGGGCACCACCCACCTGTCTGCCTTGGCTCTCTACAGTCCCTGCTTTTCAGATGAGTCTCCCTAACTTCCCTACAAACCTTCAATTGGTGCGGGGCAGGGAGGTGGTGGGAGCGGGGCTGTGTCAGTAATAAGAACAGAGCCACTGCTGCTAACAATTGTTCACCTCACTAACTACAGACCTACAGACCCTGGGGCCCCGGCAGGTGAAAGGCATCACAGAGAAGATGCCTCGCTGGGGCCAGGCCTCAGGAAAGAAATGCATGCTGAGAACAGACCAAGGGCAGGGTGCTTGGACTTGGTGGCTGTGCAGAACCCTGACCCCCTCCGGAGTTTCTCTCAGGGACACTGCCCATTCTCCAGGCTGTGTGTCACATCACAGATTAGCCCCCTTGTGGGGGACTCTAAGCCCCGAAGGCCGACTGCGGACCCTCCTCCCCTTTCCCCGTTATACTCGCAGCTGCATGTGGCTGTCTCTCCCTCGTGTGTGTAACCAGCCAGCTGTGAGGGGGTCAGAGCAGGACTCCCAGGGAGACTGCCTGCTCCCCATGCTGCTGGCAGGATTGGGATAAATGCTCAGATGGGCTCCAACCCTGTCACTGCTGAGTTTGGCTCAAGTAGTGACAGGCGGCCTTGGCTCCATCGTGTCTGGTTTCACAACCATTTATTGTCCAATGCCTGGGCCTTCCCCAGGGAGCCTCCTGCAAGCACATCTCTAATCCTGTGCAGTCACTGGTGTGTCCTTTGCCAACCCGAGGGTTCACCCCAGGATCCATCCACTCGTCAGGAGCTCTTCCGGGAGCTTTCCAAAGGACTCTATCTTCCTCCCTCCCATTGCCCAAATCCAGTAACTGAAAGAAATGCTATACAGTTAGTACTTGGCATGCCAGCTGGCACTCTGCAAGTCACAGGCCACCCTGCCCATACAGGCTTTTGTGACTGGCTGGCTTGGACTCAGGGCATGTTCAGGACACCCTCCACCTTCTAGTCCTTTTGGCTGCTTTCCTGGGACTGTGGAACCCAGCAGCCCTGGGAGGTGTGGCCATGTGGGCAGGAGAGGCACATTCTCAAAGGAGCCAGGATCTAGGACGATACGTGGAACAACCACTGTCCACACCCCTCACTCTCTCTGTCAGGCCCACCTGTTCCTCTGGGTGGTCCCAGACTCCTCAGGGTCAGAGCCCAGCGCTCTGCTCTGACAGAGTAAGCAGAGAGGATGGTCTCATCCTGCCGTTACTTGCATCCCTTCTGAGACAGGGCGCTCATTACCCCGGAAGTGATTCCTTTTGTGGGCATGGCCCCCCCACTGTGACTGTCATTCATTGGGCCAATGCTGCCTGACATCGAAGAACACTGATCACCAGTCGCCATGTTTCTCCGCCCTCTCCCCCTCCTCCTTCTTCCCCCCTCCCTTCCCCTCCCAACCTCCTCCCTTCTTTCCCCTTTCCTCTCCCTTCTCCCTCTCCCCCTCCCTCTTTCCCCAAGTCAGCAATGGGTGGACTGGCTGTGCAGGGCCATGGCCTGGGGGAGGTGCCCTGTCCCATCCTTTGGTATCAGAATCTTAACCAGACCCGCTGCTGCCTTTGCGGGAATCGGCCCTCTTGTTTTCCCTTGCCTAAAATAGCACTTCCTTATTGGAAGTGTAGTCAGTCATCCAGGGATGGTCTGGCTTGGAAACATTCCCAGAAAGGTCAGTGCTGACGTCAGCCAAACCCCAGGCAAAGCTCCTGGGCTGGCCATTAGCCCAGCAGGAGCCGAGTAGAAAGTCAAGCCGGGCTGGCAGACTGAAACAATAAGGCCCGATAGATGAGGGTCTGCAGACCTCTGCTTTCTTCTCAAAGAACTTGTCATTCTTTTGCAGATAAGGCTGATGCCTGCTATCCCTTTTCACATCAGAATGAGGCGGTAGACAGTGGACACTGTTGGGTCATATTAAATGAGATACATGGCTCTTTTAAGATGATAAATTGTTTTCTCTCACAGTTGCATGAGCAATCTCAAACTTCAAAAACAAGTTTGGAGGTGTCTGCCCTCGCTCTCAGTCCTGACCCTTGCTCTCCTGGCCAGGGTCTGAGGAGTCTTCGTCCAGGTTCTCCCCTGTTCCCCTCATCTGTAGGAGGTGGCCTCACACTTTCTTAAACAAGGGTTGTCATTGCATCCAGAGTCGCCCTCAGATCAGCCCCTCCCAGATGCTCCCTGGCACCTGCCTGGCAGGGTTGACACAGCACAGAATCCACTCTCCTGGGGGCTCTGCCATGCTCTTCAGGGGCTGCCCCCCAAGAAGGACAATTTTCACAGCTGTGGATACATGGGGTTCTGGGAGATGACAGTCCCTTCCCGGTTCTCCAATGGTCTCACCACTGTGCTGGTCGCCTTGCTGATCTCATATGGGGGAAGAGGCAGCTGTCAGGCTGGGTGAGGGTGCGGGAAGGGGGTGGGACTCCTCTGAGTATGGGAGTGTGAACTTCCAGAGAGGTGCTTGGAGGGCAGGGTAGGAGGAGGAAGGGTGCAGGGAAAGTGTCTATTTCTCCCGAAAGATCATTGACTCTATTGGAATTCTTTTTTAATTTTAAATTAAATCTCGATTGCTGAAAGCATTGAACATGTCCCTTCTGCCTCATGGACCCCTTCTAGCCCACCCCTGACCCCCTCAATTGGAATTCTTCTTTTATATATATTTTATTGATTTTTTTTTTATAGAGAGGAAGGGAGAGGGATAGAGAGTTAGAAACATCGATGAGAGAGAAGCATCAACAACTGCCTCCTGTACACTTCCTACTGGGGATGTGCCTGCAACCAAGCCCTTGACTGGAATTGAACCTGGGACCCTTCAGTCTGCAGGTCGACGCTCTATCCAGTGAGCCAAACCAGCTAGGGCTCAATTGGAATTCTTAACCAAAGCAGGAGTGCCCTTCAGCCCCCAGGACTCAGTGGCCTTCCTGTAGGAACAGCCTGGGCCCAGCGCTGGTCTCGGTCTGGGCCTTGCTCCTGAGCACAGAGGAGGGGCTGCCACGGGTTCTGTGACACCCCCCCCCCACTTTCCCCTCCCTCCCCCAGGCTGCCTGCTTTGCCAGCCCAGGAGAGACAGGGTCTCCAGAATCAGGACTGCTAGGATGGGCCAGATGTTTCTCATGCTCACCAGACCCTTGGTGTGCTCAGTGTGGGCCCTGGGCCAGCGTGTCGCCATGTGTGGCCACCACCTGAGACTTGCTAGACATGCAAACTATCAGGCCCCACTGAACCTACTCAATTGGAATCTGCATATTAAATATCCCCTCTCCAATCCAGGAGAGGTAGGCTCAGGAATCAGGTCCTGGCTCACCAGAGGCCGTCACCAAGAATCACCGTGAACAATAAACATGCTCAGCTATTATTAGATCATGAAGTCTGGAGATATAGGAAGAGGCTTCATTTATTATTTATTATTTTTTAGAGAGAGGAAGGGAGAGAGAGATGAGAGAACTGTTGCTCTATTTATTTATACATTCATTGGTTGATTCTTATATGTGCCCTGATTAGGGATTGAACCCACAACCTTGACGTATCAGGATGACATTCTAACCAACTGAGCTATTTGGCCAGGGCTGGTATACTAGTAGGCTTTAGTTAAACGTTTCCATGGCTTTGGTGATCATGTAGCTTATAGTCCAAGATTTCAAAAGCCTGTGAATCATGTTCCAAAGACCTGAGGTAAAGCAAGTTCCAGGAGAAATCCTGTGAGCACACCTTACTTGAGAAATAGAAAAATATAGATAGTCAAGTGCAAAGCAACAGCTTAAACAATAATGAAGGTTGCAAGAGATCTCGTTTCTACTTTGCTTTAAAGATAACATCATTAACACACAATTATGAGCTATTTTACAGAATCTTCAGCCCAGCACCTCTTGTTTTCACAATTTAGTTATAAGTTGCCAACGTGGTGGCTCTGTGAAGCAGGGGGATCTTGACAGTTTATGAGTTTGTTTTACAGAAGGAAATGAGGCTTCTAGCAGCTGCTGATGTGCAGGAGTCTGTGGCTGAAGAATCACAGATCCTTCTCTCAGTTCTCTGAAGCTCTCCACCCTGCTTTCAGCTGCATGAGAACTCCTTACTTCTGCTTTAGGAGGAAGATGGCTTTGAGGCACCCTCAGGTCTCCCACCTTCTTGGTTTGCACCTTCTCAACCAATAAACCTTTTTTATGGTCCCAATGGTGACATTTGGAATCTGGGCCTCTGCAACAGCAAGCACAGAGCTTTGGCAGCATTTAGAAGCTGCTATGCTGGAATCCATGCTCAGTCAAAGCATACGGTCATATTCAAAATCCTGAACCCAGTCACGTTCCATATGCACGCACCTGAGCAAAGCTGGTATTGTGGGCAGAACTGTCCAGACATCTGTGCCATCCCAGAACTTGGGAAGGTGACCTTATCAGGAAACAGGGTCTTTGCGATGTAATGAAGGACCTTGGGATGAGATCATCATGGATGAACTGAGTGGGCCCTACATCCAATGCCAGTGCCCTCATAAGACACAGAAGAGGAGACCCTTACACTGACGAAGGTGCATGGAGACAAGGCAGAGGTTGGAGTGATGAGCCACAAACAAAGGACTGCCTGGAGCCACCAAGAGTTGGAGGAGTCGAGGGAGGTTCCCCCAGAGCTCAGAGAGAACGCAGCCCTGCCCACACCTTGATATCAGACTCTGGCCTCCAGAGCTGTGAGAGGACAAATTTGTGTCATTGTAAGTCACCCAGTTTGTGGCAATTTATTACGATGGCCTTTTCCAACCATGAAAGAGAAGGATGGCTGAAGGAACTCAAGAAAGAAGCAATGGCCTGGTCAAATCCAAGTTACAGAAAGCTTAGATTTATTCCCAGAATTAATTGCCTTTCATCCTCCTCATTTCCTTTTTTTTTTTTAATGGTCCATGAAACCCAAGTACAGCTGAGAGCAGGTTACGTGGGCTTGCGTGGCTGGCCAGTCAACACACCATGGAGACCTCCAGGAGAGCTCCTTCGGGCTTCCAGACATAACTGTTTTATTTGTACCTGACTCCACCTTGTTTGGAAATGAAACGGAGTCATATATTAATTGCTTAAGTACCACTTAAAACAGGCTTTATTTAGCAAGTCCTTTGCAAGACCCCACAAGGACTGAGTTTGCTAAGCTTAGCTGACATGCATTAGGTTAATATAAAGCAAGCTATCTTGGTACTAGATTTGAAGAGTCAGAAGCTCTCACTAGGGCATTTGGATAATTTCATTGTTTCTTTTTAAAAGGTTTTCAGGATTCAAAGACAAAGATTCAGGGCAGCTGTTATCAGCTCTGACTCACTTGGGCTCATTAGGGCGAGCTGAGAAATAGTGGAGTGTTTCAGCCTCTACCAAACCAGGAACCAGAATTTCCGGAGCCTATGGGAAATACCCACCTTGTCTGGCAGAGCCTACACCTTGTGCCAGACCCTGCTCCCAGCCACTCATGTAGCCAGGGCGCAGGCATGGGTCCAGTGCTGGCTAAGCAGACACACTTACCCAGCCTCTGTGTCAGATCTGTGATGCAGGGAGGGCCACCAGGGTCCGTCCTGCGGATGAGAGGACTGCATGTCTAGTGCACCCAGTGTTGCCCGTGATGGTTGTACTGCTGAGAGCAGAGGCTCGGGGAGGTCTAGGACTGGTCCAGGGTCCCAGGACTAAAAACCAGCAGAGGGACTTACCAGGCCTCCAGCCTGGGGCAGCCATGCGTCCTCGAGGACCTGCTGCAAGCAGAGTTCCACACACTGTTCTGGATGATACGGCTCCCAGACCCAGCCTCTGACCTTCTTAAGTGCCCCACCTCACTCCTTTTATTTTATTTTATTTTAGTTTTTAACATGTATTTTATTGATTTTAGAGAAGGAGAGGGAAAGAGATAGAAATATCAATGATGAGAGAGAATCATTGATCGGCTGCCTTCTGCATGCCTCCCCTTACCTCTCTGGGGATCAAGCTCCCAACCTCAGCATGTGTCCTTGACCTGAATCAAACCCTTCAGTCTGCAGGCAGATGCTCTATTTACAGAGCCAAACTGGGTAGGGCCCTCCCCACTCTTTTTAGATAAAATTTAATGTTTTATTCAAGTATCAGATACTTAAAGAACATTAAGTGTGCAGCTCAATGAATTTCAGCATAATAGCTGACCCAGAACAACCAGAACCCAAACCAAGAAATAGAATGCTGCCAGATCCCTGCGTCTGCCCGGGCCTTCCTCCCACAGGCATGCCCATCGCCATCTGTCCAATCCAGTGGTTCTCAACCTTCCTAATGCCGAGACCCTTTAAAACAGCTCCACATGTGGTGGTGACCCCCCAACCATAAAATTATTTCCGTTGCTACTTCATAACTGTAATTTTGCTACTGTTACGAACTGTAATGTAAATATCTGATATGCAGGATGTATTTTCATTGTTACAAATTGAACATAATTAAAGCATAGTGATTAATCACAAAAACAATATGTAATTATATATTGTGAAATATTTATTTCTAATTACAAATAAATGAAACTTTGTCTTGAATCGTGGTATAGCATGGGTAACAGTCTTAATATGACAACAGTAAACTATCTTGCTACATTTTGCTACACCGAGGAGCGGTGTGTTGGTTCCTAAGACCATGGGAAATAGGTGTTTTCCGCTGGTCTTAGGCAACCCCTGTGAAAGGGTCGTTCAACCCCCAAAGGGGTCGTGACCCACAGATTGAGAAACGCTGGTCCAATCTGAGTCCCCTGCCCCGAGCTGCACAGAAGTAGGCGTGCTGGCATGGGCTCTTCTCTATCTGCTTCTGGGTAGCTGCCCCCATGGATGGGTCTGGAGACGCACTGGCCCTCCTGGCCACAGGTGCGGAGCCTCCATTTCTGACTGGGGAGTGAGGCTCTATGGGCTCCGGCATGGCACCAATGACACAGAATTTTACTGAAGAGGGGAGGGAGGCAGAGTCATGGAGGCACATTAGTGGCTCATAGATGGTGGTGCTGCTGGGGCACGAAGGCCACAAGAATCCCCTCTTCTGGCTCCTGCCGCCCCATCCCTGTGCTCCCAGGAGAAGGCTTTGTAGTGGGGGTGCGGGGGAGGGGACGCGGAGAGGAGGAAGTTGTTTGATGGTGCAGCTGATCAAAGTCCAGGGTGCACCTGATGGTCATGACCCTCCTGTTCTCAGTAGAGTCTTTGTGACCCTTGATGCCCTCTGGCCATCACAGAGCTGTCCTTTATTTTAAATATATTTTATTTATTTTTTACAGAGAGGAAGAAAGAGGGATAGAGAATTAGAAATATCGATGAGAGAGAAACATCAATCAGCTGTCTCCTGCACACCTCACCAAGGTACATGCCCTTGACCAGAATCGAACCTGGGACCTTTCAATCCACAGGCCGAGGCTCGATCCACTGAGCCAAACCGGTTAGGGCCGGTTAGGGCTATTGTAGCTGTCCTTTAAAAGGTTCTCTTCTCCTGCCTTAGCCTCAGAGAAAGCTGTGCTGATGGGATTAAGGCCAAGTGCAGTGGTCAGCAAAATGCAGCTCACGAGCCACATGCGGCTCTTTGGCCCCTTGAGTGTGGCTCTTCCATAAAATACCACGTGCGAGTGCGTACATACAGTGCGACTGAAACTTCGTGGCCCATGCACAGAAGTCGGTTTTCAGCCTGGGAGAGTCTATTTTGAAGAAGTGGCCTTAGAACACTCAAAGGGCCAACGAGACCCATGTGGCTCATGAGCCGCGGTTTGCCAAACACATGCCAAGTGAATGATCATGTGAGAGAGAAAATAGATTCTGGTTTTGAAGAGAGTTTATAACACAAGCCTCCCAGTTCCTGTTGGTCCCTCACAGATTGAGTGAGGCTGCCCTGGGTCTGAGCAGCCTGTCCTCCCAAAACAATGGCAGAACTAAGCACAGTGTACACCCCTTCCTGTGCAAGAAGTTGTCCTCATTGTTAAAATCCTAAATTTTTCTAATAAAAGAGCTTTGAAAAAACAGTGGGTCTCAACGTAAGTCCATTTGAATCCACTTCCGACACGGCCTGCAGGTGATTTTCACTCCTGCTCAGAGCTTCCTTTGAATTTGTCAGTCAGGCTTTCTTAGCTGGACTGGCATCCTTAAAGCGGTTTCCTGAGGGCTATAGGGAGGATTAGGTTGGTGAGAATGGTATAGAGAAAACCCAAAGGAAAAATTTTAAACGCATTTTAAAGTCATAAAATGAAGGCACCACCCAAGTCCTGCTTCCCCTCATCAGGAGCGGGTCTGCTGGGCTGTGCAGAGCACATTTCTGTGTGTGTCCACCTCACAGTCAGGCCAGGCATGGCACAGAGCTTGAGCAGTAGGCAGAGGGGCCGCTGGAGCCAGGCCCACCCAGTGAAAGGGCCGGGAGCAGACTTGATGGAGCTAGAAAGGGCAGATCTGTGTCCCCCAGAGGTGACAGAGAAGCTAGGGAGGGGCTGGAGAGCGACGTCTCCACCATCTGTGTCCCTCTTCACTATTCTAAACTTCAGATGCTGCCATTTGACACCTTACACATAATGGCTATTAATCGACTATGGCAAATTAGTTGTTCCTCCTACCAGTATGTAAGCTTCCTGGGCTTCAAAGAGTCGCACAACTTCTGATTCGGGTGCGCAGGAACTCCAGGTAACCCAGGGACTATGCCACAACACCTGCTCCAGGTACTTAGATAATGTCTGAGTGCACTAATCTATTAACCAATCACTTTATTTTATTTTATTATTTAAAGTATCACACATAGTAGTATATATGTCTCCTTCCCGCCCCCCCATTGACCTTTCCCTAGCCTTCCCTACTCCCTGTCTCATGCCCTCATCCCACACATCCTCCACCCCCAGTTCTTGTGTCCATTGGTTGTGCTTATATGCATGCATATGAGTCCTTCTGTTGATCTCTTTCCCCTGATTCCCAACCCCCTCAGCCTTTCTGCTGTAATTTGACAGTTTGTTCGATGCTTTACTGCCTCTGTATCTATCTTTTTGTTCATTAGGTTATAATGTTCTTTATTTTCCATAAATGAGTGAGAGAGATCATGTGGTATTTTTTTTTTCATTGCCTGGTTTATTTCACATAGCATAATGCTCTCCAGATCCATCCATGCTGCTGCAAATGGTAAGAATTCCTTCTTTTTTTATAGAAGCACGAGGCCTGGTGCACAAAATTCGTGCATGGGGAGCGGGGGGGGGGTGTCCTTCAACCCAGCCTGCTCCCTCTCCAATCTGGGATCCCTTGAGTCCCTCTCACAATTCAGGACTGCTGGCTCCCAACTGCTCACCTGCCTGCCTTCCTGATTGCCCCTAACCACTTCTGCCTGCCAGCCTGATCACCCTTAACCACTCTCCTGCCAGCCTGATTGATGCCTAACTGCTCCCCTTTCAGCCTGTTTCCCCTAACTGCCCTACCCTGTGGGCCTGGTCACTCCTAACTGCCCTCCCCTGCAGGCTTGATCACCTCTCTTGCAGGCCTGATCCCTCTCAACTGCCCTCCCCTGCTGGCCATCTTGTGGGGGCCATCTTGCATCCACATGGGGGCAAGATCTTTTGACCACATGGGGGCAGTCATCTTGTGTGTTGGAGTGATGGTCAATCTGCATATTACTCTTTTATTAGATAGCATAGAGGCCTGGTACATGGGTGGGGCCAGCTGGTTTGCCCTGAAGGGTTCCTGGATTAGGGTGGGTGTTGGGTGGCCTGGGCAAGGTGCCTGTAGTGGTTTGCAGGCCAGCCACACCCTCCAGAGACCCAATCAGAGGCCCTGGTATCTGGGATTTATTTATCTTCTACAATTGAAACTTTGTAGTCTGGAGTGGAGCCAAGCCATTGAAACTTTGTTGCCTTAAGCAGAGGCCTCTGCTGGCCAAGCTTTGCGGAAAGGTTGGCTTCCTCCATTGCCAGGAGGAAGCCAAGCTTCCCTCCTGTTCTCTCTGTGGCTGTAGCCATCTTGATTGGGTTAATTTGCATAATTACTCTGATTAGCTGGTGGGCGTGACTGGTGGGTGTAGTGGAGGTACTGTCAATTTGCATATTACTCTTTTATTAGATAGGATAGTATTCCATTGTGTAGCTGTACCATAGTTTTATAATCCATTCATCTGCTGATGGGCACTTGCTGTTTCTAAATCTTAGCTATGGTGAATTGTGCTGCTATGAACATAAGGGTGCATATAACATTTCTGATTGGCATTTCTAGTTTCTTGGGATATAGTCCTAGAAGTGGGTCAAATGGGAGTTCAATTTTTAGTTTTTTGAGGAAACTTCATACTGTTTTCCACAGTGGCTGTACCAGTCTGCATTCCCTCCAGGAGTGCACGAGGGTTCCTTTTTTTCTGCATCCTTGCCAGCACTTGTTTGTTGATTTGTTGATACTAGCCATTCTGATAGGTGTGAGATGGTACCTCATTGTTGTTTTGATTTGCATCTCTTGGGTAATTAATGACTTTGAGCATGTTTTCATATGTCTCTTGGCCTTCCTGCTGTCTTCTTTCAAAAACTATCTAGTTGCCCATTTTTAAAAAAAATACATTTTATTGATTTTTTTACAGAGAGGAAGGGAGAGGGATAGAGAGTTAGAAACATTGATCAGCTGCCTCTTGCACTCCCCCTATTAAAGATGTGCCTGAAACCAAGGTACATGCCCTTGACCAGAATCGAACCTGGGACCTTTCAGTCTGCAGGCTGACACTCTATCCATTGAGCCAAACCAGTTTTTGCAGCTGACCATTTTTTTTAAAATCAAATCATTTATCTTCCTTTTATTAAGTTATATGAATTCCCTGTAAATATTGGAGATTAAACCTTTATCAGTGATAACATTGGCAAATATGTTCTCCCATGCAATGGGCTTTCTTATAGTTTTTGTTGATGGTTTCTTTTGCTGTGAAAAAGCTTTTTTTAAAAAAATATATTTTATTGATTTTTTACAGAGAGGAAGGGAGAGAGATAGAAAGTTAGAAACATCGATGAGAGAGAGACATCGATCAGCTGCCTCCTGCACTCCCCACAGTGGAGATGTGCTTGCAAGCAAGGTACATGCCCCCAACCGGAATCGAACCTGGGACCCTTCAGTCCGCAAGCCGACGCTCTATCCATTGAGCCAAACCAGTCTTGGCTGAAAAATCTTTTTATTTTGATGTAGTCCCATTTGTTTATTTTCTCTTTAGTTTCCATTGCCGTAGGAGTGGTATCAGTGATGAAGAAATTGCTTCGGTATAAGGCTGTGATTTCTCTGCCTGTGGATTCCTCTGGTATTTTTATGTTTCCTGTCTTATTTTAAGTCCTTTATCCATTTTGAGTTTATATTTGTGTATGGTGTAAGTTGGTGGTCTAGTTTCATTTTTCTGCATGTATCTGTCCAATTTTCCCAACACCATTTAAAAAAATATATATTTTATTGATTTTTTACAGAGAGGAAGAGAGATAGAAAGTCAGAAACATCGATGAGAGAGAGACATCGATCAGCTGCCTCCTGCACGACCCACAGTGGAGATGTGCTTGCAAGCAAGGTACATGCCCCCAACCGGAATCGAACCTGTGTCCTTTCAGTCCTCAAGCCATAGCTCTATCCACTGAGCCAAACCGGTCTCAGCCCAACACCATTTTTGAAGAGACTGTCTTAATTCCATTGTATGTTCATGCCTCCTTTGTCAAATATTAATTGAGCATAATGGTTTGAGTCTATATCTGGGTTATCTATTCTATTCCATTGGTCTATATGTATGTTCTTGGTGCCAGTACCAGGTTGTTTTGAGAACAGTGGCTTTGTAATACAGTTTGAAATCTGGTATTAATATCTCACCTACTTTGTTCTTCTTTCTCAGGATTGCTGCAGCTATTCAGGGTCTTTTTTTTTTTTATCCCAGATGAAATTTTGGAGAGTTCTTTCTAGATATGTGAAATATGCTGATGGTATTTTAATGGTGGAGTGCATTGAATCTATACAGCGGTACCTCGAGATACGAGTACCCTAACATACGAGATTTTTGAGATAAGAGCCATCAAGTGAGCGATTTTTGCTTTGAAATACGAGCAACATTTGAGATAGGAGTAATCGCGCGGATCAGCCAGCTGCACACGACCCACCAGTTTTCAGGACTCGAACATCTCATAGTTTCCCACGCCTCAAGGTTATGGAACGAATTAAACTCGTATCTCGAGGTACCACTGTATATTGCTTTGGATAGTATGGACATTTTAATGATATTGATTCTACCAATCCATGAACATGGTATGTTCTTCCATCAGTTTATGTCTTCCTCTATCTCTTTTTTCAGTGTCCTGTAGTTTTCTGCGTATAAGTCTTTTACCTCCTTAGTTAAGTTTATTCCTAGGTATCTTAATTTTTTTGGTGTGATGGGAGATGTGATTGCTTTTTTTAGTCTCTCTTTCTGTAAATTCACTATTCGTGTATAAAAATGCCATGGATTTCTTGGCGTTAATTTTGTATCCTGCTACATTGCCAAATTCATTTATTAAGTCTAATAGTTTTTTTGATGGAGTCTTTAGGGTTTTCTATGTACAATATCATGTCATCTGCAAATAAGGAAAGCTTTACTTCTTCTTTTCCAATTTGGATGCCTTTTATTTCATCTTCTTGTCTAATTGCAATGGCTAATACTTCTAGTACTATGTCGAACAGGAATGGTGAGAGTGGGCATCCCTGTCTTGTTCCTGTTCTTAGGGGAAATGGTTTTAATTTTTGTCCATTGAGTATGATGTTGGCTGTGGGTTTGTCATATATGGCTTTTATTATGCTGATCCTTCTATTACAACCTTGCTGAGAGGTTTTTTGTTTTTTGTTTTTAATCAAGAACAGGTGTTAGATTTTGTCAAATGCTTTTTATCTATCAATTGATATGACTATGTGGTTTTTATCTCTCAATTTGTTTATGTAATGTATAACGTTTATTGATTTGCAGATATTGTACCATCCTTGCATTCCTGGGATAAATCCTACTTGGTCATGGTGTATGGTCATTCTGATATACTGCTGGATCTGATTTGCTAGGATTTTGGTATCTAAGTTCATGAGGGATATTGGCCTGTAATTCTCTTTCATTGTGTTGTCTTTATCTGGTTTTGTATTAGGGTGATGCTGGCTTCATAGAAGGAGCTTGTAAGTGTTCTTTCCTCTTTTCTAATTTTTTTCCTATTTAAAAAAAATAAATCTTTATTGTTCAGATTATTACAATTGTTCCTCTTTTCTTCTCCCCATAGCTCCCCTCTACCCAGCTCCCACCCCACCTTCTGCCCTTACCCTCCCCCCATTGTCCTCATCCATAGGTATATGATTTTTGTCCAGTCTCTCTCTGTACCTCCCTCACCCTTTCCCCCATGAGAATTGTCAGTCCACTCCCTTTCAATGCCCCTGATTCTATTATATTCACCAGTTTATTCTGTTAACCATATTTTTAATTCACTTGATTTTTAGATTCACTTATTGATAGGTATGTGTTGTTCATAATTTTTATCTTTACTTTTGTCTTCTTCCTCTTCTTAAAGAGTGCCTTCAGCATTTCATCTAATACTGGTTTGGTGTTGATGAACTCCTTTAGCTTTTTCTTATCTGTGAAGCTCTTTATCTGCCCTTCATTTCTGAATGATAGCTTTGCTGGGTAGAGTAATCTTGGTTGTACGTTCTTGCTATTCATCACTTTGAATATTTCTTGCCACTCCCATCATCCTGGAATAGTTTCTGTTAAGAAATCAGCTGACAATCATATTGGTGCTCCCTTGTAGGTAATTAACTGTTTTTCTCTTGCTGCTTTTAATATTCTCTCTTTGTCCTTTGCTTTTGGTATTTTAATTATGATGTGTCTTGTTATGGTCCCCTTTGGATTCCTTTTGTTTGGGATTCTGTGTGCTTCCTGGACTTGTAAGTCTATTTCTTTCAGCAGGTGGGGGAAGTTTTCAATCATTCTTTCTTCAAATAGGTTTTCAGTAACTTGCTCTCTCTCTTCTTCTGGCACCCCCATAACTCTGATGTTGGTATGCTTGAAGTTATACCAGAGGCTCCTTACACTATCTTCACATTTTTGGATTCTTTTTTCTTTTTGCTTTTCCATTTGAGTGTTTTCTGCTTCTTTGTATTTCAAATCTTTGACTTGATTCTTGTGTTTCTCTAGTCTGCTGTTAGATCTCTGTATAATATTTTTAATTTTAGTCAGTGTATGCTTAATTTCTAGTTGGTTCTTTTTTATCTCCTCTTGGTTCTCACTAAATTTACCCATCTTTTCTAGGAAATTTGTGAAAAACCTTATAACCAGTCGTTTGTTTCTATATCCAGTCATTTGTTTCCTTCCATTTCTTTCATTTGTGATCTGTTCCTTTGTCTCCACATTTTCGCTGCTTCCCTGAGTTGGTAGAGTATCTTTGTGTGCTAGTTGTCCTATATGGCCTAGTAGCTCTGCCTCCCCTGTTACCTGAGGTGGACTCTCTTAGTGCACCCTTTTGTGGACTGTGTGTATAGCATTGTTATAGTTAAGTCTTGATGGTCGTTGGTATCACTGGGGGAAATTGACCTCCAAGCCAATTGGTTGTGAGGATCAGCTGTGTCAACACTGGGAGAACTTCTGTACTAGACTCTGCTTTAAGATTTGCAAGATTGCAAAAGCCTCTGTGCTAGGCTTGGATGGGGCAGAATCTCAGGGCTGAGCAGACAACTTTGGCTTCCTGTCAGCTTCTCGTCTCAGTGTCCCTTGGTAATCACTGTAGCCCGCTCTATGCACAGCCATTCACGCATCCACATCTCTGCCTCTCTGGCTCCCCCAAGTTTCTGTGTGCTCCAGAGACCCATATGAATCTGGATCATCAGGGTTTCACCCAAAATTGGGGTTCAGTGCAGTCTGACCTGGATTTCAGTGCAGTGGGAGGTTCGGTCTTCCTCCCACTAGAAAAAGCCAGTGGTACAATTAGTGGTCCGCCCTCTGTGTGCATACTTTTGCACCCACCTCCAGACCTCTGTCTTTTGCAGCTCCCCTAAGCTTCCCTGCACTCCTCCTTTTCACAACAGTCCAGACTCCCCCCATATAAGTCTCGCCTGGCACTGGAATTTAGTGCAGTTAGAACTAGGGTTCAGTGCAGTCGGGAGTTTCCATCTCCCTCTGGCTAGAGGAAGCCAGCCAGGCACTCCTCCCATCCTCTCCACACACACATCTCTGTATCTCAGCTTTTTGCAGCTCCTCTGAGTCTCCATGAGCCCCTCTCTTTCCTTCTAGTTGTATAATTTCCACTCAGCCAGCTTTCCTGTGGTTTGGGATGATGTCGTTCTGTCTTTTAGTTGTAGTTTTGAAATTGTTGTGTGAGGCATCTTGGTTTCTCCTGTGTTTTTTCCTCTTGAATTTTTTAAAATAGTCTGAGGAGAATAGGTTTTAGTTCTTCCTTGAATGTTTGGTAAAACTCCCCTGTAAAGCTGTATGGCCCCAGGCTTTTGTTTGCTGGAAGCTTTTTGATGACTGCTTCAATTTTTTTCATAGTTATTGGCCTATTGAGATGTTTAGATTCTTCCTGATTGAGTTTTGAAAGGTTGTATTTTTCTAGGAATATCGTCCAGGTTGTCACATTTGTTGGAATAGAGTTGTTCATAGTATTTTTTAACAATCCTTTGTATTTCAGTGGGGTCTGTTGATATTTCTCCTCTTTCATCTCTGTTGAGCTTGGGATGGGTGGAGTCTCAGGGCTTAAGGGACCACCTTGCCTTCCAGTCGGCCCTGCCCTCCACGGCCCCTGAGTCTCACGTGACTGGGTAATCACTGGAATGGTCCCTGTGTACGCATACTCACTCTCACAGTGCCTCTAGACCTCTGCCTTTCCGGCTCCCCTGCGCTCCAGGACCACACGAGTCTGGGTCCCCAGGGTTTTGCCCGAAACTGGGGTTTAGTGGAGTTAGAAGTGGCACAGTTGGGAGGGTCTGTCTCCCGCCCAGTCCTGAAAGCCAGCGGCACAATCAGCAGTCAGTCCTCTGCACACAATGCCGTGTGCGCCACCAGACTTCTGATCTTTTGCAACTCCCCTAAATTTCCCCCTTCACAGTCCAAAGTTCCCCTGTATGAGTTTTGGTTAGATCTGGGGTTTAGTGTCGTAGGATAAGGGGTTCAATGCCTTTGAGAGTTTCAGTCTCCCTCCTGCCAGAGAAAGCCAACCAGGTTCGCCGTCACCCGCTCTCTCCACGTGTGTGTCTCCGTACCTCAGCTTTTTGCAGCTCCTCTGGGTTTCTGTGAGCCCCTCTCTTTCCTTCTAGTTGTAGAATTTCCACTCAGCCAGCTTTCCTGTGGTTCTGGAAGATGTCCATTCCGTCTTTAAGTTGTAGCTTTGAAATTGTTGTGTGAGGCAGCAGTGTAGGTATTTACCTATGCTGCCATCTTGGATTCTCTCTTGTTGTTTTTCTATCTTCCCATTTTGGCTGCCTTTTTGGGTTTGTGTCTATGTATTAGGTAGATCTGCTATGACTCCCAATCTCTAGTGCAGGACAATATCAGATGCTGTTTCTGACTGACTCTGAGTACTTTGTTGGGGGCAAACAGCAATCCACAGCTTATGGTTCCCCCTCTTGTGGCTGGGTGCCTTTGAAAAGAACAAAAAAAGGTCTGCCTCTCTTAGCCCTGGCCCTCAAAGAAGACCAGGGAAAGACTCAAAGCTTGCAGACACCCTTCTCTGCCCACAGTCTATGATTGTTATCAGCTTTGATTGGCCTCAAGCTATCTACCACAGGGTGGGGCAAGAGGTCCTCTAACAAGGGGTGGCATCTGGTTTTTCCCCAGGCCAAATCGCCTGGATAGCAAAGATGTGTTGGAGAAAGGTGTCCTCTACAACATGAAAGAATGACTCAGCACATGAAACAGGGGTGTCTGCCTTCTGAGCTCCAACCCCAGAACATCCAAACCTTGAGTATCTTCACACAGCTCCAGTCCACTCTGCTCTCGCTCTGCCAGAGCTCCAGGATAATGGATGCACATGATCTTTTGTGCATTGGTCCTTTAAGAGGGTTCCTGCATTTCCAGCTGTCTCTTGCTGGCAGACAGCAACCTTGCTGCTTTTCACAGCCAAGTACTATGTGTGCTACTTTCTCAGTTCTGGTGCTCTGGGCTGGGAGCCCAGCTTATAGTGTAGGCCCCAGATTGCTCAATGGGAACTCAGAGACCTTCAGCTGCTGTTTGTGAGAGCCTGGCCGCCCCTCTTGCATCTCCACACTTCCTAGCAGTCTCCACTTCCCATCCTTGGTTACCAGGATCTCTCCAGCTAGCCTTCAGTTGGTGTTTCAGGGTTGGATTTTTTGTATTTCCAGTTTGGTCCTTGGAGAATGTCAGAGTAGTCTCCACTAATTCTGCCACAAGTTTTTCAACATGTAGTTTTTAATCCTTCTTTCTCACAAGCTAAGGTCAGTGAAAAAGGATTGAGGACTCCTATCCAAGCTTCCTGATAAAATATAAAATTATGATTCTGGGTTACAGGTTTGGTTCCTTTTACTTGAGGACTAGGAATAGAACATTTTCCTGGAGAAAACCAAAATGGCAGCATAGGTGAATACCTAAACTGTTGCCTCACACAACAATTTCAAAACTTACAGCTAAAAGACAAAATGGTCATCACCCAGAACCACAGGAAAGCTGGCTGAGTGGAAATTCTACAACTAGAACGAAAGAGAGGGGCTCTTGGAGACTCAGAGGAGCTGCAAAAAGCTGAGGTATGGAGACACACATGTGGAGAGGATGGGTGGTGGAGTGTCTGGCTGGCTTCCTCTAGTGAGAGGGAGACAGAAACTCCCGACTGCACTGAAGCCCAGTTCTGACAGCACTGAAGCCCAGTTCTGACTGCACTGAACCCCAGTTCCGAGTGAGACTCATACAGGGAGAGTCTGGACTGTCAAAAAGAAGGAAGAGTTCATGAAAATTCAGGGAAACTCAGGGAGCTGTGAAAGGCAGAGGTCTAGAGGTGTGCATGCCAGTGTGCACAGATAGGACTGACTACTGATTGTGCCGCTGGTTTTCTCTAGCGGGAAAAAGACAGAACCTCCCAATTGCACTGAACTCCACTTCTCAATGCACTGAAACCCAGACTCATACGGGTCCCTGGAGCACATGGAAACTCAGGGAAAACGCAAAAGGCAGAGATCTGGAGGTGCGCGCATGTGCACAGAGAGGGCTGCAGCGATTACAGAGGGACACTGAGACCCAGGGGCCTCGTAGGGCAGGACTGATGGGAAGCCAAGGCTGTCTGCTCAGCCCTGAGACTGCCCCCCATCCAAGCTGAACACAGAAGCATTTGCAATTTTGCAAGTCTTGTATCATAAGGCTGACTCCAGCACAGCAGTTGTCTTGGCATAGACACATCTGATCCCCACAACCAATTGGCTTGGAGATCAATACTCCCCCCCCCCATTGATACCAACAACCATCAAGACTTAACTACAACAAGATTGTACACACAGTCCACAAAGGGGTGCACCAAGAGAGTCCACCTCAGGTAACTGGGGAGGCAGAGCTACTGGGCCATATAGGACAGCTAGCACACAAAATTACTCTACCAACTCAGAGAAGCAGCGAAAATGCAGAGACAAAGGAACAGATCAAAATGGAAGAAATGGAGGAAAACAAATGACTGGATATAGAGTTCAAAACCACGGTTATAAGATTTTTCATGAATTTCCTAGAAAAGATGGGTAAATTTAGTGAGAACCAAGAAGAGATGAAAAAGGACCAACTAGAAATTAAACATACACTGACTGAAATAAAAAATATTATACAGAGACCTAACAGTAGACTAGAGGAATGCAAGAATCAAGTCAAAGATTTGAAATACAAAGAAGCAGAAAACACTCAACTGGAAAAGCAAAAAGAATCCAAAAATGTGAAGATAGTTTAAGGAGCCTCTGGGACAACTACAAGTGTACCAACATCAGAATTATAGGGGTGCCAGAAGAAGAGAGACAGCAAGATGCTGAAAACCTATTTGAAGAAATAATGACTGAAAACTTCCCCCACCTGCTGAAAGAAATAGACTTACAAGTCCAGGAAGCACACAGAACCCCAAACAAAAGGAATCCAAAGCATACCACATCAAGACACATCATAATTAAAATTCCAAGAGCAAAGACAAAGAGAGAATATTAAAAGCAGCAAGAGAAAAACAGTTCATTACCTACAAGGGAGTACCCATACTATTGTTGGCTGATTTCTCAACAGAAACTATTCCGGGCAGATAGGAGTGGCAATAAATATTCAAAGTGATGAATAGCAAGAACCTACAACCAAGATTACTCTATCCAGCAAAGCTATCATTCAGAATTGAAGGGCAGATAAAGAGCTTCACAGATAAGAAAAAGCTAAAGGAGTTCATCAACACCAAACCAGTATTAGATGAAATGCTGAAGGCACTCTTTAAGAAGAGGAAGAAGAAGACAAAAGGTAAAGATAAAAATTATGAACAACAAATACATATCTATAAACAAGTGAATCTAAAAATCAAGTGAATAAAAAATCCGATGAACAGAATGAACTGGTGAATATAATAGAATCAGGGACATAGAAAGGGAGTGGACTGACAATTCTCAGGGAAAGGAGTGAGGGAGCTACGGAGAGAAACTGGACAAAAATCATACACCTATGGATGAGGATAGTGTGGGGGAAGTAAGGGCAGAGGGTGGAGTGTGAGCTGGGTGGAGGGGAGCTATAGGGCGACAAAATTAACAATTGTGATAATCTGAACAATAGAGATTTATTAAATTTTTTGAAAAAAGAACTCCTTTTTCCCACCTAATAAGAAGCCCGGAGGTTGCCCGGTGCAACTGTTTAATAAAACTGTCAGAAACCCAAGCTCTTTCTCTATTTGTTTTTTGCCATTTTTTTCACATTAAGGCCTCATGATCTCAATATGGCTACAATCTCCAGGCAAATCAACAATGGTTGCCAGAAGCACAATACCCTTCTGTGCTCATTACTGTCTACTCTGGAACTGGGTTCAAACCTTCTCCTTATTATCAGCCCTGACTATTTCCAAAGCAGGAAAAACAGCAACAATGAGAATTTTCTGTGAATTAAAACCAATTAACGTGCTGGGGAGGTAGTATAAATAAGCTGGAAACTCCTTTATCACTGAAAGCTAGCTGTCCTCTTTGGTTCTTGATTTCTTCCTGATGTCAATTTCACATACTCCTTTTTCCAAGGCCCCAGTTCCCCCAACGGTGCCTGACCTTAAGCGAGTCACTCAGCCTCCCTGGACTCCAGCATCTCTTCTGCAAAATGAGGGAGTCATATGCAGACAAGCAGTTGGAGCACCAGTGCATTTCTGCCCTGGCCAAGATGGGGCCAGGGAAGTTCTTACACTGGAAGGGCCGAAAGCTAGGAAGATGAGTGATTAGAGAAAAAGCCCTCCCCGCCCTATCCTTATAGGAATGGTGGGCTGAACAGGAAGAGAGATGGTCTTTGACATTAGACTCTGCCATTCTCATATCCCAGATTGTGTGGCTCCTAAATCAAACATCTTTCCTTTTGCACCAGTACCTGCCTCATGAGTTTGGCTTTCATCACAGCAGGCAGCTGAATCTCAGTTTTTTCGGTTACAGGTTTTTTGTTTGTTTGGTTGGTTGGTTGGATTTTGTGTGTGTGTTTTCAAAATATATATACATTTTTTATTGATTTCAGAGAGGAAAGGAGAGAGATAGAAACATCAATGATGAGAGAATCAGTGACTGGCTGTCTCCTGGAATACTCTCTACTGGGTATTGATTGAATCAGCAATCTGGACATGTGCCCTGACCAGTAATCAAACCATGACCTCTTGGTTCATAGGTCGATGCTATATAAGTTTGGATCCAACAGTAGCCAGCAGACTGGCCTTTCTGGTTTATTCTGCTTATAGGGTATTGCTCCAGGTAGAGTCCCTGGACAAATTGGGTGCTCTGCTGGATTTTTGATGGAGACCATTCCTTTAGCATATGGGTTGGGGCTCCCCCCGAAGAGCTCTGGGGACTTCCACCTGTGCTGGAGAATGTAACAGACACGCCCCTACGCTCCCCTGCGTGTAAGGCGTGAGACACCTTCATGCCACTTGGGTCCTGCGAGCCAATCCCACAGCAGTGCTAGCAGGACCCAAGTGGCATGAAGCCTGAGCAGCATGAAGCCTGAGTAGCAGGGAGAGAGGACCCCTGGTGTGCAGTCTTGGAGTTCCTTCCCCCAAAACCCAGCCAAGCATTTCAGGTGGCTGACACCACACTGGACAGGCTGGTTATAGTTTTTGGCAATTCCACCAGGACAGCATGAATCTCAGCAAGTCCTGGAGGGCTTGGCTGGGGCCCCAGCTCCCTGTGGCAGGCCAGCCCAGGGACAGTGGGACTGTGGGGATTTCCCAACAGTGGCCAAGAGCTTTTCTCGGGGAATCTGCCTGCACTCCTTCTCTGGGTGTCAGCCACCTGAAATGCTTGGCTGGTGAAAGGAAAGGGGTTTTGGGGAGAGGAACTCCAAGACTGCACACCAGGAGTCCTCTCTCCCTGCCGCTCAGACTTGTGATCAGGCTTCATGTCACTTGGGTCCTGCTAGCACTGCTGTGGTATCGGCTGGCAGAAGGTAAGACAGTAAGAGTTGCTTGTGAATACTCATTTGGAATAATGGAATTCTGGATCCAATTTTTGTTCATAAGTTCCCACTTTGTCTGGGGTCTTGCTATGGTTATGGTTTTGGGTTTGTACTTTTGTGCCATTGGGGTGTTCTGTTTCAATTCCTGAAGGGAGCCCACTGGGCCGAATTTTAGAAGATTGGTCCTTGTACAGCTTAGTCTAATGACTAAGAAGGAATTGGTTTTCTACTGTAACACTGCTTGGCCTATGTATACTTTATACTATTCAGGAAAAATAGGTTCCCTAAATTACTACTCCATCACACAATTAAAATTGTTTTGCCAATGGTCGGGGAAATGGAATGAAATGCTTTATGTCCAGGTGTTCATGTTGTTATAGGCTAAGGATTTGACAAAGAAAGGGAACAACTTAATGATCCAGAGAAGGGAACTGGCTCCAAAACTCCCTCCTATAGAAAGACACAAGAAGAAAAAGAGAATGAGGAAATGAGTCTCTTTAATGCCCGGCAACCAAGGGACCCAGGATTAGCAGTAGGAGGATTTCCCCCGCCACCCCTCCCCCCACTTCCGCTGCTGATGCCAATGCCCGAGATAGAGCCAGAGGGAGCCCGACCCCACATGCTAAAGGAATGGTCTCCATCATAGATCCAGCAGGGCTCCCAATTTGGCCAGGGAACTCTACCTGGAGCAAACCCTATAAGCAGAATAAACCAGAAAGGCCAGTTCGTTGGCTACTGTTGGGCCCAAACTCCATTTCTACTTTAGATTTGCTGAATTGGGAGAATTCCAACCTCTCATACAGAAAGGATCTGAAAGAGGGAAGGGCATGTAATAAGAAGAGTGCCCCAGGTCTTTAGTAAGTATGCACCTCACTAACTACAGGTGAGGAGCTTCCCTGCAGAACCTGGGACCCCAGCGGGTGAAAGGCATCACAGAGAAGATGCCTCGCTGGGGCCAGGCCTCAGGAAAGAAATGCATGCTGAGAACAGACCAAGGGCAGGGCGCTTAGACTTGGTGGCTGTGCCGAACCCTGACCCCCTCCGGAGTTTCTCTCAGGGATGCTGCCCATTTTCCGGGCTGTGTGTCACATCACAGATTAGCCCCCTTGTGGGGGACTCTGAGCCCTGAAGGCCGACTGCGGACCCTCCTCCCCTTTCCCCGTTACACTCGGCAGCTGCATGTGGCTGTCTCTCCCTCGTGTGTGTAACCAGCCAGCTGTGAGGGGGTCAGAGCAGGACTCCCAGGGAGACCGCCTGCTCCCCATGCTGCTGGCAGGATTGGGATAAATGCTCAGATGGGCTCCAATCCTGTCACTGCTGAGTTTGGCTCAAGTAGTGATAGGCAGCCTCGACCCCATTGTATCTGGTTTTAAATCCTCAGAAAGTGGCAAATCTTACTACCTCCATTTTTGCCACTCACCATCCAACCTGGATAGATATACAGGTTCTTTTTGACATATTGCTAACAGCAGATGAATAGCAGCTAGTTACATGACTCAGCACAGGATCCTGGCAGCTATCCACTTAGTTCTTTCCCCAGAGCCACTAACCCCATGAACTTTAGTCCACTCTGCCCTCCCTCTGCCAGAGCCCAAGGTGAGTGGCCACAATGAAATTTTGTGCATTGGCCCTTTAAGAGGTGCTTGTGTTTCTCTCAAGTGGACAGAAACCACACTGCTTTTCACAGCCAGATGTTATGTGGGCACCTTTCCCAGTTCTGGTGCTCTGGGCTAGGAGCCTGGTTTGGACGTTAGAACCCAGACTTCTCAAGGGAATCCCCCACAGCTAAGATGGACTACGAAAGGAAAAGGGAAAGACCCACAGGGTGCCAATCAATGTACCCATTGCAAAGAGGAAGGCCATTGGAGAAAGGAATGCCCAGAACTCAAAAAGAAAAAGAAAAAGGATAGAAACCCTCACCAAGAAATGTTAGAAAGCTGCCGAAACAGGTTTAGTTCAGTGGATAGAGCGTCGGCCTGGGAACTGAGAGGTCCCAGGTTCAATTCCGGTCAGGGGCATGTACCTTGGTTGCGGGCACATCCCCAGTGGGGGGTGTGCAGGAGGCAGCTGACTGATGTCTCTCTCTCATCGATGTTTCTGGCTCTCTATCCCTCTCCCTTCCTCTCTGTTAAAAAAAAAATCAATAAAATATATCTTTAAAAAAAGAAAGAAAGAAAAAAAGAAATGTTAGAAAGGAATGACGAATCTGGAGGCCCAGGGGCTCTCCTAGACACCTCCTGCTATCAAACATGCAAAAAAGATTTTAAAATTGCTAGAGGCAGTGAATCTACCGAATCAGATTGCATATGCCCTGCCTAGGACACCAGAGGGCAGTTATGGGAACCAAATGCCAATAAATCAGCAGGACAAGCTGCCCAGGGGCTACCACTTCTTGGCTTTAATTCCCCTCCTGGGCTTGTTGGAACTTAAACCCCATTACTCAGAATGAGATGAGGAACAGCCCATAAGTGTAGATTCTCTAACACTGACCATATTCCATTCAGAAGATCAGCCCTTGGAGTATGATCTTACCCTCTGAAGCTCCAGGATATCCCATCCTCAGACATCAACACGAAGGGACCCACTATGGAAAAGATGCTTTAGTGAACCTCACTGGGCCACATTTGTGTAACAGCCGGGGCAAACACTAACAATTCTGCACAAGTTTACTCATTGCAGATCTATCTACATGTATGTTGAGTCCTTATACCCATTCCAGTCAGGATACTGAGTCTTACTAAAAACCTGAAAGATTCAAGTTGCCAAACAATGGGCCAGTCCCTATGAAAATGCTGCTGACAACACCCTCTTCCCTAAAGCTCATGGGAATCAAGCCTTGGATCTACCCTCACGGGTAAAGCAGGTGCCTGAGGAGGACTCACATCTTGCTGCTGCTGTTGATATTGCAAAGGAAAACTGGACCTGCAATCCTGAAAGAGATTTAAAATTCCTTTCTGGAAGGAGCAGCGCCTCCCACAGCTAAGTGACAATATTATTTCTCCTTTTATTTTATTTTTTTTACAATTGCTCCACTCTGTGCCCAGGCTTAGACTAATAAAGCCTTTGTCTGCATTTCCCAGAAATGGTTTCCTTGGCAAATGTATCCTGCTGTTGGGTGTGCCACCCAAAGCCCTACTCAAGATTAGATCATACAGATCCCTTAGTCTCTCCAGTCTCTGATTTCACTATAACTCCCCTGCACAACTAGGCATACCCTTCACATAGGACTTGATCATTTTTTTTCTGCCCAGTAGCTTTCCCTTTGGTAGCCCATTGGCAACACTGGCTCTTGAAATATAAAGCAGAATACCAGCTTTGCTTGTTCACTGTGCCATCCTCTAGAAACCATGTATGCCATCTTCAGACTGCAATCCTCCTCCCTCGTGTAAAAGCTTCCCTCCATCCCGACTTCTTACTTTAGTAGATAGATAGTAAGAATCTTTGGACAGGGGGATAGTCAGACTACACCCTTTGACAGCAGGAAGAAACTACAGAAGATGAGACCTTCATCCATTTACTCTTATAAGATTACAAGGGTCCAGAGTTTTGAAGAGGGGAATTATTACCTTAAACAGACAGTTGGAGCACTGAAGAGTCTCTCCCATTGATCAAGCTAATGCAGGGGAGGCTCTTACATCGAGCACACCAAAAGTTAGAAAGGTGAATGGATAGGGCTCTGAGCATGACAAAAGAGAGCCAGGACATGAAATAGAAAAAAAGTCCTCTCCTCCCTATCCCTATAAGAAAGGTGGACTTGAACAGGAAGAGAGATTATATTTGAGACGGGAGTCCACTATTCTTTTAGGTCATGTGGCACCTGAATAAAACTTATTTCCTTTGGCACCAGCACCTGCTTCACCTCTGTTTTTTGTTTTGTTACAATAAGAGACAAGCATCAGGACCCTCCAGTTCTCAAACAACAACTCTATTCTCATGTGGTTTGACCTAGAACTCCCCTTCTCTTCCCCTCTGCCAGCACATCCTGGGACAGTTCTAGACACAAAGCTGGTGCCCAACGCATGGTGTGTGGACAGGCCAGGGCATTTCCTGACAGCTCTTAGGATCACGTAATTTGTTTGAGCCAAAGGATTGGCAGGAAACGTTAAAGCTCACACAACCACATGTTCAAAAACAGGCTACAAGGAGAAGATATAGGACATGGGACAGATGCCACTATCCTCTCAATGCTTCTTCCACTCTTCAGCTGGGAACTTGCTGGCTTCTACAACTTCAGAAATGTGGACTGTCCATGGCTACAGGCTGTCTCTTCTCCTCCCAAGAGATCTGAACACCCAGCTTCCAGACCAAGCACAGCATTCACAGCCTGTGTCCTGCCCTGCTTAGCACTCCAGCTATAGAGTCATTTCTAAATATAACTTCACAATTGGAGTTAGTAGTCAAGAGTCAAGACTTACAATAAATCCAATAAGGGAAACAGAGTAACTTCTGGGTAGGGGAGAAATGAAATATGAGGAAACCAAAAAGACCATCATGAAAAAAAGGTGTTTTTTGTTTGATTGTTTAAGGATTAGCAGAAGGTTCAGGCTACTAGACAGAAAAAAATTCTGGCTAAAATATAATTTTAATGAAAATGACTCAGTAAAGAATATGGTATCAGAACAATAATAAACCCATTTTAGAAAAAAACTAGGTCCTGGAATGTAGTGCTTACATTGTATCAAAAGCTGGTGGAGGTCTAGGGGGGAAACAAAAGAATGGAAGAACTTAAGGGGAAAATTTTAAATCTGAAAGAAATATAGGCCAATCTGTATGCTGAAATGCTGCAAAATGAGTGCTTTGAGAAATGAAACCACTAAAAGCAATTGAGAAATTTGGCATAATGGGATATCTCTAAGAGTATATAGAGTAAAGAGAGCATAGTTGAAAGTAATAAAAAGAAAAAAAACAAAGTTCAGAGAGGGAGGGCAATGCACAAGGTGAGGCTGAGAGAAGACTTTGTCTTGAGGTGTAACAATGACTCGTAGCATGAGTGAGCCCACTCCTACTGGATGTGGAACTGCATTTGGCCTCAAAAGAAATTGCTGCCTATGTTATTTTTAGCTCACAAGATCAAAGAAGCATGTAGCTTTTTCATCCTGCCCAAAGCTCCAGGCAATGAAAGAAAAGGATGAATCATAGTAAAACTATAGCTTTGATGAAAAAGCCCTGGATCATCCAACGACATGATCAGGAACAAGTCTCATGACTGCAACAGAAAGGACTGTTTGGAATCCATGGAGCAGAAATGTGTCACAAGTATATGCACAGGTCTTTGCAGCAGCCTCACTCAGAGTCTCTGAAACTTCAACTCTTGGATGCAGTCTGGGTTTTGTATTTGTTCTTCTGGTAACGGTTTCCTTCATAAGGAACAATCATGAGAGGTTTTTGAGAAATTAAAATCCAGCAGTAGGAGTTGAAGTTCAAATAGTGCTCATTCTATGGCACACATAGTTTGAAGTCATGAACTCGTGTAACCCTTACAGCTTCCTTAATAGGTTCCACCTTGCAGACGAGGAAACTGAGGCAGAGGAAGGTTAAATGACTTGTCCAAGGTTACATGAGAGCAGAGAATGGCAATTGTTCATATATTTTCTATTTGCTTTTTAAGTTCACTTACCTATAATATATAAAAATATATTTTAAAATATAGCACTAAACAACAAGTTGCAATGCCTGTTATATTCCAATTGCCTGTCCCAGGAACATGTTTTGGATCTGTCTCAGCTTCCTGATAGTGACGTTACCGTTGGGAATGCCTGGGGCACTCGCCTAGGCCCATACCTCTGGGGTAGTCTCCACAGAACCAATGTGGCGGGACTTCCCTTGTAATTCTCAAAACCAAGGATCTTTATGATGTTAATTAAATTTAGTTTTAAATCCTAGCTTTAGAAATAGATATATCTCCCTTATAGACCTAGATTTCTCCCCAATAATCAGCGACCTCTGAGGCAACAGAAGACAGTAGCCTAGGCCTCTGACAGGCTGAAGATGACATTAGACCTAAATTACGTTTCAGCTCTAAGCCTCTGAAATAATGTCCTGAATACTTTCCCAGGAGACTAGACAGAGGGACACCAGGGCAGACCTCAAGACCTGAAGAAATGATGTGTTATTCTCTCTCACAGCTGACCAATAAGCTCCCAGCACGATCCCGAAACCCCACGCCCACAGTGTCTTATGAGTTTTGCCCTGCCCTATATAATCTGTAACCTATGCACCATCGGAATTAGCTGTCCATACTCAGGAATGGCCAGTTCTCTAATAACCCTTATTTCTATACTGCAAAATCCTACACGTACATTTCTTTTGAGCCAGTGTGTGCAGGCTGACAGACTCAAATACTGATGTCCTAATAATATTAATTGCAAGACACACATTAGCAATAACCATCAGAAAACTTTGCAAAAAACAAAGTTTATTACAAGTCGTGGAGGGTATGTGGCACTCCCAGAGTCAGACGGAGAAAGAGGGGGAAGGAAGGAGAGGGGAGAAGAAGAGGGGAGAGAAGGGGAAAGGAGGGGAAGGAAGGGGAGGAGAGGGGGGAGAGAGAGAGAGAGAGAGAGAGAGAGAGACACCTGGGGATCTGTCTTTATTGGGATCATGAGTGGGTGTGCCTAGATTTTCACTCTTTTTTTGAAAGTTTAACACATGAGAGCAGGAGTTAAAGCACAGGAAAGGAAGCACATGGTCAGAGTTAGTGGATCCAGGTTGCCCAGGACTTTCTGAGGGATCCTCAGGGGCTCTCCACAGGCTGTGCGTGTGCAGCTGGCCCCAAGGCACTCCAGATGGAGACTTTGAAATGGATGCCATAGCAAGTAAAAGCTTAATGTCAGGCACTTACACTGCATAGTAAGGTAGACCCTTCAATTCCTTTAAAATGTTTACATCTATGATTGTTATATAGTCTTATTATCATGTTTCAAACATTTGTATAAGTAGGAACATAATTTTTCTTTGTGCAACTTGCATTTCCCTCTTCACTATGACCGAGCTCCGTGTGGGTACCTGTGATCTCCCAGGCTGCACCCCAGTCCTGTGGTCGTTGGCCATGTTTGGTACTGAGCACTAGAAATAGGGCTGTTTGAATTGATACGTGCTGTAAGTATAAAATACATGCTGGACTTCTAAGACAGTATGAAAAATAGTAAAAGATCTCTAATAATTTTTACATTGAATAGTTTGTAGCTGATTAAATATATATTAAAATCAATTGCGCCTATGTGTATTTTTAATGTAGCTACTAGAAAATCAAGACCAATATATGTGGTAATGTATGGCTTCCATGATCTTTCTGTCAGAGAGCTCTGATCTAGACCCTTCCAACTGCTGGCAGGCTGGGTTTGTTAATTGGTGAAGGAACAAGCCCTAAGTCTGTAAAATCAGAACTAAAATTTACTGCCCACAGATTTTTGTAAGGGATTTATGTGGAACTACCCATTCAGCCTCGGGACAGCTTCAGGGCCGCACAAAGTGAGGCTGTAGAAGGCATGCTTCTTCCACAGGCTGAGCTGGGACCCAACCAGGGGGCTGGCTCCACAGCTGACCTTGGAACTGACAACTGGACTGGAAGGGTGCTTGAGAATCTGCCTCAGACAGCAATGGCCAAGCTTAATGTGGTGGCGTCTACAGCCCCTACGTGTTAATAGAGCATTTGTTTTCTTAACTTCCAATGGAACAGTTATGAACAGACACATTTGTTGTGGGGAGTTTAGCTTTAATGAAATCAGTAGGTTTTTTGACACCCACTTACAATGTTATGAAGTCAGCTTTACTCTTTGCCACTAATTAATTATATTAACTATTTTTAGGGCAAATTGTCAATGCACCATACTCTTCCATGTTTCCTATGTTTTCAATTTGTTTTCTTTAGCTGTAGCTATTTATACCAAAATAATTTTTTTCCTTTTATATAAAAGAAAGGTCCTCATTATTCTGCCAACGTTAAAACTGAGACGTGTAATTAAGTTTTAAAGCTTGTTGGGCCTGTCCAGGTAGCTCAGGTGGTCAAGCATGTCCCACACACCAAAAAGGTTTCTTTCCAGTTAGATTCTCAGTCAGGACATATCCCTGTGCTGTGGTTTAATCCTAGATTGAGGTTTCTTTCTCACACCAACGTTTCTCTCTCACTCAAAAAATAATTTAAAAAAATTAAAAATCAAACATATCCTCAGTCAAGGATTAAAAAAATACACACAATGGGGGTGGGGTGGGGTAGGAGAAGATTAACCAAAGAACTTATATGTACTGGAGAGGCCCAGTGCACTGGGGTCCCTTGGCATGGCTTGTGGGGATCTGGCCAAAAACGGGTCTCTGACATCCCCCAAGGGGTCCTAGATTAAGGAGAGGGCCATTCTTGGGTGACACAACCCAGAATCAGGCTCCCTCCTCTTTTCTCCCAATATTATATCACTTTCTCTCCCAGAAGATCATCCAGTCTAATTAGCATATTACCTTTTTATTAGTATAGATGTTAGATTGCTTTTGGAACTCTAAATAAAACTTTCACTTTAATATTTCAAATCATTAAGTTACAGAACTGATGGGGATCTCCTATGTGTTGGTTAAGACCATAAGCTTGGTGTCAGGCAAGCTGTGTGACTCTGGGCCAATATCTTAACCATTGTAAATCTTCCTTTCCTCACCTATAAAGTGGGGAAATTGATATTTACCTTCCAAAACTCTTTTGTGGATTAAATGTGATGACTGTGACCCTCTTCCTTATACCTACTTTTATTCCATGGTAGTTGTGGTAATTACTATTATTATTATTACTATTATACTACCATTGCTTCCCCAGATGTCTTGGAGGGTTTAGTCTCTTCAAGCAAACTGGTCCTCCCCCAACAGCACTTTCTCCTCCATTCTGGAGGTCTCTGGTTAGCAGGAAGAAAGCCCTCAGCCTCACCCTCAGCATGCTCTTGCTGGTGCTTGAGCAGTGGTGGCTGAGAGCTGAGCTGAGGAACATTACTGGAGAGCCTATAGCACACTCTCTAGCACAGTGGTTCTCAACCTTCCTAATGCCGCGACCCTTTAATACAGCTCCTCATGTGGTGGTGACCCCCAACCATAAAATTATTTCCATTGCTACTTCATAACTGTAATTTTGCTACTGTCATGAATTGTAATGTAAATATGTGATAGGCAGGATGTATTTCATTGTTACAAATTGAACATAATTAAAGCATAGTGATTAATCACAAAAACAATATGTAATTATATATTGTGAAATATTTATTTCTAATTACAAATAAATGAAATTTTGTCTTGAATCGTGGTATGTAGCATGGGCAACAGTCTTCATATAACAACAGTAAACTACATTGCTACACTCTGTTACACAGAGGAGCCGTCTTTTGGTTCCTAAGACCATGGGAAATATGTGTTTTCTGATGGTCTTAGGCGACCCCTGTGAAAGGGTCGTGCGACCCCCAAAGGGGTCGCCACCCACAGGTTGAGAAACGCTGCTCTAGCATCTCTAGTTCCTTTCATCAACTGCTCCTGATGCACCTGAAAATGTTAGCATTACCACTTGCCTTGGGGTGGGCCGCGGGCTCTGGAGTGTCACTGCTTGAGTTGGTACCTGAAGGTGGACTCCTGGCCTCTCTTTAGGGCCCAGGATGGCCACCTGAGGAAGGACGGGCTGCCTGGCTCCTATCTTCTTCCCCTCATGGGCTAGGCTTAGGATGGCTGACCCATTGCCCAGAAAATATACTTGTTTTGAGGAACATAACTCCAAACCCACCAGAAGTCCCCCACTTTGGCCTAGGGCCCTCTGATGTCCTTAAACCAAACCTTCGGAGGCTAACCATTTATCTGCAGTTAGAAAGCAGCCTAGGCTCTGCTATGACCCTGAACTAGATTTCAGAGGAGAGGAAATGGGACCTGGGGGCTTAAGACACTAGCCCACAGGTACGGAGGATTAGGTTCTAGGATCTCATGTTTATTCCTGACACTAACCCCGTCTGAAGGACGCTTTTCCACTCGCCCCCACATCTCGCACAACATCCGGGAGAGGCGTTTTAAGTGTCGAATTCTCAGTTCTTCCCCTGCAGGGGGCGGGCGTGGAGGCCTCTGTGCCCGCGTCCTGCGGCTGCACAGGGTCAGCTCCGTCCTCTCGGTTGGGGTTGCTGCCTCTCCGCCTGGAGGCTTCTGCGGGGTGCGGGCTGGTCTTCCATATGAATTCTCAGGGCTGTAGGGCCCGGCCTCAACCCCAGGTAAGCTGCGTCCCCCTCCGCTCGCAGTGCGGGAGCCCCCCGAAGCCGGGCCGTGCTGACTATCCATCCAGGGCTCCTTCTACTCGCTGCTTGTAGATCCTCTTCGTCAACTGAGGAGGAATAAGACTTTTTTTTTTTTTAATAAATCTCTACTTCTGATGATTCCATAAGTTAGCTGTCTTCACAATCTTCAATCCACCAACCTCCCGTTGCCTAGTAACGGCCGCGATTTTGCCCCGCCCCACGCCCCTGGGCGCACGCGCACAGCCGGCACCCCGCCCATCCCCCGCCCCCGCGGCCTAGCGGAAGTGACGCGCTGGGTGGCCGCGCGGTCCCATTTCCTGACTGGGCGGCTGCTCGCGGTTTCCGAGCGCCATGGCCTCCGCCGGATTGGTGGCCGGGCGACCCGCCGAAGATGCGATACCGCCGCCGGCCGAGCCGCCGCTGGCCGAGCCAAAGCCGCCGCCGCCGCCCGTCGCTGCGCCCCAGCAGCCGGCGCCGAGGCCCCCGTCCCCGGCGGGCGCGAAGGAGGACAGCTACTCGTTCCTGCCTTTGGTTCATAACATCATCAAATGGTAAGGCCCGGAGGCCCGGCCGCGGCGCTCTCGGTGACGCCCCGTTTATAAGTTGGGACACAGACCCAAGGGTAGAGGCAGCCTTTCCTTGAGTTTAGCAGATGCTTTAAGCCTAGAGTTGCCATAGTGCGATGGGCCAGGCTGTATGTACATCAGGAAGGAAGCAGCTGCCGCGGGGCAGACGCTCACGTTTGCGCCCCAGAGACCTGGCGCGAGGCGGCTTCTCGATCCTCGGGTGGTTCGCCTGTGAGATAGGGGTGCACTCACGCTCTCCTTTCCCTACAGATCCAACGGGGGTGGCTCATCTTCCCCGGGTGCATATCGCCCGGCGCTGGTTGCGCATAATACAGAGGGCCGACCGGCTCTCACCCCGACTGCTCGCCAGTTACGAGAAAAAAACCATAGCTCACAAAGTTCGAGAGTGATGATGGGAGACAAGGAAACAGGCACGGAAGCTGCCCACCAGAATGGATTCCTATAGCACCTGTTCTAGCACGTGTCAGAGTACGTGCTTGCCGTCCTGTTAGCCCGTCTGCAAGGTAGCCTGAAAGGAAGCTAAAATCCACAGCCTAAAAGTCTCCCGGCCCCATGTTTGCCGAGTTATTTTTACTGTTACTTATACCCACACGAGACAAGATGAAAACCCTCAGCTTATAGCTCTTATTTAACCAGCAAAAACCCAAACAAAGATGTTAAAACAAACTGCTATTACAGTATCATTCCACTGAGCGTTCATGTGCTCTTGGAGGTTTTGCTGACATGGGATCGCTACTCAAAATGAAGTATTGGCTGTTACTGGCGCAGCTCCCTTTGAGGTTGGCTGGAATAGATTCACTTGCTGGGTGGTGACCTGATGCTTCCTGGATGTTCTCACATTAGAGCCTGACTTTACTTGGCTCCCCGTGGTGTGACCATGCTGCCTACAGCGCAAGGCAGCCAGCTCCTCTGTTCTCTGTAGCCTCTGCTCATCAAGTAGCACATCTCCACAGCAGGGAGCTCGCAAACACAAATGCAGATGCAGTCCCAGGGCAGTGCTGGATTACAAATATCCTGGTTTTAAGAAAAATATGGAAAAATGGAAGCACAAAATATATACATTCTCAGAGGCAGTTCTTGGACCCCTGGTGTATGTTAAGTCCTGGTAGAGTGGTTGTGTTGGGCTGTCCTTAAGGTGGGCAGTGAGATGCACTAGAGAGAGATGGGCTTTGAAAGTCACATAGCCTTGGATTCAAGTCTCATGGTGCCTACTTGCCTTCCAATCTTGGTGAACACATAACTCTTTTAGGCCTTAATTTTTTAAATCTAATATGTAAATAATAATAATGGGCCTCACAATGGAGTTAAACCATTACCTCTGTAGTGTACTGACTGGATGACCTTGGTCAAGCAGCTTAGCTTCTCTGGGCCTCTCTCGTGAAATAGGATTAATATTTAAATTATAAGATTGTGTGAGGTGTACTCAAGAGTCATGTCTGGTGAAAGATAGTGGGTTGATTACATGTGTTTGTTTCCTCTAAAACGACAGTGAGGCCCTAACTAGTTTGTCTCAGTGGATAGAGCGTCAGTCTGCAGACTGAAGGGTCCCGGGTTTGATTTAGTCAAGGGCATATGCCCAGGTTATGGGCTACATCCCCAGTAGGGGGCATGCAGGAGGCAGCTGGTCAATGATTCCCTCTCATCATTGATGTTTCTATCTCTTTCTCCCTCTCCTTTCTTCTCTGAATTCAATAAAAATATATTAAAAATAAATAAAACGACAGTGAAAACTTTTTTAAAACACAAAGCCATAAAGAACATGAGAGCAGATAATTGACACAAAGCAGATGGCCAAGGGCTAAGGCACCTGCCAGCCCCAAGAAGCAGCTAGATCATGGCTCCCCCCGCCCCTGCCCAAATCTCAGGAATTGGCAGTGCCAGGGAGCTTTGGAAATAGAGGTGAAGGGGGACTGAGAACAGGAGGATTACTTCAAAGTCTATTTAAGAAGGAGATCCCCATAGTTCTTCCCCTCCCCCCCTCATCGCCAGTCCAAGCAGACAGGTAACTACCCTTCTTCCATGTTGGAAGACAAAGCATTGCTCTTTCCCAGAGAGTATCTGGAGTTTGAGAGAGGGGCAACACAAAACAGTTTGAGAGCAAGTTCGCTGAATAGTACCAAGGCCCCACCTCACCTTCCTACCTGGTTTCTCGACTGGCAGCTGAAGAAAATACCTTCTGAATGTCTGACCAGCCCATGAGGAAAGTCTTTGGAGACTCCCCAAGAAAGATCCTAGCTCGTTCATATGACTGGATCATCAGTGTCGCTAGGCATGTAAAGAAACACCTAGTAAGGAAGCATAGAACAGAAGAGCAAAAAAAGCCACTCGGATGAAACAATATGCACAGAGAGAAAAAGAGGTACTGTAATCATGAGAAAAGGTTAGGATGCAGCCCTGACCTGTTTGACTCAATGGTTAGAGTGTCGGCCCACAGAGTGAAGGGTCTTGGGTTCGGTTCCTAGTCAAGGGCATGTATCTCTGTTTCAGGTTTGAGCCTCAGCCCCGGTCCCATCTAGGTGCATGTGGAGGCAACCAATCCGATGTGTCCCTCTCTCCTCTTCCCCCCTCCCTTCCACTCTCTAAAAATGAATTAAAAAATATCCTCTGGTGAGAATTAAAAAAAAAAAGGTTAAGATACGATTTCACACTATGTCTAAGTATGTATTTGAGTTTATAGGCTAATAAGGGAAGGAGGCAGACTGGTCAAGACATGGTGTGAGAGGAGACTCATGAAGCCTGGAGGAGATACAGCTTGATAAGGGGAGATGCCAACAATGAGTCTTCAATTATGAAAGGGAGGCGGGAGGGAGGGGGCTATAGGAAAAGCATGTGTGAGGATGGGGCACCAAGAAATAGCATAAAGTGCTGCCTGCGGACTGAAGGGTCCGAGGTTCGATTCCGGTCAAGGGCACATGTCCAGGTTGTGGGTTCATCCCTAGTAAGGGATGTGTAGGAGGCAGCCAATCAATAATTCTCAAAATTGATGTTTCTATCACTCCCCCTTCCTCTCTGAAATCAATAAAAATATATTTTAAAAGGAATAGCATAAACTCAGGAGGGTCCATGCAGTTTGATGGGCTGGAACACAAATCCAGGGTAGGAAGGGAGAGCTGGGAAGGTGGGGAAGTGTGAAGGAGCGAAGGAAGCATTCAAACCAGCAATCTGGTCAGATAGGTGCTTGGGGTGGATGTGGTGTCTCGGCTGGCAGCAGGGAAGCCAGAGAGGAGGATGACACATGGCAGCCTGGCGTGGGAAGGACCAAGACCAGTTCAGTTACAGGCCCTTGCACTCTTCCTCACCCTTTTATTACTTGTTTACTCCTTGCCGAGGGGGTGAATAAGGAAGTAGAAGCTAAAGTAAATTTAGCCTTTCTTCTAGGAAGAATCCAGAGTACTGCATCATTAGGTTTTTAAAAACTTTTCATTTTTTAAAAGTTAAAATTGCAAATTCAGAAACATGTAAATGAAAAAGGGTTCCTTCCCCTAAGTTTCCTCCCCACTATTGACTGCTGTGTTAATACAGCAAGTATCCTTCCAGGAATTATATAAGCACTAGAGGCCTGGTGCACCAAATTTGTGCATGGGGGGAGGAGGTGTCCCTTAGCCCAGCCTGCACCCTCTCTAATCTGGGACTCTTTGAGGGATGTCTGACTGTCAGATAGGATCGGGCCTAAACGGGCAGTCGGAGATCCCTCTCACAATCCAGGACTGCTGGCACCCAACTGCTCGCCTGCCTGCCTTCCTGATTGCCCCTAACTGCTTCTGCCTGCCAGCCTGATCACCCCCTAACCACTCCCCTGCCAGCCTAATTGATGCCTAACTGCTCCCCTGCCAGCCTGGTTACCCCTAAATGCCCTCCCCTGCAGGCCTGGGTTCTCCCAACTACCCTTCCCTGCAGGCCTGGTTGCCCTCAACTTCCCTCCTCTACTGTCCTGGTCACCCCTAACTGCCTTCCTCTGCAGGCTTGATCACCCCCAACCGCCCTCTCTTGCAGGCCTGGTCCCTGCCAACTGCCCTCCCCTGCTGGCCATCTTGTGGTAGCCATCTTCTGTTGGAGTGATGGTCAATTTGCATATTACTCTCTTATTAAATAGGATGTCTTTTCAGAAATGTTTGCAAAGTAAGATCATATTATACTTTGCTTTTTTCACTTACTAGTCTGTTTTGGACACTTCTGTACTCATACATGAAAGTTTTCCTCAATAAGGTGGACATATCATAAATTATGTAATATTTTCTATTTTTATACTTTTTGTTGTTAATCTTCACCTGAGGATATTTTTCCTATTGACTTTTTAGAGAGAGAGATACATCATTGTGAGAGAGACATCTATTAGTTGCCTCCCACATGTGCCCTGACTGGGAGGGAAAGGGGCAGGATCTAACCTGTAATTCAGGTTCATGCCCTTGACCAGGAATTGAACCCACAATCCTTTTGTGGGAGGGCCACACTCTAACCACTGAGCCACTGGCCAGGGCTAGCACCATTAACTTTTATATATTTTTTATTGATTTATTTTAAAAATATATATTTTTATTGATTTTTTTTTTTTTTTTTTTTTTACAGAGAGGAAGGGAGAGGGATAGAGAGTTAGGAACATCGATGAGAGAGAAATATTGATCAGCTGCCTCCTGCACACCCCCCACTGGGATGTGCCCACAACCAACGTACATGCCCTTAGTTGGAATCAAACCTGGGACCCTTGAGTCCGAAGGCTGATGCTCTATCCGCTGAGCCACATCTGTTAGGGCTATTTTTATTGATTTCAGAGAGGAAGCAAGAGGGAGAGAGAGATAGAAACATCAATGATGAGAGAGACTCATTGATCAGTTGCCTCCTGCACACCTCTCACCAGAGATCAAGCCTGCAACCCGGGCATGTGCCCTGACTGGGAATTGAACCGTGACTTCCTGGTTCATAGTTCCATGCTCAACCACTGAGTTCTGCCATTACATTTTAATCTTGGCTAATCTGATTGGTCAGAAATACATTATATCAATCTATGTCTTTTATGATATGAGGTAAAACATCTTTTCATATGCAACTTTGTATGTCATTTCTCATTCCCTATAAACTTACCATTTTTCTAATAGGTCATTTCTCTTTTTATGGACTCTTGTATATTAAGGAAAGTATGCCCTTTGTCAAGTAGTTTAAATCTTTTCTTCTGACTTGGGATTTGTTTGTTGTTCGGAAGCTTCTCGATTCATATAGGGCAGGTTTGTTTAAGAATTTCCTTTATGGTTTCTGAGTTTTGGTCTAGGTCTTATAACCTTAGTTTCATATCTATAATCACTTCTTAGTTAGTCTCTTTGCCTTTATCCTCTCTTCTTTCCAGTTCATCCTATGTATATTAACAAGAGGAACTAGGGCTCTTTCTAAATTGTTTTTGCCAAATTTTATGCACACCATCTTCAAATCTTCTGCCTGAACTCTGCAACGAAGCTCAGATTTGAGGGGTTGGGATTTTCCTGTCTTGTGCATACTGCAGACCCTCTTCGGACGTGCCTTCCTGTCCTCTGTGTAATCAGAGAAATGCCACATATTGTCAAGGACTGGCTCAGAAGCTACCTCTTCCTGCTGCATAAGCTCCTGGTGGATGTGCACCCTGCCTGGTGTTAGCAGTCCCACTGCCATATCTTCCCTAGTTAAATGAGCAGCTAAAACTACGCATTTGTGTTATTTTCAAAGATTGAGCAAAGGGAAAAGAAAAAAAATCTCATTTTATTCCTGTAAGAAATTTTATAGGTTCCAGCTGTTTGAGACTTTTTCTGGTATGCATAGAAACCACATTCTAGAAGTACATCCTAATAGATCAAAACCCAGGGTCTGTAACATTCAAAACAACTGAAGGTTCGACTGACCAGAAGTCAGTGCTGGGTTGTCCTGCCTATTTGATCAGGCCCGTTGATAGGCCCAGAGACAATGACTGGCATAGAAACCGACCAATCAGAACCTAATCTGGTCGAACTGAGAAGGCAGAACTTAAGGTGGGGGCTGAGGAGAGGTTTTAAGGACAACATATGTTTGGTCTAAGGTGTATGAAAGCAGTTCAGTTTTTTTAGTGACTGGTGTGGCAGTATAGTGCATATGGCTGGCTATCAGTCCAGATATAGGGACTATGTATTTTTGTCTGCCAAGAGCATCTCCTCCCTCCATTTAAGCAATCCTATCCTATATAATCTATACTACTAAAAGGGTAATATGCTAATTAGACCAGGTCGACCTGCCGTTTTCCAGATGTCCGACTTCCTTCTGGACAAAGCCATGGTGGTGGGGGCTGAGGCAGAGGCCATTAGGGTGGATCAGGCCAGCAGGGGAGGGCATTTAGGGTGATCAGACAGGCTGTTAGGGGTGATCAGGCAGGCAGAGAGGTTAGGGGTAATCAGACAGACAGGCAGGCAGAGGCAGTTAGGGGTGAGCAGGCAAGCAGGTGAGTGGTTAGGAGCCAGAGGTCCCAGATTGCGAGGGGTCCCCAATTGGAGAGGATTCAGGCTGGGCTGAGGGGACTCCCCCTCCCGCGCCGCCCCCCTCCCCTGCACAAATTTCATGCACAGGGCCACTAGTCTATATATATAAAAAGCCTAAGCAACCGAATGACTAAACAACTGAATGACCGGTCTACCAGTCGTTATGATGTGCACTGACCTCCAGGGGGCAGATTCTGAATGCAGGAGCTGCCCCCTAGTAGTCAGTGCGCTCCCCACAGCAGGAGTGCTGCTCAGCTGACCACCGGGCGCCATATGCCACTGGGCTTGCAGCTGGCAAGCGCAGTTGCAGTGGCACGAGCCTCTCCTGCCTCCACGGCAGTGCTACCAAGTGGTGGTGGCGGCAGCAGATGCAAGTGGGGCTGGGAACAATGCAGTGCCTGGCCTGGGCCCAGGCTCCTTCCCAGCCGCCTGCTGCTTTGCACTACTACATCCCCTGAGGGATTCCGGTTTGCAAGAGGGCACAGGCCAGGCTGAGGGACACCACTGGTGCATGAATCCACACACCAGACCTCTAATATATAATAAAGGAGGAATGAAAGAGGCCTGTTGGACCAGGGAAAGTTATAACTTGTTTCCTTCAAACTTGCCAAAACTAATCTAGTCTGGAATGAAGTGTCCCTGCCTAGAAATTCTGAATTGCAGTGTCACTGCCTTGCATGATGGTTTTGGTCACCTAGTGAATGTATTCTGTCAACGCTGGTCCTTAAACATTTTTGAGTTTTTAGTTGTTGAATGTTTTTAGGTTGCTGTGGCCCAGTGAACAAATTTGTGCACATTGAAAGAAAATTAATTAGAAGAAATCTTTTAATATTGCTACTTGCCTTTTTTCTATAATAGAAGTGTTAACCAAATTCATGATCGATAATAACAGATCAAAACATGTGTGTGATTGGCGCCAGTGAGAACTTTATATGTATCACTCATGCGTGAGTCAACTTAGCCTTTTATAGATATAGAGCAAACTTGCTTCATTAGACCTGCTCGCTTTCTCTCTCTCTCTCTCTTTAAAAAAAATATTTTGTTGATTTTAGAGAGAAAGGAAGAGAAGTAGAAACATCTGAGAGAGAATCATTGATCGGCTGCCTCTTGCACACTCCCTACTGGGGATCAAACCTGCAACCCAGACATGTGTCCTTGGCTGGAATTGAACCTGGGATCCTTCAATCCACAGGCACATTCTATTCATTGAGCCTAACCAGCTAGGGCTAGACCTCCTTTCTGATTTAGCTAAACTTTTTCCAGCCCAGTGAAACACCCCAACTTCTCTTTCAGGTAATTGTCAGCAACACAGCAGTAAATATCAACACAAAGCAGATTATTATTGTAGATCATGCATGGAGAACAAAGGGTAAAATATTTAACTGTAGCAGTGAGAAAACCTGAAGTTATTTTCAAGGACGACCATTTCTTACTCCTTTTCAGTCGGGTTAAGTTTCTAAACTTTTTAAATATCTCTTTTCTGGCTAATGAAAAGAAAATAGGATTCCCCTCAGTCTCCTGTTTACCTACTCAGGACTTCTTTGAGAATTAAATGAGATGAGGCACGGGAAAATGCTTCACAGAAATTTGGTTAAAGTGTGAAATGTTTGCACCTGGCTATAAAGTAAGTTGTGTTTCTGGGCTGAAGAAACTGCAAGGAGGCTAGTTGCTAGGAAGAGGAGGCTAGGCATTGCTACATGATGTCATTACCCGGTGCCCACAGCCACTGTTTCGGGGCTGGGCTGTGAGCTGCATTTTGTGCAATGGGATCTTGACAGCATTGGTGGTGTGTTGTTCTGGGGTGGTGGTGGGGCCTGTGTCCCACTTGGGAGAAGCCGAGTGTTGCTTTGTGGGTGTCAGGTCACAATGCAATTTCTCTATAAATGGCCAGTGCGCATCACAGCAGCTCCTGCATTGTCTACTCCTTGGTGGTCAGTGCACAATATAGCAGCCTGTTGGACAGTCAGACACTTAGCATATTAGTCTTTTATATATATATATACTGGAAGCCCCATGCACGAAATTCATGCAGGGGCGGGTAGGGGGGGCGGGGTGGAATCCTTCAGCCCAGCCTGTTCCCTCTCCAATCTGGGACCCCTCAAGGGATGTCCGACTGCCCTGTCCTATCTGGATCGGGCCTAAATGGGCAGTCGGACATCCCTCTCACAATCCAGGACTGCTGGCTCCCAACTGCTCACCTGCCTGCCTTCCTGATTGCCCCTAACCACTTCTGCCTGCCAGCCTGATCACCCCCTAACCATATCTTTGCCAGCCTGCTTGATGCTAACTGCTCCCCTGCCAGCCTTTTTGCCCCTAACTGCCCTGAAGGCCTGGTCAGCCCTAACTTACTAGCACCTGTAGTAACCATCCATCGTGCCTAACTCACCACCTGCTCCTGTGGTGCTTGCTGCTACGTCTGGTGACACAAACACAATGTCTGTTTCTACTGCTGGAATCATGCTAAGTATCATCCAGATGTGCACAAAAGACTCTTAGGAAGTGGCCTGTCAATCAAGGTATAGCAGTGATATTTTTGTCCATTTTAAAAATATTTTTAAGAGAGGGAAAAAACATCGATCAGCTGCCTTCTGCACGTCCCCTACTGGAGATCGAGCCGCAACCCAGGCATGTGCCCTGACTGGGAATCGAACCGTGACCTCTTGGTGCATGGGACAACATTCACCCAACTGAGCCACACCATCCAGGGCATTTGTCCACCTTAAAATTACAGTGGGTGGAACCAAAGTACCCTGTCCTTACTCTTTGTGTGATTTTTATATTTTTCAACCTGGCCTATCCTCCTTTTTCCTCCATAAAGTTAGATGATGACTAACGCTGTACACAAAGGCAGGCTGGTTCGGAGTTTTCTGCTTCTGTTCTTGCAGTGGGGGGCCTGATGCTTTTCTTTCGGCTTGAGTCTTTCACCATCGCCTGGCCTTGCAGGCTCCCTCTTGGTTTGAGCCAGTTCCTGAATAGAGTGTTTTTCTCCCCGAGGTTCCATGCTATTTACCTCCACAACTAGGGCAGGCCGAGGAACTCACAGAGGGAAGGCCTTGCTGTGGTCAGCATGGCCCTCAACTCCACTCCCAGGTGAGCTTTTGATGTTGTTGACTTAAACAGCAGAAATGTCTCACAGTTGTGGAAGCCAGGAATCTGAGGTCGAGGTGTCCGTAGGGTGATTGCTTTCTTCTGAGGCCTCTGTGCTTGGCTTGCAGATGCCTATCTTCTCCCTGTCCTCACATGATCTTTCCTCTGTGTATCCAGGTGGCTTTTCATGTGGCTCTTTTACTGTCTAAAGCAGCCGGTGGTCCAGAGGTCCAAAAGGTTGGCGGCTGCTGATCTAAAGGATGTCTCCTTTACTGAAAATTCACCAAGTAAAGAATGGGCAACCCTAGAATTTTTTCTTTTTTCCAGAAATGAGCATCTTAAACATGGTCTACTTTTTATTTTCAGAAGTAAAAATTCTTTGGGGCCAGGTAATGTTTGCTTCCAGAACTGGATTGTCATAACTTCCTTCCAAATTTTTATTTTATGTATTTTTATTTGTTTTTACTATGTCCTTTCAGATTCATGTGAGGTTGATCACTTTTCTTAAAACTATAATTTCAAAACTCATTTGGAACTTAAATCCATAACAATGTGTTAACACATATGTCATTCAAGTATCATGAGTTCAGAAGTCCAGAATTGTGGATCTGAGCTGAGACCTGTCAGAATGAAAATAAAGCATACTAGGTGATTCTTTCCAGATGAGTTACAGCTCTAAGAATACCTTCCCTAGAAACAAAGAGAAGGAAGGCACACCAAAAATTGTGAGCATAGCTAAATTGAGGGCCTCAAACGACAACAAAAAAGGTTTGGCCCTTCATTTCTTAGAATAAATGATTGATTCTTCACATCTTGTCTCTGAGTTAGAGCTACTGATAGATAGTGAGCTGGCCCTGGTGGCCGTCTCGTTTGCCAGGTATGAGCTGTACCTGATGGATCACCAGGAAAGATGGATATTCTGTCTGCATAAGCAGATAAATAAGTAACAAATATGAATTAGCACCATCTGGGTTGAAATTTCCCATTAGGGTTGAACATTTATTTTTATTTTTAAAAAAAGATCATTGGCTCAGTTTTTTATTTTATTTTTAAAATATATTTTACTGATTTTTTACAGAGAGGAAGGGAGAGGGATAGAGAATTAGAAACATTGATGAGAGAGAAACATCGATCATCTGCCTCCTGCGCACTCCCCACTGGGTATGTGCCCACAACCAAGGTACATGCCCTTAATCGGAATCAAACCTGGGACCCTTGAGTCCACAGGCCAACGCTCTATTCACTGAGCCAAACTGGCTAGGGCTTGGCTTAGCTTTAAAAAACAAAACAAAACAATACACACACAACTTTTTTTTTTTTTTTTAAGATGTGCCTCAGTGGTTGAGCATCGACCTATGAACCAGGAGATCATGGTTCGATTCCTAATCAGGGTACATACCCAGGTTGCAGGCTCAATCCCCAATAGGGGGATGGGTAGGAGGCAGTTGATTGATGTTTCTCTCTCTCTTTTTCCCTCCCTTCCTCCCCCCTCTCTTCTTCCTCTCTCTTTCTCTCTCAAATCAATAATAATTTTTAAAAAACACTAAGAAATTAATAATAAAGCCTAGCTAGCATGGCTCAGTGGTTAAGCACTGACCTATGAACCAGGAGGTCTTCGCATTCAGGGCAGAGAGAGAGAGAGAGAGAGAGAGAGAGAGAGAGAGAGAGAGAGAGAGAGAGAGAGAGAAATAGAGACATCAGTGATGAGAGCGAATCATTGATTGGCTGCCTCCTGCATGACCCACATGGGATCGAGCCCACAACCTGGGCATGTGCTCTTGACCATAACCGAAACCAGGACCCTTCAGTCTGCATGCTGACACTCTATCCACTGAACCAAACTGTGGCTTGAGAACCACATGCAGCTCTTTGGCACCTTACGTGTGGCTCTTCCACAAAATACCACGGCCCGGGCGAGTCTATTTTGAAGAAGTGGCATTAGAAGTTTAAGTTTTAAAAATTTGGCTCACAAAAGAAATTTCAATCGTTGTAATGTTGATATTTGGCTCTGTTTATTAATGAGTTTGCCGACCACTGGCTAGGGCAAAATAAATTATATATATGTGTGTATATATGCGTATATATAATGTATAGGAGCTACTGTTAGGCTCTTTCTTTGATCTTAGGTAAAGGTTTTTGTTCTTGTTTTGTTTTTAAGTTAGTGGAGACAGGGAAGCCTGGATTTCTGGGCAGCTGCTAATAGATGTGAGATGAAGTGGAGGCTCCTGCCTTTAAAATGAGTTTGACCTGAAGGCACGGAGTTTATATAACTGTGGTAGAGAACTGTACCTTCTGAAACATTTCCAATAGTTTCTAACTAATTTAATAGCTTTGTGGGAATTAGTCTTTATGTTAATAGATTTAAGCATCCAACCGTCAGCTAAAAGTGGCTGACAGTCTCCTGATTGGCCTGGAAATGGCTGAAATGATAAGAAATGTAGTATTTCAGCAAATTTTGCTTGCAGTATGTAACCTGATATTAGTGATGGTTTGTTCATTTGTTCAGCAGACGCTTAACGAACTTATTTGGCAAGCATTTGTTCTTTCAACAGATGCTACTTGAGTGCCCAGGGACTGGCCCTGGCACGAGAGGCAGCTGGGAATGAGGCCGACAGTCCTGCCCTCTTAGTAATAGACAGGAGGCATCTAATTTTGCGCACATGCTTTGGGAAGGATTGCACAGGTGCTGCTGGCGCCGGAGCTTTTCCTGAGCAGTGTCACAGGCCCTGCCCTCTGGTCACAGCCCAGTAAGAGGATAGGCAGAAACCAGGCATTCCAAAAGGAATATAGGAAGATAGCAGGCTTGTGGGGCGCAGAGGAGGGGAGCCGGGGTGTCTCAGCCTTAGCGGCGAGTGCTAATGCTTACCCTCTGACCCTGCAGCATGGACAAGGACAGCGCTGACATCCACCATGACCTCAACGCCCTTAAGACCAAGTTCCAGGAGACGCGCAAGGTCATCAGCACCATGCCTGGCATCCACCTGAGCCCTGAGCAGCAGCAGCAACAGCTGCATAACCTCCGGGAGCAAGTCAGGACCAAGAATGAACTTCTGCAGAAGTACAAGAGTCTCTGCATGTTTGAGATCCCCAAGGAATAGATGAAGCTGGCTTTCAGGACGCCCGAGAAAGCACAGAAGAACAAGCATGGATCCTTGTGAAGTGTGGTTCTTTGGACCCCAGCTCTGAACTTTATAGCCGACTAGGGTGGAGGCTATTGTGCTCCCTCAGCTGAACTTGACGTTGAGGAGGCTATTGTGCTCCCTCAGCTGAACTTGACGTTGACTGGCGGGGGAGGGAAGGGCGGCATGGTTGGGGCTTCCTGCTCTATGTTCATATGTCACGATGCACAGTCGCTGGAGTGCCTGCTGGTGGGAAGATGAGTGCTGCATCAGGGATGGGCCTACCCTGCCTCTGGGGAGGGGCTGTCTCCGCTTTGCTTCCTCCCCTCCCCTCGACATGAGCAGTGTGTGCCAGGGACAAATCGTTGTTAGCAACAGTGCTGCCTTTGCACGAAGCTCACCGGACAGATGAGGCCTGGGCTCGTGCGGTGTGGGCTTCCCTTGGTGAAGGAAGGCTGGGAGAAAGCAGTTTTGAAAGACTTTTTCTCCTGAAACTGTTTCCTTTATGTTTGAGCCAGTGAGTGTAACTGTCTATGGGGGTTGGCCCCCTGCTGGGTGGCCCCTTGTCCAGGTTCTCTGCCACCTCCATGCTCTTTTCACTTTCAGCTCTTGCTCCCCATGTCTCCTGTCACCTGTAGGCATCTCATTTAGCCATTTAGTGCCCAAGAGTGGCCAAGCCACTAGACCTCCTGGGGCTGGGGGAGTATCACTTCTGCACAGACACAGGTAAGCTTCCGGTTCACAGCTGGCCTCTTTCAGCTTCTCAGATTCCATGGTCTTGGTGAAACATGTATTTCTCTCTCTGGCCTCGCTAAAGAGCCAGCCACAAACATCACTGCTCTGCAGACAGGTTCATGATGTACCTTTTGTTCAGAAGGGCAGCTCTAGGTGACAGTTGTGACTGTCCCTGGGCCAGGTACAGTTCTGAAGCTAGTGGGGGTAGGGGGGCACAAGCTACATCCAAAGTTAAGCAGCCAAGTTCTGGTTCATAAAATGTTTACAAACACCCCTAATTTCCTGCAGGTGGGACATTTTATTTTCATGCTTGTCCCTGGCCTTTGAAAGGATAAGGTGAGACTAGTAACCAAATATTCAAATCTAGAAATGAGTGTGTAAACTATGCTGACCCATTCTGAGACTTACCAGTTGCCTGCTGCTGACCTGGCTTGCAGGTGCTGATGGTGGAGATATTTTTGGCAGGGGTTCATTCAGTGGACCTGCAGCCACCTATCACAAGAGGGCGGGGTCCGGGAGCTCCAGTCTGAGGGTGAGTATCCGTTTGCTGTGGCTTTGGACAGAGGTGCAGGCTCTGCATTGAAGCGGGTAATACCTATTAGACTGTTCCCTCAGGATTATTATTTAACTGAATCAGTTATTTTCTTGAACTTTCAGAGTAGTGTGGGAGCCAGTTTTAAGGCTCTAACCAAACACCACGAAGCATGAAGCACTGGGAAGCAGACGCCAGGCTTTCTGCCAGGCTGGGATGTCAGCATCCTGGCGTGTCATGGTCTTCAGGAGTGTCATTAAAAGGACTTGCTCTGTTTTCTGACATCGTGGTTTTTATGCTGAGAAGTTCCTAACAGGATGTGTCCTGGGTACTTGGTATGTTCAACCTCCACTTTGCACCCTCCCCCAGCACAAACCTGGTTAACCAGTGAGTGTGGCAGAAGCATCTCCTGGGGAGCCAGTGTCTGCCCAGGCTTCGTTGGCCTGGAGGGTCATCCTGCCTGCCCATGATGGGCCCCACGGCCATCCCTCATTCCATACGTGGGTTCAGTCCTGGTAGGGAGCAGCTCTCACCAGAGCGAGGTTGCAGTCCCTCCCCTGGGACAATATTGAACACCCCTTACAGGTCTGAGCACTCCCTTGAAGCCAAATTATTTGGATTATTGGGTGGCAGGCACTTTTATTTCTTTAAAGATTTTTAAAAATTAGAGAGAGGGAGAAACATCTATGTTCCGCTCTCAGCTCTCACATGGATTGGCCTCCTGCATGCCTCCCTCACCCCCCTCAGGGATCAAGCCCGCTTCCTAGAGTTGGAGGGCCTGGAGGCTGGGTGATCCAGCTGTTTCCAGACAGCCACCTGGGAGTCGGAAAGGAGCCAGGCTCTACTTCCTTGTGAAAGCTGGACCAAGTGACGCCTCCAAACCTTGGAGAGTTTCAGATGTGCTGACCTTTGTCACCCTGGGCCTGCACTGAGTATTGGACAGAACAGGGGCCCTTTGTGGCTGGGTCAAGGAGAAGCTAAGCAGGTAAATGGCTAGAAAGATGCATCTCTAGAGAGGACTCTGCAATCCTTTCTTTTTGGCCTCGCTTTCAAAGGACCCATTCCCCAAATAGAAGGGCTTCCGCCCAGCCATCTGGAGCTTTCTTGGAGCCTCTTCCCCCAGGAGAGTCGAAGCTGTGCTCAGAATGCTGTGCATTTTCCAGGTCTGTTAAGGGGAGCCTAAGCCACGACGTAGAAACCCACCCCTCCCTCTAACCCTACCTCTCTAGCCATTTCTAAAAAACAAAGCATAGTTTTCATTTTAAATTATTTAATAGTAAAATAACCAGTACAATAATTGAGACGGTCTTCCACACAGTACAAACACTGGATAAGGTTTTGTTCATGTTCACCACCCTTTTCCTTTGTGCAGTTCCACACACATGTAAACAAGACACTTGGCTGATCTGACCCCTTAGTTTCAGAAGGGCAAAAGCTTTTGCCAGCTGCCATGGCAACCCAGAACCACAGACAAGTTAATGCCCTGGTCTCCCTTTACCCTAGGGCAGGCAGGAGGGCTTCTGGGAGCCCAGCGGTAGCTGATTCACTCCACACACACCTGACCCAATTCAGTTTCTGTGAGGAATGGGGCAAGTTCTCTGTTGGACCTGTGCTCACCAAGTCAGGGCGCGGGGGTTGGGATGGTGGTGGGTGCCAGTGGGCACTCAGGAGGTCCACCTGTGAAGTTCGCTTTCCTTCCAAAGCAGATGACCAGCCCTCCTCCGTTTTCACCTCCCAGTTGGTGGGCCCAGCTCTGGGGAGGGAAGACGCCAGGACACTTGAAGCACGGCCGGCCTGGCCCGGACGTGGAATGGACTTTTAAACGACAGGGTCTTCCTTGGGTACTGCGGTTGGCGTGGGGGAGCGTGGAACCCTAGCTGATCACGCAGCGCTCCCTGTCCTTGGCCTGGCCGCCTGCCTTCTCCCGCACGCACAGGAGGTCGCTGTGCACGCTGGGCCGGCGTGCGAAGGGCGCCACGATGCCCAGGGCACCCCCTGGGCCTCTGCCTCCAGCGCGCAGCTGCTTCCTGCTCCGCAGCGCCTGGTGCAGCGCCTCGCAATGCTGCGCGGACACCCTGCGGTGCAGGCCAGGGCTCATCTCCCCAGGCAGCCCGGCCATGGTGAAGAGCGCCAGGAACATGGGGTCCAGGCTGCTGTTCTTTTTGGCGGAAACCTCGAAGTAGGCGCATCGCTGGGGACCATCGCCCAGCAGCTGCCGGACCTCGGCCGGCTCCACCTCGCGGTAGAGGTCCCGGTCGCCCTTGTTGCCGCAAAGTACCAGGGGCACGTCCACCCTCCCCTTGGATTTGTTCTTGAAGCAGGACTTGGTGTCCAGGATCTGCTGCTTGAGCCTCTGAGCCTCCTCGAAGGATTCGCGGTTGTCCAGGCTGAACACGAGAATGAAAACGTCACCTGCGGAGGCAGAGTAGGAGAGGAGATGACCGGGCTGCCTAGAGGGCACCTAAAAGTGGGCTTGGCTTTGAGGTAGCCCGGGCGCCAGGTGTTCAGACCTCTCCACACAAAAACTTGCAAAACTTGGCACCCGCGCCCTCGCCAGTGCTCTCGGACCAAGGGTCTCCTCCTGGGGGCACGGCTGCATCAACACTCCCTCACCCTCAACTGCCCGGCCCCCTTACCTCCGCACCCCCACTCACCGGTGAGGATGGAGAGGCGCCGCATAGCGGGGAACGGGTGGTTGCCGGATGTGTCGAGGATGTCGAGCTGGTAGAGCTCGCCGCGGATGGAGTACAGCTTGCGATGGAAGTCCTCGACGGTGGGCGTGTAGGCGTCCTCGAAGCGGCCCGTGAGGAATCGCGACACGATGGCTGTCTTACCCACCTTGGACGAGCCGAGTATGACCAGGCGGGAACAATTCCTGGCCGGTATACTCAGCTCCGAGTTGCTCGGGCAAATTTTCTTGATCATCGAGGTCAGTTTCATTGGGCGGAGGGGAGCGCAGAGTGGCTGGGGGTTTTGCTTGGGCTGCGGCTAAGTTTGGGCTGGGGCTGGCAGAGCCTTAGCCTTTCAGGCAGAGTCCCTCTGGCTTTAGCGCCCCGCCCCGCCTTTATGTGCAGCCCGGCGGCCGCCCCGCCCAGCCGCAGTGCGTCACGCCCCGCGCCCCGCTCCCTCCCGTGACCTCCCCGGCCGCAGCCCGCTCCTCCCCCGCTGGGGGCAGTTAGAAGCTGAGGCCAGAACCCTGCTGGGCTATGGACGCGCTTTATCGGGTTTGCTGCTGGCTGTGCTCTAACCCCCTGTGACCTCGGGAAGGGACCCATCCACACACGCACACACGTTCTTTGGGCCTCAGTTTTCCCAGAGAGCAATAGCGCTTCCGTAATCGCAGCAGCGCAATGGCAGGTACTTGCCAGGTGCCAGGCTCCGCGTACCTCACCTCTCAGACCTGAAAGCAGCCACAGCGCCGGGCCCCTTGTTGGTCCCCGACAGGTGCTTGTTCTGGGGCCCTCGCCTTGGCCACCAGAGGGCACCACACGGCCGGAGCTGCAAGATTGGGGTCTGGGGGAGTTGGTCACTGCCCTGGGGATGCCAGGCCGCACTCAGAAGAGCCGTCCTGCCCTGCGCCTGCTGCAGACAGACCTCGGCTGCTGCTTTCTTCAGACGAGAGATCTCTGGGGCATGGTGTTTTCAGCTGGGGCTGCCCCCATCCTCCTGTCTGCAACCCAAAAGGCCCAGGAACTTGATGGTCCTTGGTCAACACCCTCCCTCCTCTGCAGCATCTTGTGCCTTTCCAATCTCCTGGGGGAACATTTCCATTTTATAGTTGGGAGCGGGGTCTCCAAGGCACATTGAGCCAAGGAAGGTCCTAGCTCACAGCACAACCCCTGGCCTTCTCTAGACCTGGGGTTCCTCGCCTGGAAGATGGTCCTTCTGGTTGATTGTGGAAACAGCTTAGAAGACAGGACTGGTCATTACAGCAGTGCTAAGTGCAGGGCTGGGCGGGGCAGAGGAGCAGATGAGGGGAAGCAGATTGATCAGTAACCAGGAGTGGCTGATGCTTTAACAGGCCTAGAGCAGGCTGTCTGTGGATTGCTCAGCTGAGAGTGCCCCGCAAAGCCAGTACTACTCTGGCTCTGGGGAGGCTGTGCTGTTTTGCTTTGACCTTGTCGGATTTGGAGGAATCCAAGGAGGAAGCCATTAGCTGGTGCCACCCCATCCATGTGGGTCAGGGTGCCATGGGCAGTCCTGGGCGTGCCAGCCCACATCCCTCAGCTGTTTGCAAGCCTGGCAAACCTCAGCTGCCTGGGAAGGAGTGCTCAATGGTCATCTCTTCTAAACCTTTTGACAAGGATCCTGGCAAAATCCCACCCTCCATGGAGGATGCCAGTCCTGGGAGCAAAATCCTACCCTCCACAGGGATACCAGCCCTGGGAGGGCCACTTCAGTGAGCTAAGGCCCAGGGTTTGAGCCCATCTCTCCCTCGGAGATGTAGTGGGCTGGGACCCAGCTGGACTTCTCAGATGAAGACTCCTGGTCCCTTCTGGCATGCCACCCTGCCCCACAGATGCCAGGCTGTAAGGCTAGTTCTCCCTAGGCTACTGAGTTCATTAAGCCCCATTAATGTCCCAAAGCCCATGAGCCTGACCACCAGCGTGTGCGGCCAGGGCCCTCATGCCCGCAGGGAGCAAGCAGAGGGGACACTTGTTAGCTTGGGGTGTGCTTCATTCCTACCTCTCTTTTTCAAGACATCTCTTTATTTAAAAAGTAATACCTGCTCATGTCTTTAAAATACCTAGTTTCAGAAAGGAATGCAGTGAAAGGAATTGGAAGCAAGAGCCCTCCTGCCCCCTCACCCCCCATCAGGAGTGAGGCAAACTCCCTCGAGGCTGCCCACCTCACAGCTACTAAGGGAAGCACTGCTCTGGGCAGACGAGTCTCACTGAGCTCCACGGTCAGCCCAGCCCAGGCCAGCTGACTGCCCCACAGGGCTCTTGTCAGGTCTGTAATGGTTATTAGCGTTTTTTTTCTGTGTGGCAACAAACAGCATTTGAGGCTGATCCTGCCTGTATATGTAATTTACTCGCAACTTTCCTGCTAAGTGTGGAATGAGAACTTTTTAAAACATTTGACCAGTCCTAGCTGGTTTGGCTCAGTGGATAAGAGTGTTGACCTGTGGACTGAAGGGTCCCAGGTTTGATTCCAGTCAAAGGCACATGCCCAGGTTGCGGGCTTGGTCCCCAGTGGGAGCGTGCAGGAGGCAGCCATTTGGTAATTCTCTGTCATTATTGATGTTTTTTTTCTCTCTCTCCCTCTCTGACATAAATAAAAATATATTTAAAAAAATAAAAATATTTGACTAAATGTTGGGGGCATGGAGCACAGCTGGCCTCCAAGGCAGGCCATGTCTGCCACAGCCTGCAGGAGGCCTAGAGGTTGTAGAAGGTTCTTGTGAGAAGCCTATCAGGCAGGGCCCCAGGGGGATGGGGCAGCATGCAAGCACCATGTGTCCATGCACCACCAGTGCTGGCCTAAGCCCATTCTCAGCAGCCTCACAGAGGAATCTGAGCTGCGTGAAGAGGAAAAAGACTGAACTGCCAGCTCCGAGGAAAACATACCAAGGACCTGAACTCATGACCAGCTCCTGGCAGCATGGCTCGCAGAGGCCTCCCAGGGAGGCACCTCTCTGGGAAAGGCAGGTCTGGCTGCCAGCCATACGGTGTTCTTGCACACACCCTTTCCAGCGGACCCAGTGACACCTTCCCTGATGGAAGCTGCGTAGCCTCATTTGCTGCTTTAGTGACCAACCAGACCAGCTCCATGGCAACCAATCTTAACAGTGCAATTTGGACCCTTCAGACTGTGTGGCTTTGGATCCTAAGCAGGATGAACATGCCCCCCATGTTTTAACTGACCTTGCTGAGCTTCTGGAGATGCTTTAGTAATTTGCATGGAGTTAGACTAGCAGGGGAGGATGGGTTACTGTGGTTTGCTGATTCATTTGGGCCGTTTCACTTGAATAAAGCTTCTCCCTTCACTGCACCCCAAACGGGGGACTCCTGTTAGCACTGGATTTTTCTCCCTGGCCTTTTGTTGACAAAACAGTCTGGTTTCCCCTTCTGACAGGCTCTCTCTGTCAGTCCCCTCCTTAGCCCCCAGCTTGTCCCTGTCCGTGGCCCTTCCAGCAGAAGGGCCCCTCCACTCCCCCAGGCCCGAGGGTCAGGCTCCTGGAGTTGCTCCTGCCCTGGTAAAGGAAGGGCTCAGGCCATCAGGGCCAGGTCCTCCTCAAAGGCTATGAGTGCAGAGTAGCTTGTGAAGGGGTGAGCTCCCTGTCTGGAGGGGTGCACACAGGTGGGGATGGAAGCACTGGGGGGTCAGACCAGATGCCTCTGTGGCCTCTCAGGCCCTGAGAAAAACCAGAGAGGAAGCCTGGAGAGTGTCGAGGGGGCACTTGCTGGAGCAAACCATGCGGCTGGTGTCCTTTCACACTAGGCTCCAAATGGAGGGGACAAGACCGGGTCTGGCTTGGAGGGGCTGCCAATCTACGGGCTGTGCTAGGCTCCCTTCACAGGCCTCAGGTGATCACATGGGCCACCCCTTCTGGCTACAGGTCCAAGAGGGACTAGAAGTGTTAGCAGTAACTGGAGATGCCTACTCCTGCTAGAGGAGTCGGGGTGAGAGGGGAACTGCTGGAAGTCCTCCCTGATACCACGGGGAGCTCCCATTTCTCTCCAACTCCTCACCTCAGAGGGAGAGGGAGGCCTGGGCTCAGGCTGGGACAGACCTGGATTCTGGCCAGTTCATATGCTAACACTCACTCATGTGTCCCTAGGGACAAGTCACCCAGCCTCTCTGAGACCCGTATCCTCTGCTGCTAAACAGGGTGACCCCAGTCTGTATGGGCCCTCACAGCCCGTGCAGGGCCAGAGCAGGCGCACCCTCCAGCATTGCCTGCGCATTCAGAGAAGTTAGCCTGACAGAAGTTGGCCAGTGCCTTCCCCTGACCTGCTACCTGCCACTCTCCAGGCGCATACACATTTCCATCCAGAGAGTCGCTGTTGGGCCATGGGTTGCAGGCAGTCCTCCAGTGAGAGGAGTCAGGCGAGTGCCGGGTGGGTGGGGGAGGTGGCCACACATCTGAATTTTCCCAACAACCTTCAGATCACCCCACAAAGGTGATCTGTCTCTAGGGCCAGCTGGTCTGACTGGATCTGGCAGCCTGAGGTACAGAGAAAACCAGCATCACAGCCCAGCCAACCCCTGGCCTAACCCTGAGGGACCAGGGGTCTGAGCTGAGGCCCTCACTGGCTGGTCCTTGGAGCTTGATGCTTCAGGTACCTGAGCTTTTCCTCATCTTAGGGCCTTGGCACTTACCAGACTCACTGCTTACAGCATCCTTCCTCCAATTCCCATCTCCACTCCAGTGTGCCTGAGGCCTGGCCCCTGACCATCACAGCTGACAAGGGCTCCCACTTCCACCGGTGCTTTGTTGGCACTTTTTATTTCTGCATGTTTTACTGTGATCATTTTCTCTGAATGGCAGCTCACAGGGGAATGGAGGGGGGCTGGAAAAGGTGTCAGGTGGCTGGCCAGTTTGATTACACCTCCACCCCAAGGCTGGACTGGCTCCCTGAAGGGAAGGAGTAAAAGAGAGGGAGCTGGGGTCAGGGACCTTTATTGGGGAGTTAAAACATGGTGGGCAATAGGGAGAGCTCATTGGTCACATGGTAGCAGGTGCGAGATCCCAAGGCAGAGGTTTCCAAGGCACTGGAGGGGCCCACGCCAGCAGGCACGTTCGCTGCCTTGACGTGGCCCCGGGGAGGCCGGCGAAAGTGAGATGCCGGGCAGCCTGTCAGCGGCTCTTGCGGGACTGGGAGGCTTTCTGCCGGTAGATCTCAGCGGTGAAGGGCCTACAGGGGCAGGAAGAGAGCCTCTGGTCAGCTTGTCTTGGGGCTGATGCCAACACTCAGACCTGCCCCCTAGAACACGGACAAAGTGAAGATGCCCCTGTGGGACCAGGAGGGCCAGTAGCTGCCTGTCACTGCTTGTCTGGGCCCTAAGCCCCCACAGTGATTTCTCTGAGCTTCCCGTCTGCTGCTGTATCAGTGCCGGCTGTGGCCCAGCTGACCTGGCCTGTCCTGGGCATGGGAATGGTGGACATGGGAATGGTGGCCATGGGAACGGTAGCCATGGGAATGGTGGCCATGGGAACAGCCCTGAAGGGGAGGCAAGGCCACCTCATCCCTCACAGTGATGGCAGACAGTAGCCCGTCCCACAAACCCTGGTGGCGCCTACTCACTCCTCGTACAGGGTGGCGGCCGCATAGACAAGGGCCACCACCCCAGTCAGCAGCAGGCCGGCGGGGCTGGCGTGCCTATGGACAAGATGCAAGCAGTCAGTGAGCAGCCTGACACTGGATGCCCCTCCCTGCTAGGCTGGGTCCTGCAGCCAATGTATGGAGCCGTGGCCTCTTTCCAGTGTCTGGCTTTTTCTCTTGGACCAGGGCACCCGCTGTCCAGGTCCTGACCTGTTGGCCAGAGTGCTGCCGTCCAAGCTGGCTCGGGTCCAAGTCGGGAAAGAGGGACTGGGGCTGTCTGGTCTAGAAGTAGAGCTGGGGTGTGCATGGGGGTCCCAGCCAGAAGCCCCCTAGCTCGTGGGGTGGGGCATAGGAAGGAACATCTCAATCCTGACATTTCACCCTTTGTGTCTCTGGGAACACAAGGCAAGCGGTCTTCAATGGTTAAATAAAAGCAAGACACTTTCCACAGACATGGACAGACAAGAACTACTCTGAGGGGGGTCCCTGCGCAGCTCTGGCCTTGATCTTGGCTGGCTGAGGCAGAAGGCAGAATCCTGGGGCACACTCCCTCCCCTAGGCATGCCTCCCTCCTGGGAGAAGAGTTCTGCATGCTGGGCACATGCACAGACCAGATCCCAGAGCCAGAGGCTACTGCCGGTTTGTCCTGGGCCCGGGGAAGCCCTGTGCCCGCCCAGGTGGCCTCACACTGCACAGGGCTGGCGGGCTGTAGACCATGAGCAAGACTGGGTTAAAAAAGTGGTTTAAAAAAGAATCAAAAGAATAATATTTCATGATGCCTGGAGTGTATGAAATTCAAATGTCAGCATCCATGCTGACACCATCACTGTTCCCTCACCATCTTAGGGCTGCGCTCTCTTTGGGCAGACCCTCTCTCAGGCTTGGGGTCCACAAGCCACATTCTGCATCCCGATTCAGGAAGTTTGCCAGCCCTATTCTAGATGCTGTTTGTGTCATAGGTAAGTAATCCCAAGGCACACAATATGCCTGGTGCCTGGCCTTCTCATGGAGACAGCTGGCAGGCAGGGCGGCAGAAACCTACTCACATGACGGCCCAACCCAGGTAGTTGGCTGTGCTGCCCCAGTACATGGGGTTATCCAGGATGTTAAATGGGAACTTGGTCACTCTGGCCTCCTTGAGGATCCCAAAGTAATCACCTGTGGACAAGGTGGGGCAGGACAAAGGGTCATCTCCTGCCAGACCATCACTAAGAGGTCTTTTTCTTAGTGATGGGAGCAGGCCCAACAGGACATCTAGCCAGGGGCTTGGGCAGGCTGCTCAGCCAGCCATGTGACCCTCAGAGGGCACAGGCACCACCCCCCGGAGCCATGGCCTCCTCCCCACAGAATCCCTTGGCCCTTCATCCAGGCAGAAGCAGGACAGCCCCAACGGAGGAATTGGCAGGAGTGGATCACCCATTGTCTGGGGACAAAGGAGTGGGCAGGGAGGGCTGGGGGCCTTTTTTTCTAGGAGCAGGAAACCGAGCAGTGGCCTGGGGCAGTGGTACAGCATCAGGTGCAGGGGCTGACTCAGGGAGCGCATGCCCCACTCCCCAAGCAATTCCAGGCCATTCCTCCTGGGGTCACGCAGCCACTGGGTCCCCCTCCCACTACCCCAGCTGCTTTCTGTCAGAGCCCACTCCCGCAGCACCACAGAGGCTACTCACCCTGGTCTAGAGTATGAGCCTGCCAGCATAGTGCCCTCTGCCCTCCTGCGGCCTTGCCCTCGCCCTGCCGAGGCCATACCTCGGTTGCTGCTTCCTCCCTGGCCCTGGATCTCGGTCCCACCAGTCCAACCTTCTCATTTCTGAGAGAGGACCTTCCCAGTCCCTCCCACATCTCCTGCCCTCTGGGAGTGGAGCTCAGTGCCTGTGTGGCATTTGTGGACGGAGAAATGTGGCCCTGCCCAACCTCTAGCTCTGGCCCCACTGGCTCCTGCATATGAGCCACCTGCCTGCCTTCCCACCCACACCTGACAGACCAGGCTTCCTGGCTCCCTTCCCCTGGGCTCCCTACTAGTCCCAGGCTCCTTAAAGCTCCTGCCCAGGCAGGAGGCACTGCCTGGCTGGAGTCCCAGCCAGGCTTTGCTGAAGCAGGACAGCTACTCCATGTGGGCCGAGAACACATGCCCCGGAGCATTGGGGCCCTGCTGCACCCTGCAGAGCCCAGACTGAAGCATTGCACAGAAATGCCCAGACAGTGAGGGGCACCAGATCCCCCAGGCCCTGGACAACACAGGCCTAGTCCTAGATGGCCAGGGGCCGGGGCAGGGGAGGGTCCAAGAACCTCTGACACAGCCCCTCAGGGTGCCAGGGACCTCTGGGTGCCACATGCTTGCTGGGAGGCTCCCTCTGAGGGCAACAGCTGTTTCTCTGTCTTTCCCTGACCCCAAGGTCACTCTTGCCCTGGAAGCCCTCCCCTGCAGCTTTTCTTCCTGGGAGTCACTGGCATCATGAGGCTTTCCTGTCCCGAATCCTGTCCCCGGAGCCCCTCACACTCCAGCCTGGCTCCTGATCCAGCTCAGCAGGCCAACACCCTGCCTGGCCTGGCAGCTACACAGCTGGACAAGACCTAAAGGCCCAGCTCCTTCCCTGGACCCTGAATGGGGTCTTATCTTACCCAGGAAGGTCCCAGTGAAGCCCAAGGCAGAGAAGCTGGAGAGCACCAGTACACTGCCGGCACCCAGCAGCACGAGGCCGGCCTGGTAGGCCATGGGGGTGTCCAGGCTGTCCATTCTGGGCTGGTTCTGCATGGCCTGAGTGAACCTGCGGGTAGGGGGCAGGGATATAAGGGGTCACTATGTGAAGATGAGGCTGCTACTCCTTCCCACCCAGTCCCCCAAGTGGCCCCCAGAGTAGTCAATCCAAGTGTCTCAGACTCAGTACTGCTGGGGGCAGATAGGCAGGTGCAGCAGCTGCTGGTGGGGTACGGGTACTGAGGATGGGGTGGGGGTGGGGGGCAATTCTGAAGCACCATCTCCTAGCTTCCTTGAGGGAAGCAGTGCAGGTGGGACTCAGACCTGCAGGAATTTTTGGTTTTTCAGGAGTCAGAAATCCTGACTGGATATGAAATATCCTCATTTTAAAAAATTTAAAAACAGGCAATTCATGAAAACTATTTTGGATTCTGTGTGTCTCAGTAGGCCAGATTCAGCTCAAAGACCAGCAGTTTTCAAACTCTGATCTTGTCCAGCTAGTAATGGTGCTATGGAGGACAGCGAGCCAGGAAATTAAAGATGCATGCCCCAAACTGTGTGCTTGGCATCCACTCCTCTGGGGAGCTCGGCGCCGCAGCCTCAGCCCCTGTGCACCTTCCTGCCACACCTGAAGCAGGTTCCTTCTGGGGCCGAGCTGTAGGAGGCCTTGCAAAAGGCAAGTGGGCTGAGCAGAAAGGGTGACTGTGCTAGTGAGTTCTGAGACTCCGGTTCTCCAACTGGCTCCCGAAGTTGGAAGGGCCTAGGCTCATGGTTACGCACAGAAGTAAGGCTCCAGGTCTGCCTCCTCAGGGAGAGGGACACTTCCCACAGAAAGGATATGTGTGGGAGCAAGAGCATGCACGTGCCACACATATCCCCTTCCCATTGCCCCTCAGTCACAAGAAAGAAGACACCTCACAGGAGGCAGCTGCTTGCACCCACTTTGTACCAGGTACTCCTACAAGGCAGTTCACTATCTACTCACCATCCACCCATCTGTGTATCCTCTATCACCACCCATTGGTCTATCCTCATATACCCACCCATCCATGCATACATCCATCTATCCTCCATCCATCCATCTATCTATCCATCTATCTATCCTCTATCCTCTATCCATCCATCCATCCACCCACTATCTTCTATCCATCTATCCATCCATCCACCCATCCATCCGTCTATCCTCTTTCCATCCATCCATCCATCCATCCATCCATCCACCTATCCTCTATCCATTCATCCATCCATCCAAACATCCATCCATCCATCCATCCATCCATCCTCTATCCATCCATCCATCTATTCTTTATCCATCCATCATCCATCCATCCATCTATTCTCTATCCATCCATCCTCTATCCATGCATCCATCCATCCATCCATCTATTCCTCCATCCATCCATCCACCCATCCATCCATCACAAAGTCCCTCTGTTTGCCAGGCTTTTGCAAGCAGAACAAAACTCATCATTTTCATTCATCCTACTTGTCAATTCTGTCATCCTTATGCTAAGCTAAAAACTGCCTTCCTGGAACTCTTCCCTCCAACTATTCTCAGCTTAGAGAGCAGAGGCTGCTTGTCCTTCCCCGAGCATCTCCTGGTACCTGGTACACTCCAGGCAGAGGGTTTAGGGCATCTGCCTGGACAGGAGGACAAGCAACACCCTCACTTTATCCTCCCACTCCCTCTAGAGCGGAGAAAGGTCTGTGAACAAACAGCAAACAGGACATCATGCGCAGAAGCCTGCATGATGACCTGTCAAACAGAGGCACGCGTGTCAGGGCACACCTGGCCACTGGTCACGCTGCCCACACCCCCAGCTCTCCGCCCACCACTGCCCTCGCTCAGCTCCAGCTGCCAGGGCTCAGGGTCACCCTGCAGTGACGGGTTGATACTCTGTGACTGCTCAGGGTCACACACACCCATATTGTACCAGGTCACCACGCCTGCCCTGCCCCTCTGTGCCCTCACTTGGCTTTCTGGTAAACCTGCAGCCAAGCACAGCTTCTCCCCTGCAGACAGCAGCTGAGGCCATGGAGCAGGCAGCTTGGGCACTAACCTCAGCAACCTCCCTGCCTCTCCTGTCTGTACATGGTGGAGTGGGGGCATGAAGAGGGTGTGGGTAAGGCTGACTACCTGACTCAGGTTTGGCCCGCCCCTTGATCCTTGGCTAGCCCTGCATGAAGGACCGTGCCACAGAAAGAGTGAGATTAAGAGAGAGAAAGAGAGGCAACACTCGCCTCCAAGATATCAAGGGCCGGGGTTAAGCCCTCTGCTGCCAGCCCCCACTGGCACCTACTCCTCCCTGCTGGGCTGACTCCCAGACTGCCAACCTAGAGCAATGAGACCTGCGAGTCAGCAGCCCTGCACAGCCGTCAGCCTTGAGGTCTCGACCACCTGATACAAGGCTGAGGGCTCCTGGCACACAGCAGGATGCGGTTCCATTCAGAGCTGGGCACCCTAGGCCTCAGTGCTGGCCTTTGTATTACAGTGTCCCCATGCAAAGCTGCTGCCAGGCAGCTGGGCACATGCTGGCAAACACGGGGTTGTGGACAGTGAGTGAGCCAAGGTGACACAGTGGGATGGATGCCACGCTGGTGCAGGACCGGCACCAGACAGGGTCCAGAGGTCACAGAGAGGCTTAGCTGAGATGTGACAGAAGAAATTTGCCAGGGGGAGGGATGGGTAGAGAGAACATTCCAGAAAAAAACCAGCCAGGCCAGTGGCAGGGGAGAGTGTTAGGCCAGCTATAGTCCAGTGTGGACCAGATCCGGGGCCCAGGGCACAGCCTGCTCCTACTCCTGCCCCTCTACCAGGGCTTATCTGCACCACCAGGCAGCGGGCACACTTCTTGTCAGTGTGGGCAGGGGGCGGGTGAGGGGGCCTTTCAGGGGCACTGTACTGAAGCAGATGACCTGGGGGAAAGCCACTGCTGGAGTAGGTGGAGATGCCTGACCAAGGGCAGGTCTGGCCACCATGAGGGGAGAGGTGGTCCCAAAGCAGCCGCAGGGCTGCCCCCGACGTGGCTCAGGGCCTCAGACCACCTGCGCACTGCTCCATCCATGGCCAGTGGGTCCGGAGCTCTCTACCCCTCCCTCAGCACATGGGCATGGCCACCACCCAGTGTCCCAGGCTCACTCGGCTTCTCAGGCCCTCGAGCGTGACAGTAACTCCTCCCATGTCTTCATGCAAAGCTGCTGTCAGGCAGCTGTCCACATGTTGGCGAGCATTGGGCTGTGGACAGTGGGTGAGCCAAGGTGACACAGTGGGATGGATGCCATGTCCTCAATGCCCCGGCCACCAACTCCTCCATCACTGCACAAGAACTAGCAAAGTGCCAGGCTGGGGCTGGCCGTAGGACATGGATTCACATGGGCAGTGCTTTCCTCTAGAATGTTCTCCAGGGGGCGTGTGCAGTCTCATTCATTTGTCTCGGGTTCCATTCTTAAAACTGAAATTGAGCTTTGGTCACCAATGTGACTTTGGGCTGTCTGCGCTTAGTGCCCCTGAGATCCTGGAACCAGGGTGGAGGCATGAAGAGGGGTACTGGCTGCTGAGTCCTGGCTGGCTCCAGCCTCCCTCTACGGCACTTCCCTTCCTGCTGACAACGCACCTTCCAGACCTCACTGATCCAGGCCTCTTGCATAACAAACTCCCAAGGGCCCCCGCCCCCCCCACCGAAAGCTGACTGAGCCCACCCAGGCTTCCTGTGTCCTCGGCCCAGAGCTCCTTCCACACAGGCCCAAGGCCTAAACTCCCCTGGCTCAGGCCAGAGCCCGCTCTGTGCAATCCCCAAGAGCTGGGGGTGGGGGGGGGGGGGCAGGGCCCGGCGGCTAAGACGCAGTGAAGTTCCCCTCAGCTGACAAGAACATTGAAAAGGAAAATACATGGGGAAGGGGGCTGCTCTCTGAGTGTCTGCAGGTCAGAGAGAGAAGTCCAATGTCCCCATGGGCATTGGGAGCAGCAGGCAGACGGAGGGAGGCTCAGGGCATAGCCACAAGGACAGCCCCATAGCCCATGCTCTGAGCATGCTCACTCCTGCGGGGAAGCGTGCCCTCCGCCAGCTGGCTCCCTGGTGACCACCTCCCTTGAGCAGGTCAGCCCGGCCCTCGTAAGGCAGTGTCTGCCCTCAGACCTGGGAAGTCGGCCAGCCTAGGCACAGGCATGTGCTCCCAAGCACCTACATCCCTACTACTCCTGAATGGTGCTTACAGCCAACAGAATGGGAGCTGCCTGCCCTGGTCCCCCGCACCCCTCCCATACTTGCAGACCCATTTCCACAGCAACAACAGGAACTGCGGATGCAAAGTGAGGGCGCCCCCCTTCATAGCAGGCCACCCCCACCTCCTTGCTCACAGCAGCAGGACTCAATCAGCCAGAAGGTGGCAGCAGCCCAGTGCCCAAGCAGGAGGATGGGCAAACAGCACATGGCTCCACACAGTGGAATCTTATTCAGCCTTAAAAAGGAGGTAAGTTCTATTTTTAATACTTTTCCAAGTGCTCTTAGTTTATTTTCCCCAGCTTTGCTGAGCTGTCACTGCTCTGCAACTGAGGGTATGGATGCTCTGATACAATTGTGTCCTGTGAAATGACAGCCCTCGCGCTACCCTTCTGCATGTGCGTACTGCTTGATAGCCCCCTCCCTGCTCACAGGGCCAGCCAGACCAGCACAGTCTGGCCCCAATGGGGGCTGGAGCTCTCAGGTGCCAATTCTCATTCTTAAGAGCACCGCCCGCACCACGTTCACTCCACTCGCAAACCTGGGGAGTGAGGACTAGGCTCAAGGACAGGCCTGCTGGCTGTGGCCACATCTGACCCCTTGCTTCCCCAGGAGCCCGCCATGCATCTGGCAGCAGTGTCCACTCCCACATTCCGGGCGGTGCCTCATCGAGTAGAACAAGTTCACCGGCCCTGGCCTCTTCACGCCGGAGGTAACACATCAGGTTCTTAGAGCGGCTTTGTGTGCACAGAGGCCAAGGGTGCGAGCCTGAGTCCTGGACAGGTCACAAGGACGCCCCAGCTGGCCCAGATTGGGGGTGGGGAGGTGGCTGCTGGGTGCAAGGCTGAGAGAGCAGCGTCCCTATGCGCTCAGATACAGCCTCCCTTCCCTAGTGGTGGCCCCCTCCCCACTACACCCGCCCACCGGGCGGGCGGGGCTTACCAGTGCGAGCGCAGGGCATTCAGGACCAGGATGACGCCGCCCAGCACGTAGCAGGCCACATAGGGGGAGCCCAGGGCTCCGCTCAGCTTCCGGGTTCTCTGTTCCCATCTAGCAACCTGAATGGGGAAAGAGAAGCCTGTGAGAGGTGCTGGGAGGGACCCGAGTGCGGGAGGAGGCAGCAGCCTCTGCTCTGGGCCAGGGGTGCCCGCACATCCTTAGTCCTGTCTGGGGGACCACACAGTCTGCTGGAAGCAGCCTCTGCACCAACACACCGAACTCCTCAAGCAGCAGAGGGACCACCTGGCAGGCCAGGGGACAAGCAAGCCTCCTCCAGGCCAGCGCCAGGCCCAGCTCCCAACGCTGCGTCCGCGAGGGGGCAGGAGAGGAGTTGCTGAGAACACATGAGGGTCCCCCAAAGGAAGCAGACCCAGCACCCACAGTCCACCCCCCACCCCCGCAGAGGCGACCCAAACCCTCAGCCCTGCTTCCCCAGCACCTCCAGGCACAGACATTCAAGCTTTCAATTTTTTTTTGGTTAATCCTCAACCAAGTATATTTTTTTCCATTTATTTTGTTTTAGAGTGTGGAAGGAATGGGAGAAGGAAAAAGAGAAACATCTATGTGAGAGAGACACATCCATCGTTACCTTCCAAACTTGCCTGACTATAGCTGGGGATCGAACTTGCAACCCAAGTACATGCCCTTAACAAGGAATGGAACCCAAAACCCTTTGGTGCATGACAAGGAATGGAACCCAAGACCCTTTGGTGCATGAGTCACCATTTTTATTTTATTTTTTAAACCAATTTCATGTACAATCAACCTTCAACAGCAAGTATGGGAACAGAGGGAGCGGGCAGCTCTGCACACGCCCTGCTGCCTCCATGGTTGCCAGGCGCCAGAGCCCGCATCCAGCATCGCCACACCCAGAGGCACACTAGGCTCGAGCAGGGAGCAGGGGGCAGTGTCAGTGGGAACTTTAGGAAGACTGGCTGAGAGAGGACAGGGAGACAAGGCTGCACTCTGATTATGGGCCGAGGGGCAGGGGGACAGTTGCCTGGAGCTTCTGTGAACATGGTTACACGTGGAGAGTCTCAAAGGCCGCCAGGGCTCCTGGTTCCTTGGATGCTGCGGGAGGACCTACCCTCTGGGCAACTAATCAGCGGGGAGAGTGACTGGTAGCTCCAGGCCCACGGTGATTTGGCCCCAGAGGCGGCTCCCAGGCCTGTCCTCAGACTTCTTGAGGAGTAGCAAGCGCAGAGGGGCCTGTAGGCTGCAATTTCCAGGAAGGAGAAGTGGGTGAGGGGCTCCTGGCTTCCCCTTGGCATGCTTCTGCAGTTGAAACTGCTACCCAGTTCCTCTGTGGACCAGCCTCTGCTCCGCCCCAGGCAGGGCCTCTGCCACTCAAGAGCCCTAGCCCTGCACTTGGACCACAGGTTCCCCAACCACAGACTTCATATTATGGCCTTTAAAATTGTTTGAAATAACATTTCAAAGTGGTGGTTAGTTGTGCAAGCATCACTACGGTCTAGTTCTAAACAGTTCCATTAGCCCACATAGACACTCAGGCCGTTAAGCCATCACTCTCCACCCCCACCTCTCTTCTCCTTTGGCCTATCCTGGAAGTTTCATATAAACAGAATTACACAAGATGTAACTTTTGACTCTGGTTTCTTTTACAAGCCATTTTGGTGTAGGTTCATCCACGCTGTAGCATGTGTCAGACGTCATTCCTTTCGATGACGGAGTCATACTCCATTGTGTTAAATGCTGCCTTCTGGTCGTGACCCACTCGGCAGTGCACAGGCATTGGGTGTGTCCTCCTTTCGGCTGAGATAGTAGTGCTGCCATCAACACCCAGGTGCAACGTTTTGTGCGGATGTGTTTTCATTTCTCTTGGGTACACATCTCAGACTGGATTGCTGGTGATATGGTAAATCTATTTCTAACTTATTGCAGAACTGCCAAGCCGGTTCCTACCTTAGATGCACCATTTTTTTACACTCCCAAGCATTCCAATTTCCCCATGTTCTTGCCAATACTTGTTATTTGATTTTTTTTCTTTTTATTAATTTTTATTAATTTTTTATACATAACTCCCATTGCCCCCCCTCCCTCCCAGGCATACCCCAACCTCCCAGTGTCTGTGATCATTGGTTATGCTTATATGCATGCATACAAGTCCTTTGATTGATCACTTATCTACCTCACCTAACTAATCTTTCTGCTGTAATTTCACAGTCTGTTTGATGCTTTCTGATTTTTGTCCCCCTGAGAATTATCAGTCTACTCCCTTTCTGTGCTCCTGATTCTATTATATTCACCAGTTTATTCTGTTGATCAAATTTTTAATTCACTTAAGTTTTTACATTCACTTGTTGATAGATATGTATTTGTTGTTCATAATATTTTGGGTTTTACCTTTTTCTTCTTCCTCTTCTAAAAGAGTACCTTTCAGCATTTCATATAATATTGGTTTGGAGTTGATGAACTCCTTTAGCTTTTTCTTCTCTGTGAAGCTCTTTATTTGCCCTTCAATTCTGAATGATAGCTTTGCTGGATAGAGTTTTCTTGGTTGTAGGTTCTTGCTATTCATCACGTTGAATATTTCTTGCCACTCCC